>VDFB02000003.1:638075380-638094834 GCA_007258455.2 Sequoia sempervirens
AACCTCATCACAGATGAGGAGTACTGAGTATCAAGACTAAATGAGCTGGAGCTACTAGATGAATGGTGTATAGACACTTTAAATCATTTGCAAGTCTATCAAAACAGACTCAAGAGGAGCTATAACAAGAAAATCATAAGCAGGACTTTCCAAGTCGAAGAACTGGTACTAAAAGAGAATCAGAAGAATGTCCCAAATCCAAACAACAAAGGAAAATTTGAACCCAACTAGTTGGGACCATTTGTTATCATAGCAAACTATAAGTTAGGGGCATATTAGTTATCAACACTCGAAGGGGAACCTCTGCAAGAGCCCATGAATAGCTCCTATCTCAAAAAGTTTATGCCTAATCTTTCAAGGTATAGAAACCAAAAATTAAAAAATTAGAAAATGTCCCTAAAAAATGGTTACCTTGATAAAAACCTAGTAAACAAAGGCCTTGGTGACAAAAAAATAAAGCAAAAAATCCAAAAAAAAATCAGAAAAAGGATTAGAAACAACAAAGAGAAAAATTGTCCTTTGGTGAAAACCACTTTGATGGCACTTTGGGCAAGTACCTTGGTGAAAACCTGGCAAACAGGCGCCTTGTGTAAATAAGCACTTTTCATCCACTAGGATCTTCATGGCTCATTCTGTATCATCCATTGATTATACTTTCATCATCCATTGCATTCAGATCTCCATCCATCACCCATCTGCATCTGCATCATAGCTTGGTCCTGTGTTTGTATCATGATCCCTCCTAGTACTACTCCCACCCATTCCCAAGGTCAGTTTGTCCTACCTTTATCAGAGTAGAATATTGCACCACGCTGGGGGCATGTTCTCATCGGATCAGATTCGTGTATATTCTTAAAGTCCTAAAATCAGAAAATCCAAAAACATTAGAAAATCAGAAAAACCAAAAACATTCAAAACATATCAAAATCCAAAAATAGGTCAAAAGGTTAATCAAAAAGTAAAAAAAATAGAGTAATCTTGTTGAACTACGGGTCTCTGAGCCTTGAACATAGGCAAGGTTGATCTTTGATCATCCCCCGAGACACTTAGGTCAGTCCTTTAGGAGTCCCTCATAATAAACTGACATTTCATCATGTATATCCTCATCTGTAAATCGGTCAAGTCGTCATTCGAACTACGTGGTCTTTGTGTGTATAACGTAGACAAGGATAATCTGTTGATCAACCCTTGAGGCCCCTATGATAGGTCTTTAGGTTACTCTCTTAGTCAAAATATCATAAAACCCCAAAACATTGGAAAATTCAAAAATCAAAACATTTGAAAAATCTTGAAAAATACCAAAAATAGCCTCAAAACATTTCAAAACATCAAAAACATCCAAATATTTGAAAAAATCCATCCGTCCCATTTTTCTTTCACCTGTAATAAACATCACTCATAATAAATGATCGTCATCCTCAACCTTTGGTAAAACAGTCAGAAACAAGTCTAGTAGGTTAAAAAGTGAAAACTCAAAACATCAAAATCTCAAAATCTAGGTTAGTACGTAAGCAAGTTGGTCAACTCTTTGTGTCAATAGCCTATCATCCAATTGGTCCCATTTCAAATCATCTGATATCATCATGTCCTAGGATGCATCCTTCCTACAATGGACATCAACATCAGACATCACCATAGTTTAGTCTTGGCTAGTGGTATTGAAGAACATCAGCTTGTTTGTTTACTGTATCTTTGTCTTTTGATTTATCTTATTATGCTCATTCCAAGGACCTCTCAATGATGTCCCCAACGAAGGGATTTAGAGAGATAGGAATGGGGAAATGATCATTATCTTTTTATCTATTGCGCTTGTTGGACTTTCTTGTAGTATAACTTGGCACATTCTTGCTTTATTTAGGTATGTACGAAGGGTGTTCTAGATATCTTGTTGACCACATAGGAAGGCTTACCTTCCTATGTTTTGGTCTGAGATGTGTGAAATACCTAAGGTGCATCCTAGCAAGGTTTTCATATGTCAGGTGTGAACAAGGATACTCCTATTTGATTGTCGAGTCAAAGTCCATCACACTAGATACAACGTCATCCTGGTTCTTAATACCTTGATGCATCGTATTTATGTGTGTCATCAAACATAAGATAATTGGCCCTTTGAAAATCCCAACTTCACGACAGATATTCATTATCATCATCATCTCGTGTCTTGTTGGAACCTCGTCTTTCTTCCATTTCTTCTTGCTTTTCATGCTAACAAGGTACTATGATAGTTAACCATTTATCATTAAGAATGTATTCATCTTGCATCCACAAATCGTTAGCTTAATGAATATCATATAGAAAAATTGATCATCTCATATGCATATAATATAGATTTTTTATTCTAAGCATCTCATAATCATAACATACACATTTTCATTTAACCATCTCTTACATAATTACAGAAAACATAAATAATCCATCACATCATCCATTGCATAATCATATAACCACCATCGCATCACATAAATAGGTTAGGAATTTGCATCCATTTGCATAAAGCATACATCATCATAAACATGCATATCATCCATCATCCATCCATATCATAATAGAACATCTCATAAATCACCACATTGCAATCATTTTGCATAAACATTTCATAAATCATCCCATATCATTATAAGCATCCAGTGCATAATTAAACGAAGCATAACAGGTACATAAGCATTATAGACAACCCATTGCATTAAGTGCATACATCCATCCATAATCATATAAAACATCTCATAAAAGCATTCATTATGCCATCACATATACATCATAAGGTCATTACTCATATATCATTTTGCATATACACCATAAATCATCATCTCCATACCATTTGGCATAACATATCATTTCATGTATAACATCACATCACATCATTGTATAACATCATCATAAGTACATATCATACATGGAAAATCACATACATTCATCTCTGCATAGCTGCATATCATGATCACTGCATTCACATCATCATCACCATCATAATAGAAAAATATATCGAAAAAGAAATCATTTCATAAATCATCACATTTGCATCAACATACATAAAATCATCATATAGATTGCACCATCATAAAAGCATACATAAAAAGGTACTACAAGAGAAATGTACCATCATAAAATCCACCCATATCACATATCATATAAATCCATTATATCCATAATCGTCACAAATGCATATCATATGTCATCATTCATTAGAGACATAATATAGATCTGTTAGTCGCATAACCATCACATAATGCATACACCCTCAGAAAGAAATGCATCCATATATAGTATATCCATCACATAACACCATAACATTATTGCATAGCATATAGAAATAAAACCATCCATAAATGCATAATAAATAAATGGTACACGACACATCACATCAACATCATCATCTCATATATATCATCAAGTAACTATCATAGTAAAAAATAATAATTGGATCGCTATACATGTGTGTATGTCAATGAGTACAAAAAGGCCCAATGGGCTATAAAAAATGAGCCCATATGGCACGAAAGAATAATATCTCGATAAAAAAAGAGGTCTAACCCTCCTGTATGCTACCCTCGCCTCTGCCACCATGAGCCTCTGCTGGTCTATGGCTGGTCCGCTGTGAATAATTTGGGGCCTGGGTTGCTCTAGGTACGACCTGTTGGTAAAGTAACCAATAGTAATCTGCCTCCCGGATGGCCTCCCTATATGAGTGAAGAGGCACTATGCTATGAGATGAGGAAGCCGCCATACTCTCTAGCTGTTGTCTATAGCCCATCTCTGCGGCTGCTTGTAAATTTGCGGCCTGCCTCTATAAAATCACCTAATCTCTCTCTGCACAGGCCTAGTCCCTCTTTGTTGACAAGGCCTAGACCTGGGCCTGCAACTATAATATCAACCCATCCCTTGGATCCGGCTGACCCGCTGGCTGTACTAGCGGAGGCTACACATGAGGCTAGTCCTGGCCCCCGGCTCATGGTGGTGTGGCAACCCGATCCTGGTGCCTGTCATGTCCACCCTTCGACCCTTGATCTCGGTCCTGCATGTGTACATCAGCATGAGGCCGATCCATCTGAACTTGTGCTGGCTGGACCTATGCTGGCTGTCCTGCTGGAGGACCGCCACCTCCTCATCCTCGACCTTCCCCCTCCCCTAGCTCTCCATCAAACAAAGGGTGCACCTGGAACTGTCAAACGTAGAGGCAGTCAGAACCAATCTCTGTAGCCTGAATCACTCCTGGATCTATGACCCCCCGATCATATGCCCATGGCTGGGCCACCAGCTGTCTGAAACTGTCCACTGCCTTAGAGACAGGAATGTATTGCCCCTAGGCACCCTGCGATACTGTGCGAGTAAAAATGGCCATGTAGTCATCATCTGGCCTGTCCTGTACCTCACCAAAAATGGCACTGAACTCATCCTGATAGATACCTCTCAATCATAGTATGCTCCCGCCCCTGCATGAGCTGGTCTTGGCAGGAAAAGAATAGCTATTGTACATCATTGGCCCATCCGAGCCGACCAAGGTATGGGCGCCATGTGAACACTGTCATCTCATCAATGACCCTCCTCTAGTGAGGGATACCATGCTCGCCTGTGTGTGTGAAGGACACACCGCCCCTATAATTCCAAACCATTGGATCATCGGCCTGACTGGCACTGAAACAACCCACAACCGAAGAATGAAGATACACTCCCATGCCCACACATGAAGGAGTGTGACACCTGCACCAAGTGCCCTGCCGTCCAAATATGCATACTCATGTAAATCCCTGTAAAGGGAGGAAAGAAGAATGGGAACCCATGCAAAACGCACTGGCTTGTCATGAACCATCCGCTCCCAACAAAGCCCCTAACTAGGACTGAAGTACCGGCGTTGTCGATCCAGAGCGATAAGACCTGAAATGATGGCAATAATCACTAGTCGAAAGGGCATTGTGAGCGTCTTGTGGCACTCTAGCTCTATCTGGCCCTTGCAAAACATAACGTCCTCTATAGCCAGGACTGCATGGAAAGCATCCCGTTTGACATCCATATCATGAATAACTCGCTGATCATGTATCAAAAATCTAAGGATGCGCCACACGTCCTCCAAGGTAATGGTGGCCTCACCAGTGGGAAGATGAAAGGACGATGTATTGCTATGCCATCTCTCGGCAAGCACATACATCATGCCAAGATGGGTCTACACAGGTGCTGCATAGGCAATGTACCATAGCCCCATCTCTTGAAGTCGGTCCTGCTCCCTGTCAGTCAAATCTCGCAAGTAGCCGAATATCTCCAGCGATCTATGCTCACAAGAATAGAGGTCCCTTGCCACCTCCTGCATTAAGAAAGGTCACCATGTTAAAATCATCAAGAAAATTTATCCCGAGCGTTCAAGAAACTAGCCCAACATTGCAAACTGTGAAGGTGTCGTAGTTTGAAATTTGCAAACAACAATGCTAACACCTTCAAATCCCAAACTGCACCGCATTGGTGCACTTTGCTTAAGCGCCCCAAACTCTAATTCTAAAGTTCGTTGTGGCATCGGATTTTGAAATCCAGAGCTCCATTTCACGAATGCATCAGAGTTTGAAGTTTGTTCCCAAACTCCAAACTCCACCGTGGTGGTCCATCTTGTGATGGTGGTCCAGTTTAAAATACCGAGTGGTTTAGTTTGAAATTTGAGTGGCACTATATAGCACTGCTACAAGTGACCTAGCTCTAAATGCAATAAATGAACGTGTAAAACGAAAAACGAAGCTCAAGAAAGGATCAGATACCAGTGCCCTAATGCTGGGAGGTCAGTGGTACATCTGTACTTGGTCAGAGATATGCAACGGGAGCTATCATTGTGCCATCTCGTCAATGTATCAAGGCTCAAATCGCAGAATCTCTTAAGGAAATGAATGTGAAAATGAATTGGAAGTGGCCCCTCGAGGCCTATTTAAGCCTGAAAATTAGGGATTTTTTGACCTTGTTCGGCCATCTTGCTAGGGTTTTGGACCCCTGATCCCGTTTTTGTTCGTCTGAAGGCCGTTTTGTACCATTTTTTTGACCTCCTGGAGCCTTTCTGGACCTGTCGAGCACCTTGTCCTCTTTTTTCGCGAGATCACCCAAAAATCAAAATTTTTGTCCGATCTCTTGAGGGGGCAGTATATTACCATAATTTCCTTCGCTGAGGCAGCAGTGAGGCAATTTTTAAAAAAATCATAATTTTTTTGGCTTTTGATTGAGATCGTTAATTCTTTGAACCAATGCAACAAGTGCATTGCTTCAAAGAGGGGCAAAATGTAGACATAGAAAATGTACTGATTGACATTGCACATCTGATCCCGACCACTAACACCATTTCATCCTAAATCATCCCTTAGTCTAACCATTTAATTGAATACCTTTATTTGATTAAATTCATCAATATTCCTCTCTTAATTAAATAAATCATTTATCTAATTAAGTCATCCTTTCTTGCTAAGTAAATCAATCAGTCTGATCTAATTATCCCTATTTAATTAAATAATCAATTTTATTTGATTAAATCTTTAAAGTCCATCCATTAAATTAAATAAATTAAAACCTTATTTAGTTTAATCTAACTTCATCTCCTTAGTTAAATAAAACAAAAATCTTTATTTAATTAATCTTGAAATCATATTCTTCTCATATTTGATTTAAATCAATTAATATGTCACATCACTTTGACCTCTCATTAAATTAATTAACTTTGATTAATTTAATCTCTTCTCATGTCCCATCCTTTAGCTTTTGCAACTTGCACATGAAAATAGATTTAATTCATTTATTAAATCTCTTTTTTCTCTCAAAAAGGCATAATAAAGGAATATTCCTCAATTTTGAATTCAAAATCCAAGTGGACTTTGTCCTTCCAACAAGGCATTTACTCCACCTAAAAATTCCTTTTTCCTTGAGCCAAGTGGCATTCAATGCACCTTCTTTCCCTCTTACATGTCATTTCAATAATTTCAAATTTCAAATATATGCATTTATTGACACATCCTTCAAAACTTGTACATTCTCCATCTATAAATAAGAGGCTTCATTCCTCATTTGATCATCCACAATTTGAGTAAACTTACTATACTCAAATTCATAGCAATTTTCATCCAATTTTATCCAATCTTAGCTAGGGTTATGTGCAGGATCATGATGGGCCAAAAAATGGCGATATGATGGGTATGTGGTGACGAATTTTTTTTACCCAAAATTGATGAAACGAAAATGGTTTTAAAGGAGATTCTCACTTTCCACCAATATAAATTATGCTTTACTTTGAATTTAATAAATAATTATTATTCATTTTCTATTTGAATTACAACTAAAGTCTTGATTGATATGCTGATTGAAAAACATCTATAGCTTTCAAACAAGTATCACATTTTTTGAATTTCAAATATGTGTCACATTCTATGCTTCACATACTATAGGATAAAAAAAGAAGAGAATTTCATGAAGTTTTGATCGAGTTAAGGTGGTTAGACATACAAGTTTTTATATTTTTAAAAGTTGTAATTAAAAATTGTAATTAATTATTTACTTGGAAAAAAATTAAAAAAAATATGCATCACATCGGGACATGAGTCCTCTACTTATATCTAAAATATTATAAAACAATATTATCATTTTATTGTGTTAGGGTGGTCAGACAAACACCTACTTCTTATTTTTTCCATGAAATTTAAGTGCATTGAAATTTCAAATTTTCACCAAATAGATCCTTTAAAAAAAAAGAAACCTAGTATTTTAGAAACTACATTCAATTTGCTACAAATTCTATTCTTACATATTCTTGAAATAATATAGATAACTTATTCAAATTTTTATGTCAAGTTGCCTAACTTTGATTTTTCTGAATTTTATCGCCACTTAAGGGCCTATTTTTTCTATGATGATCCTGCACATGCCCCTAGGTTATGCAAATTTTTATCTTGGAGCACATTGGAGGTCTTCATCAAGTGGATCACTTTTCATCATCAATCATATTCATCACATCATTGGAGTTGGGAAAGGGCCAATTTTCACATTAAATTGGCACCAACTCCCTCAAGAGATTAAGAGTTTGCTTTGTTTCAGAATAGGATTTGATATCTTTGTTTTAAGTGTGTTGTGTTCTTCATTGCATTCCTTTTCTCTCACATTCAAATGGATTTCTTGAGGAATCTCTATTCTAACTTGCATTTGATCTTATTAATGTGTTCATTTGTTGTGTTCTTGCAGGTATAGGATATTGGTTCACAAGCACCAAGCTTCTGCTGGACCGCTCTAGTGACAACATAATACAAATGTCACTCTGAAAATAAATGCATGGTGATGGGACTTGGCTGGTCAACCATGTGCTCTGAAAATAAACACATGGGACTTGCTTGGTAGGCCATGGGCACTCAAAATAAATGCATGGAGCTTTCCTGGCGAATTATGCTAGGGAAAGGGGAGTTGTAAAGATACAAAATGTACTTATCCCCTTTGAGAACCAGAGTCATGTAGAAGATGAGGGGTAGTAAGATTTCCCACATCTTTTACATTCAACCTCCATGCACTGGAATAACACTTATCTCCATCAGAGCTCCTCATCCTGGTTTAAAACCTACCTCAGAAGTTAGGTGAACCAGATCAACTTCTTTCCAATTCCACCCATTCTAAACTTGAAGGAAATTGGTCTTTTACTCTGTAACTACATAACTGGAGGTAGGAGAATTTAGAGTATCCCCAATAATACCACATCATCTTCTTCCTGAATCCTTATTAACCCTACAAAATGAAAACCCTTATGACAATTCAGAACATTGCACTCAATAGAAAAGCCTTTAGTCTTCAACGAATGATTTCAGTTATGCTCACTATCCTTATTTATGGGCCAATAGTGCCACTTCCAGCCTGATCCTTGTATACACCTCACACGTGTTACGTGTGAGGTTGGGTATAATCATAATTATGATTCGTGCAAACCAAAAAATTAACTTAATTGATTGGTGTAACTTAAGCCTTACATTTACAATTAAAATGTTTAATTTGATTGACGTCTGGACTCTAGCAGCATGGCTACATACAAACTGTACCTCAAGCTGACAAGTTGTCAATTGTCAAAATCGCCAATGCTACTCAAACGATATGAAATCATTTCAAATATTGTTTCACTAGATCATTGGATTATTGACATCATCATCTACGATTCTACAGTACATCATGTAGTTTTCAATATAAAGCTATCCAATTAATCGCTCTGGATGTTCATATGGCATTAATCCGTGCTGCCACCCGCAGTACTGCAACCACACTTTCTTCAAAAATATTGAGAATTTCAATAGAATAAATGAAAGGTAGAGTAATTCAACGCATTGAAAAGAGAGAATTAAATGTCTTGTTTTACGTTAAATTTTAATCATTATCAATGTCCACTAATAAGTCACAATAAATTTCACTCACTTGTGATCAAAAATATATGTTGATAATTACTATTAGTTTTAAAAGCCACATTTTTATATTGATCAAAGAAAAAAGGATTTACAAGAATGGAGCCACAAAAAGTATTTTAATTTAAGTAGCTATTACTAAAGATTGAAGTGTACATAGTACATAGCCAGTGTGGCCAAAAATCCACTAATCACGACAAAAAACCAGTCATAAAGTACATATTACAAGAACTGTTATACCGTACAATAAAATATACACGTGAAACGTGACACAATTCATGTTACTATTTTTTTTTTGTAACATTAGCTGAGGCCATCAACTGGGTGTTTGATTAGAATGTGAATTGAATTTAAAAAACTAGTTCAATAGAGAAGAAAAGCGAATCACCCAATACCTTCCTCCAAAACTCCAAAATTTTTAATGATTCAACTTTCATATCACATAACAGACCCCATCTCATATTAACCAGGGCAAGAACCTGCACTGTAGAAGCATGCAATTCTACTTTTCTAAAGATTCCACCAATAGGCGCTAACCCACTTTCAAAATTGTAATGCTCCAGCACCAACTCCAACGAAGAAATAGAGGAAATGAAAGGCTGCAAATAACATATTTCCAGTGTATTCACCAAATCTTTATCGAGCAAAATGACCATGCAATTGGAAAAGAAAGCCGAAGCTACCTCAGAATATAGAGCACGAGGGTTGTTATGAAGCCATTCCCTACCCACAATTATTCTTATAGCATCCTCAACTTGCACACAAGGAATTGTAAAAACCATACCCAACTTTTGTCTGTCGTATGCATCGTCCCTTCTTTTCTCCCAAAAACATTTGGTTAGCATGACTCGCCATGAAGACTCCATAATATCACAGTTAAATTGAGAATAAAGAAGAAAGAAATCAAAGCCAAATATATTATAAATGATATGAAGAACATCAAGTTGGTGAAGTATATATAGAAGTTAGAATGAAGACAATGAGTATGACATCAAATACTCACACTTAACATTTTTAAATTCACCACTATCATTGATGTGACAATTAACATTTATTTCAACACTTGAATCCTTAATCATTGATGTGAAAATATTATTTCAAAAAAATTGTGACAATATTATTCCAAGTTACCCATGAGAAAATCCACGTTTCAGCCTCCCCGCTTCCCCGTTGGATTTAACCCGTGTGCAACTTTCAACAACGGGAAGGTGACGAGCGGCCTAGATTAAATCTGGTGCTTCACATCTGTGTGCTCTTTGCCTTAATACCAATCTCCTATGCATAACCCTCAAACTAGATGGATGACCCAGATTAAGATGTCTTGCTTACCTTTAAAACAAGTGCTTAAAAGGTATGCCCGCGACAGATGACAAGATGGCTGCATCAATCGACATTAATTTCCAAGTTAATTCGATTGGGAATTTGGGGGAATGTGTGGCAATTGGCAGCCAACAAGATCACAAAAATATTTATGCATAAATAATGCATGAAACATTTGATGTTGGTTTTCATTTCTTGGTATGGTCTCCATAAGGTTGCAAGAGGTTTTGCTACAAATAGGGGTTGTTGTGCTCATTTTTCTCAAATTGGCTTAGCACTCTTGAAAAACACTAAGGGGAAATGGAGACTCCTTTGTTTCTAAATTCCACAAAGCAACATAACGCTTTCCATGGTGAAAGATCACTGAGAAATGACTGAAAGAGATAATCGTGTCCAAGCACCCACTAGTGCTCCAGGTAGTGAAGGGTGTTTTGGGCCTAGAATTTTGATTGGCTACCCACAAGCTCTAGGGGAATTCATAAATACCCGCCATGTTTCTGGCAATGCTCGTGTACATGGGTGTCTCGAAAGCTCAGGGGAAGAAGCTATGCCAAATGATTTTTCCACACTCTCTGTTGGAAAATATCGACACGACACTAGACAACATCGACGACAATTTAATGACCCCTCTATTGTTGCACTACTACAGGGCTTGTGGGAATGAATGGTCGGTACCAAAGTTTCCCCTGGTGCACTCACTGGACCATGCAACTCTAAAAAACCGGTGGGGGGAGATTGACCGGTGTATCTACTTTCTTCTGCATGTGGTTGACATTCTCAAAGACCAGTTGGAGGGTTAGGTGAAGGTGTTTGCAGTGGTAGAAGCTCTCGATGGGGAAAGGTGGTCTTTAGACAAGGAGGATTGGGAGATGGGCACTGGTGAAGAATGGGTAGCGAATGACACCAGGAGCTGGGAGGAGCGAGAAAACCATCTTGCCCATAGTGTCTGTGGTGGTGGTTGTCAGGTGATTCTGAATGCAATCAAAGCCAAGAAGACCAGTGAGGTTGGTTGTAGCAAAGCCCAGAAGACCAGTGAGGCTGGTTGCAACAATGCATAATCTAGTGGAAGGTCATTTTGGTTTATGATGGTTTGTAGTCTGCATAAGTGTCCAGTGTCAGTTCGTTCAATACTTGGGTCTTTAATGTTTTGTGAAAATGAAGGAATGTAAAAACTCTTTTTGATTAACATAGGGTGCTACCCCATTTAGCAACTATTTAACTATAAAAAAAAATGTTCTTAAAAGGCTCCATTAGTAGCGTAGACTTTAACACTAGTTCCTTAATATTTCTTTAATATTTCACACCTTGCTATAGTTCCTTCGATGGTTCTGATCGTTTCTTAATATTATTTTGGTTGTCATGACTTTAAGTGATTTAATAAGTAATAAAATCTCAACCATTGATTTTTGAAAATCTAACGGTTCTAGTGTTATTCCAGAGTTTTCAATTTGCAAGTCTAGTGCTTTAGAGATTTACTTCTAGAATGCAACTACAACCATCCATTGAAAATTCATCGAACGGTCGTGGTTATATTGATTTGCTCTGACACCTGGCTACAAATATGGAATATCCTTCACACATATTTCCTTCATTACTTTGGTCCGAGGATTCAATTATTTTATAAGGTTGATTATTTAGCCTTGTTTGGCGTTTACATCCTTTTTGTAAAATGTTTTTAAGTTTTTAAGCCCTGGTCCTATGTTCTTCCTAGGCGGTCCCTCTTTTAAAACAAACTTTATGCACACGCATTTTTCTGCCACTTAATTTCTTCTATAGCTCATGAGTCATTGCCAAAATCCTTCAACCCATTAGGTTTATTACTGCGATGAGTGATGAGCCTTGATCTCACCACGGGTCCACATCTAACGGTTCTAGTGTTATTCCAGAGGTTTCAATTCGCAAATCTAGTGCTTCAGAGATTTACTTCCGGAATACAACTACAACCGTCCATCGAAAATTCATCAAACGGTCGTGGTTATATTGATTTGCATTGACATTTCACCAATGTTTTTCTTATTCATTTGAAAATAGGTTTAATTCACCAATGAAAATATTTTTTTGGTTTGAAAAAAAGTTTTAATTGCCAACAATTTTTTTTTTTTGTTTTGAAAATAGGTTTAATTCGCCAATGAAAATATTTTATTGGTTTGAAAAAGGTTTTAATTGCTAATGAAAATATTTTATTGGTTTAAAAAATGTTGCAATTCACTAGGATTTTCCACATACTTCTAGTGATTAGAAAAGATTCGCCAATTGAGATTTTTTTTTCTCGAAAAATGAAAAAATTTGCCACTAAAATTAATATTTTTATCGCGAAGTATACAAGATTCGCCAGGATTTTACACCTTCACCGAGGGGGGGGTTCTTAAAGTTATCCCTGATCTAGTTCAAACTTTTTTCTTAGATGCCTTAACTTGTCTTTCCACTGATGGAAAATACTTTGAATGTTTTATCCTTTTTCACTCCATTGGGAAAGGTCTCCCTCTTTCCCTCTCTCTATACGTTCTTGTTGTGGAAGCCTTTGGCTAATTTTTGGCTCATAGTAATGCCTCTCGTAGTTTGGTTTAGGGAGCTTCCCTTCAATCCTTCGAAAATTATTGATGGACATTTTGTTGATTATTATTTTCTCACTTTGATGGAGCACCAAGAGTCTTTTGAAGAGGCTATATAATTATTTGACATGATTTATTGTGTTTTGAGTTATAATTTATGGTATAATAAGACTCAATGTTATGGAAATTCATTTCTTTGTTCCCTCTTGGCTAAAGGATTTTCAATGGAAGTGTATTGAAAAAGTGATTTTTTTAGATCCATAAGTTGCTTTGCTTAAAGGGAAGCTACAATTTTTTATGAAAGTCATCATACCTACCCATGTTTACTATTCTTCTTTGTAGGATGCTTCCACATTTAAGCCACCTATGAAAGATTAACAAAGATCTTAAAGGTTTTCCTTTGGGCTAAAGAAAACTAATCTAGTGGTTTTCATAAATTCACTTTGGATATCTACTACCTCCTTGAGGATAAGTATGGCATGGGAATTACTAATGTGTAGAAGTAGAGTATTGTAGTTATTCTAAGTGGATTATTCATCCCATTAAAGGATTGAAGGCCTAAAAATATTCTGATGCACTACATTGAAGTGACTTCTCTTTATAGAAATAAATGTTGGAGGGGTATTTTATTCCATTCTCTCCCCACTACCAATAGATCCTTCAATATTCATCTCTTTTGTGCTTTAAATAATCTAGGAAGATTTTAAAATTATGAATCCCTCCTGCAAGTGGGTTGGTGATGGGTTTAGAAATGAGTCTTATTTTGATCACCATAATTTATGCCGGTCTCCCATTATCAACACTTCTAGTTGACCACTTTTTGAGACTCTTAGGATTAAATATCTTAGTTGGTTTCTTAATATTATCAAAACTATTTGAGATTTAATCACTAATAGAGATTGAACCTTGGTTTTTGTATTGAAACAAATTTTTCATCTCCCGCATTTATATTTACCTTATACTCTTTACATATAGGAGGTCATCCTTGGTGTTATCAACTACACTTGAGTTACAACTTCAACCTACATGCACTTGGTGGATGCATTATGATATTGCTTTTTGAAAGCATACTTAAAGATAGTATACTTTCTACATTGAATGACCTTTGATGATCATACTTAATGAATTCACATATTTTTGACCTCATTGTTCCAACAAAAAGGTTTCTTCAACCTCCCCAAGGTTTAGCTTAGAGATAGTACTAAGTTAATCAACATCACAATGTTGTCCCATAAATTTGATAATGAACACTTCAAAGGTGGCATGAATGCATGGCACTATAATATAAAAGTAAAATCACCAAAAAAAAAGTGAATCATTTTTTAATTATAAATTCAATCAATCATTGTCACATCTTTGCTTAAGTTAAATAAGATCTAATATGATAATGTCATAACAATGTAATTAGTAAGTTGGTTCTATAAAAAAGGCACACATCAAGTATTTTCATTTGATATGTTAATTTGGAAATCATCACCACTCTTAATAAATTTAAATACTCTTGATTTTTTTTATAATAAAATCATCCAAAATTTCTTCAACAATAGACAAATAACATGTTATATAATGGTTGATGGGCACAAATATTTATAATAACAAAAGTTATTACTAATAACATGCTATAGAATGGTTGATGGACACAAATATTTATAACTTTGTTGATCAAATATAACATATAATGGCTCTTTAAATAATATAAATGTAAAACACTTGACTGACAAAACTATAAATATTTGTGCCCATCAACCATTCTATAACATGTTATTAGTAATAAATTACATTTGACTTTGTACCTATCAACTACTTAATAACACCTTAATAACACCTTATTAGTAAATTAAGTTTGATTATTGAACCGCTTAATGTATTTACCCCTAGAGCAGCATACTATGAAATTATTCATGTTTCTACATTCTTGAACCTGTTTAGCCACCAAGCCCCGAGCATGACAAATGGATCTATTGAATACTCTGGTTTATATTTAGTTCGACATTTGGATAAGGTCTTCGAATCTGGCCATATGACTAGGCTCCAAGCCGATGTGCATCATAATGCCAGCCTCATCCTTTGGATCATCCATTAATTCCACACACTGCGCCATCCCTTCAATCATAATGTCTCCAAACACTGACTTTATCCCTTTTCCCAATTCCAGGTCTCCTCCCATATGCAACCATGATGTTACAAGAAACCCATTCTCTAAGCACAACTCTCTATTTTGTAACTCCATAAAATCTATTCTCGATCTCACATAGTTGTCAGTTATTCTATCCATACCTTCCTGCAACTTTTTCAGTCTCACAAAATGGCTGATCCTGTAGTTCTTTAGCAGTTGCCTTAGCATAGGCTGTAAGTATTGCATTACCAACAAACTCCCGAGGAAGAGGGGGTTTAAACTTTGATCTGATAACAATCCATACATACACAACAGATTAGTTATGGCAGTGTTATAACATAGAGTAGTTATGGCAGTGTTAAATTTAAATGTGATACTATAATATACCTTATGTTCACTACAAACTGCACAGTTGAAACGTCTTCTGACTTCATGTTTCCAATTGCAACGGTCCTTGCACGCCATAGGTGTGCCAATGTTGCCACGAACCGCGTGCAATGCTTAACCCCGCCATTCTTGGCCTTCATCTTGAGGACCTCAATCAATTTTCCTGATAATGAGATCACCCTAAAATCATAATTATTTGATAGAATGGGCAAGGATGGCTTGTTTGTGTCCTCTTCATGCTCATACTCTATCTGGAGAGGAGATCGAGGCATCAAACAGGTCCGATCGATGGTTGGTATGCTTGCTATTTCTCCCTTTACAGCCAAGTGAGAGAAGTTGTTAACAAAGTCGTCCAATGAAACTCTGTCCATAAGACAATGATTTATAACGATTCCCACAACGAAGCCACCACATCTAAAATGAGTTATCTGCAATGAAGCACAATTTGTGTTTGAGTATTACTCTTCCTGCACAATAATGTATTCAACAAATACTTCATATTGGTTGGATTAGTGATGAAGGTGTTTATACATCTTAATGAACAATAATATAAGTTAATTAAAAAAGGCATTCCCAAGCCACTGAATGGTTGTAGAAGGTTCTTATTTGGGTAAAACATTCAAGTCCAACCAACTAATTTGGTGTGTTGAGCACAACACAGAGATTGGTGGGTTTTCACTGAATAATCCATGTTTTCAATCAAGCAAGTTTAAACAACACACTTTAAGTTATGATTTATTTAGGTGGCTCATCTAAAATCACATTAATATATGGATCCTACTGAAGAACTTAACATGATTTCATATGAACCACCTAAACAAGTAAAAGCTTAAAGTATGTTGTTTAAGCCAAAATCCTTCAACAACATATAAATTGTTTAAGCTCTTCCTGAATTTGATGTCTCGTTTAACGCTGATCTAAAATAGTGGATGGGCTTATGCAGTGGCCACCACCAATTGTTTATGTGGGCACCAAGGTCCTATGTCACTAACTGATATGGATTAAGATCTTATCCTTTATTTCATACCTCTACTTTTTAAACTTTTATCAACAAAGAAGAAAATCTATAAGATTAACTCCTGGACTAACCTGAAAATATACGAGTCGCTGATCTTCTGGTGTTTGTTTTGCAGACTGGGGCAGTAAACAAAGTTGGGAGAAGGCAGGATTTGAATAGTCAATAGCTCCCAGCTCTATTAAAGACAGTTGACTTGTACAAATGGCAAAAGGCACTCCTGCAGCATTACAGTCGATCTGGAATCTTCCTTGCTCTGAATTAAACTCGAGTCTGCCGCACATGAAGTCGTATGGAACGAGAATCTTACTCAATGCTTGTGTGGTCAGGGAGACAATCTCATCGAAGGGTATAGCGGTGTGAGCAGTGAAAAAATACAGGCTTTTTAAGATTTGACCAACGAATATTTGGTCTATGTTGCTTAGGAAATATGATCGTCTCTTCTTGATCTTCTCTGGACGTACTTCTGTAAAACTCTCCCTTTTAACTCTAAGATCAGAAAGGATAGACGCCCCCATTTGCTAATGCAGATCGTAAGTACGAAAATCTATGAAAGGCTTGCGACCATGGAAGGTGGCCTAAAATTTAATTTTATCCATTCATTTCTAATACTCTGAAACAGTTACCACAGGCTTTTGTCGATTGCAAAATAGAATATAATGCAGGCATAAGTATCTTATATTACGTTGAATATAATTGATTTGGCTTTAAAGCCAAGATCTGTTTGGAAAACGGGGGAATCATAAACAGAATCTTGCTGAAGATTTGTCTCTACTTAATTTTGTTTATGATGAAGTTCGTTCTCGTCCTCGTCTATGTCCCCTACTAAATTTTATATGGATAATGATGCCTCAAGATTTGAATTGGTTATTTAATAATAATAATAACGTTATTGCATAATCATGATGTCATTGAATATAGTACTATTAGAGCATACAATCTAATTGGCTGGAGTCCATATCTCCAAAATTTTAATTGGTCACGTCTGTTCAAAGATACATCAGAAAGCTCTAGTTTGTAGTTTGTCTTAGTATACGGCTTTGGGTTTCCCTTTGGCTCTTTTGTGATAAATATCTAAGACTTCACATTCTTAATGGATTTCCTTGGAGTAAACTACTTAGCCTCTTGGCCTTTCTATTTGTTATGATCCTAAAATTTCTTCATTGCTTGGCACTATAAATGTGAGTGTTTGTCATGATCTTAAAACTTCGTGTGGAGATGGAACTCACCTTAGACTTTAAAGGAATTTAAACATATTCAAGTGGGTAGTGTGTGGTTTATATAAGTCATCTATATCAAGCTTTCCATCAATTACTTTAGATTCTAAGAACCTAACCATAAATTTAGGGATTGTCTACATTTGAAGCTATTTGCTAAATTTGTGGAGGAATCTCTAGCACCTCTTGCTCAAGAGAAATTGTGGATGATGAATGGCGGTAAAAAAACAACCATTCTTAAACAAGTCAAGACTAATGAACCCCTTCCCAAAGTTAAAACCTAATTCATTTAGAAGAGTGACATCATAGTCACAACTAAAAGTGACATTGTATGCTCAGCAATCCAAATTTTGGTCATCACAATTGATTGCTATTCTAGGTTGCCATATTGTTGTTGGGTTATTACTCACAAGTGCTCAACCCTATAAAACCCTTGCAATACATCTAGTTACAAGAACTCATTGTGGGGAGAATTTGGTGGCAAGTGCTACTCTATTTCACTCAAAAATTATATTTTTCCAAACTAGTGTAATTTTTGAGATATCCAATTTGGTGTGGTAGTAGATGATTGAAACCACATCAACTACTCTAAAGGGGATAACTACATATGAAAATTATTTCATGGAATTTCCATGGCATTATAGAAGCTTTCCACAAGTTTTCTATTTGTGTTGATTGTGAAAAAATTGGCTTGTTTGTTATTATTCCCTTTCAAGAATTTATTTTGTTAGGTTTTTGCTTCAATATTCCTTGAGAACCATTTTAGCCGAGCATTCTTTTTATCTTTCCACCTTGCATGAGATGGGTGTGATGGCCTATGATGCATGTTGATCTCTAGGTTTAAGTAAAACAAAATTTTCCTTTAGAGAATAGCCAAAATACTATGTTGAGTGGGTTACATTGATATTGATGGTGGTCAAATAGGTGTCATCAATATCTATGCCCTAATGATGGTATGAGAAGAGTGGTGCATTATGGTTTTTGTGAACTATTACCCTATCATTCTCCAACTATATTTTTGTGGTTATTTTAAAATGGTGGAGTCGCTTTAGGATATTAAAGCTTGCATGTTGCACTGCATTGAAGTGAGTTCTTCTTATATCAAGAAGTGTTAGAGAGGCGTTTTCTTCCATTCTCTCCTCACTACCAACACACCCTTCAATATTCATAGCTCTTTTATGCTTTGAATAATCTAGGAAGATTTTGAAATTATGAATCCCTTTCTCAAGTGAATTGGTGATAGGTTTAGAAATGAGTTTTATTTTGATGGCCATAATCTATGTTGGTCACAATGTTTATTTTTATCTAAATTATTTGTAGAATTGTGCCTGTGCAATATCATTTTTCTTTAAATGAAATTGTGTAGCTGTTTCTGTATATTCCAATTGGTTAAGACAGTTAAGCTGTGTTATTATGCTTACCAGTGGGTTTCTTTTGCTCTCTTAATGATCTTAATCTTTCTGT
>VDFB02000003.1:638095982-638114024 GCA_007258455.2 Sequoia sempervirens
AGGGGCATCCTTCATCCCTAACTTTCATCTTTACCCCCATCATCTTCCTTCCTAGTCACTTCTTTGAATGACTGGGGCATCTTTTCCAATCTAACCATCTTCTTCTAGGATCTATATTTTAATAATCTTTGAAATGATGCTACTTAGTAACACCATCTCAAAGAGGGGAAAAATGTAGACATCTAAATTTGGACACTTAATTTATCCAAATTTATCCCCTTTCGTCTTATTTTTGTTAATTAAGTAATACTGCTATTATTTAATTAATAACTTTAATTTTGCCAAATCCCTAAGGTATTTAATCAATAATACCTTATCTCTTTAATCCTCCTTCTATCAATTGAATTAAATAAATATTCCATTTATTTAATTCCCTTCATGTCACATCCTCCATCATTTTTATCTTATCCTAATCCATCTTCTAATCTGATCATTAAAGGTGTGCACAATCCTTGATTAGGATGTGTCACATCCTCAACTTTGCAAGTTGGCCTCCTAATCTCTCTTAGCCACCTTCCTTCCTCTAACCCCTCATCAGCTTGTCTAATCACCCCCTTTAGTCACCTCTTCCCATCCCCCAAGGAATTTTTAATTCCTTTTGTCTTCCCAAAGTCCTTTGAGGAATTTTTAATTCCACTCTCATCTTTCAAGGAATATTAAATTCCTTTTCTCTTCCCCATGTCCTTTATGACATGTGTCCTTGATCAACCTTATTAAAGAGGGTACCTCCTTTGGGCAAGGCCACCACTTCCCATGTGAATTTTAATTCACTTTTTAATCCCCACGCACTCAAAAGGAATTTTAATTCCTTCACTTCTTCCCACATGTCCTCTCTTTATTATTTATTCTTTCCCATCTCCCCATGAGAATATTTGAGGAATTTTTAATTCCTCACATGTCCTCTCACCCACATGGGGACAAGGACCTCCTTTATGAGGAGATCTTGTCCAATCCCAAGGTACTTTGTACCCCCCTCCATGTCATGTACTATCCTTCCACCTCATGTCCACTTCACCTTTTAGGGCTATATCACATGCCACATGTCAAGATGTGAGGGCTTGTGAGTTCTTAACTCACCTTAGCCCTACATCTTGATATTGGTGGCTCAATCTTGGCCATCCATTTCCCTAGGAATTCTCAAAATTCCTATAAATACCCCCTCTTTTCTCTCATTTTGGGAGAGATCATTTCTGCTAGCAAAAACTCTTGCAATTTTATTTCTCAATCTACACTTAGCCATTTTCATGCTTTCATCCATTTCCATCCATCCTCACATCATCATCTAGTTTGCATATCTTGCCATCCAAGGAGCATACACATCAAAGATCGAAGGGCCAACCAAAGGATCGATTCGAGACAAGGTATAAGGTTCCATTTGTTGCTTTTATCTTGTGTTGATTCCAACTTAGGCTAATTTTGAGGTGTAGGTTGTTTTGGTGTTTATTTGCACTCTTTAGTTTGCTGCTCGTTTTCTAACGCATATATTTGACCTATCACAAAGTATGTATATGAATAAAAAAATACTTACATATCTAAAATTGATTTTACTACTCAAATAACTACTAATAATGTAAGATATATAATGTAATTTTTAGTAAAATCTAATGATGTCATACTAATGACACAAATCAAGGATATGCAATGAATCAATAAAGGATCAAAAAGATTGAAGAAAAGAGCAAAGTAAAAGGAAAAGAACGACACATAAAAAGAATTTACGAACACCACAAGAGAGATAAGAAAGGGAAAGAAAGCACAAATTATGACCAATTGTCCCAAAGAAAAGGTTGAGAGCTAGAAGGAAGCTGGGGGGAAACAATAGATACAAACAAAATAGAGAAGAAAGAACAGGGTGAAGCAAGACTCGAGAAGGAGCTAGAGCCAGAAAGAGGAAAAGCAGAATATCAACGTGGCATAGAGAGGGGAGGGGGGAAGAGGGCATTTAGGGATGGGAGTACTGGCAGTTTCTTAGGTTTGAAAGAAGAGGTTTCCGAGAGAGGCTTAAACTCCAACCTTCGTCATGGTTGAGGTTGGTGGGATGATTGATGATTTCTATGGCTTCTTTTAGTTTCCTTTTAAAGAAATTATCTTCTTTGAACAAGATTTGAGTATTTTCTAAGAAAATATGGTGCTTAGTTGTCGAGGAGTGCTCAGCAAGGGTGGATTTAAGAACATGTTCATGCTTGATATCGACACTATGCTCTCTAATTCTAGTGTTAAACAAGTGACCCATCTCACCTATGTAAGGAGTGATACATGAACAAACAACCTTGTAGACACCTAAGTCTAGAAAGATGTCTCCTAAGTCTTTAAGAGGGTGAACACTTTTTTTTAAAGTGGAAAGAGGTTTGAAAGCACATCGAAGGCCTCTTTTAAGGAGGATTTTGGAGATTTTATGAGAGATTCCTTCAACAAAAGGTAAGGAAGCAAACAAGGGTTGAGATGATTTGGGTTCAGAGTTGGGGTGAAAACTTGATTTGGATTGCTTGAGGGATCTATATATTTGCTTGTTGGAATACACGTTCATCTCCTTATGCACTCTATTATCCTGATGATGGATCACAGAGTGTGATCTGAAACATTGATGCAAAAATTCAAACACAATCAAAATCCAAAAACGACAAATTGAAAGCATTATAGATTGTGGAAATATCATAGCATTAATCTCATTCTGTTTATATTTTTTCTTGTGAATTAATAACTCCATGTGTGTGTTACGTAAATGTTAATGACATCCTAATTTTATCTTGGAACATATGGAGCAGTGCTTAGGATGCCTCTGAAGACCTAATTATAGTCAACAACACATTTATAAACAAAAATTGAAATATGTTTATGACATTCTTGCCTATGTGAATTTTAGGATTGTACACTTTCAATGCAACCAAATTGTTTCATGATATCTAATGAAATAATGTTCTAACTAGCAGCTAACTATAAAGTCAACTATACAATAAAGATGCATGCCACCAAGGCCATTGGCTCCTTCAAAATTGAACTATTGACATGGTCTTACTTGGATTAGCTGGATCATGGTCCATGTCACACTGGTTAAGCATTCCATAACACAAAATTTATGCATAAGAGCTCCCAAAACATTTTGGAGTATCATGTTGCATGTTGCAAGACATAACTTTAAGGTAATACTTTTTTTATAATCATCTGAAATATTCTTCCATAACATAATATATGCATGAGGGCTTAAAAACATTTTGGCATATCATGTTTCTAGTTTCCATACAAAATTTAGATGATACTTTAACTACAATTGATTCCACAACACAAAATTTAGATGATACTTTAACTACAATTGATTCCATAACACAAAATTTATGCACTGGTTCTCCCAAAATATTTGGGAGTTTCAGGTTCTCGTTGCAAGACATAACCATTAAGTGATACTTATTTATAATTAGAAATGGCATTCCTTTACACATTTTATGCTCGAGAGCTCCCAAATTTTTTTGGAGTATCATGTTTCTAATTACAAGACATAACCATTAGGTGATACTTAGTTATGATTGGAAATCTAATGTTTGCAACTGATTTTTGGCATTGACAAATGTATTCTCTAGGATGCCTTTGGCATAAGGCTTTTGCTTGGCATCATATTTTTATATAAAATTGAAATATGACAGTGACTTTTTGGCTTAGTCAATTATGGAATAAGAATGCTAAGATAGCATGCCTAGGCTACAAATGGTCTTATCTGGGAATGACCAAACTATGGTATGTGTCATGTTAATTAAGAGATCCATTTGTAAACTTTATGCACAAGAGTTCTAGAAATGATTTAGAGTATCATGTAGCTGGCTACAATAAAGATTAGTCAGGGTATTACAAATATCATGTTGTTCCTTTGAAATCACACCATTTGAAATACTCAAGCTTTTTTCTCTTGTCTAGATTAGTCTAGTTAGACGCAATTTGACTATTGTGCTTTCATCATTGTATGGTCATTCAGATTCTACAGTTTGCAACAATCTATTCAACTAATATCCACCAAATTTTAACTAAATTCACTATTTTAAGAGCCATTTTCTATTGTTCATGAAAATAAGAATCACAGTAACTTATTTAGCTTATTGCATATTGGATTTTATATGGAATAATATTTAATTGTTTTTTCAATATAAATAGGGGATTTCTATCATAGTTTCCTATCCATTGATTTAGAGATAGAATCCATATATAGAAGATATATGTTCACAAACTTTGACTTCTAAAAGGCTATGGGTTAGACAAAAAAAAAACTAAAATTTGCCTTTGAAATGTACTAGTCAGAGCATCATTGACCGAGTCTCTTACCTAATGAAATTCCTTGGCCTTAAAAAGGGACTAGAACTTTGTCACTCAAATTTAGCTTTTGACTAATATAATTTACCTTTTTAGAGCTGATTTAAGACAAAAGAAAACTTGAAGATTTCCTAGAAGTAGCTAATAGTTTATAATTATTAACAACATCCAGACGTATATACATAACAAAACTAAACTACCAAATTTCTTGCCTAGCCATAAACCCAAGAACTAGAGATGGAAGAGAAAACCTCCATTATCATTTGGCCAACATCTTTGAGAGTGGCATCCCTATTCTACCAATCAGATATTGTTCATTAGAAATGAAACAAAATTTTCTAATCATTTATGAGAGTGGCATCCTTGTTCTACCAATATGATATTGTTCAACAAAAATGAAACTATTTAAATCTTGTAATCATTTATTAATAATAAATCATACAAGTTGTCATGGCAATTTAAAGAATTTCAAGAATGCTCTATATAATCTTGTTGGAGGTTTAGTTTTGCAAAGCATACCCATGTCAACCTAGATTTGTCTAAAGCTTGTGTTCTTTCAATTTTTTTAAAAGAGGTTGACATTTGATATTTTACAATTTATTATAGTGATTTACCACTTTTAGAATTTTAATATAATTTGTGCAGAGATATTGTAGTTTTGTAAATGTGAAAAATGTGAAATGTTTCTTTGCACTCTGCAGAGATGCATGTCTTGGTCAAGACCTATATTTTGTTATGGAAGGGACTTTAGTCAATGATATGTTTATTTTTTTAGTTGTCTTCTCAACTACCAAATTACAACTGAAGGATTTGTTTATCACATAGTATCCTAGGTGAGTGGAACCAACTTGAACCAACTTGTTATCTGCAACATTTTCTTCTATGTTATCAGGTTCTTGTGGTACCCTTGATATACCCATACCAGGTTTGTACCAGGATTGGTGCGCCTTGGCATGCCCAGGGTACATCCTTTGGCCTATGGGTATGCCCTAGATGTGTCTCAGATGTATTTGAGGCCAGCTCATAGGTCCAGGGATATATCTTGGTGAACCTAGCTTTATCCACTCACAAAAAGTGAAAAAATAAAAGAGTAAAAGGTGAACTTTATTCTAATCTAAACTAATCATAAAAAGTGACTAGTAACTATTAGTTGTTAACCATTCATATTTATAAATATATAATTCATGATTGTACTCAATTATATTAAACTTGGGTAAAAATAAATTGGTAAACAACTAAATACGAACTGTTTAGACTTTGGTTTCCATGCCATCCAAGAATAATTCATTTGGAATTGAACACTTCAAAGGTGGTCTGAAAGCATGATGTTATAATATAAAAAGTAAAATCATTGAGAAAAGTGAATCTTTTTTGAATTACATAGTTCAATTAATTATTGTCACGTCTTTGTTTAAAATAAATAAGATCTATTATGGTAGTGTCAGAATAATGTAATTATATTCTGTAAAAAGACACACACCAAGTATTTTCATTTGAGATGTTAATTTGAAAATCATCACTGTCTTTTTTTATAAAATCATCAATGCTGATCAAATAGTGCATACAATAGCTCTTTAAAAATATGAATGTGTAGCATTTGACTGATAAAGTTCTAAATATTTGTGCCTATCACTTATTTGATAACATCTTATTAGTAATAAATTACATTTGACTATTTGTATCTATCAACCATTTGATATTACGCCAGTAATTATAAATTACATTTCACCCATCATTCTATACTCTTGAACCTCTTTAGCCACCAAGCCTTGAGCAGGACAAATGGATTTCCTAAATACACTGGTTTATATTTAGTTCGACATTTGGATAAGGTCTTCAAATCTTGCCATGTGACGAGGCTCTAAGCCGATGTACATCATTATGCCAGCATCATCCTTTGGATCTGCCATGAATGTCACACCCTGTGCCCTCCCTTCAATCACAATGTCTCCACACACTGACTTTATACCTTTTCCCAATTCCAGGTCTCCTCCCATATGCAACCATGATGTTACAAGAAACCCATTCTCTAAACACAGTTCTTTATTTTGCAACTCCATAAAATCTATTCTCGACCTCACATAGTTGTCAGTTATTCTATACAGGCCTTCCTGCAACTTTTTCACAGTCTCACAAAATGGCTGATCCTGCAGTTCTTTGGCAGTGGCCTTAGCATAGGCTGTAAGCATTGCATTACCAACAAACTCCCGAGGAAGAGGGGGTTCAAACTTTGATCTGATAACAATCCATATATACACAACAGATTAGTTATGGTAGTGTTATAACACAGATTAATTATGACAGTGTTAAATTTAAATATGATACTATTAATTGATACAATAATAGACCTTATGTTCACTACAAACTGCACAGTTGAAACGTCTTCTGAATTCATGTTTCCAATAGCGGCAGTCCTTGCACGCCACAGGTGTGCCAGTGTTGCCATGAACCGCTTGCAATACTTAACTCCGCCATTTTTGGCCTTCATCTTGAGGACCTCAACCAATTTTCCTGCTAACGAGATCATCTTAAAATCATAATTATTTGATGGAACGGGCAAGGATGGCCTGTTCATCCACAAAATGGCAGTAGTGTCAATTGCAGACGGCTTTGTGTACTCTTCATGCTCGTATTCTATCTGCAGAGGAGATCGAGCTAGCAGACAGGTCCGGTCGATGACTGGTATGAATGCTACTTCTCCCTTTACAGCCAAGCGAGATAAGTTCTTTACAAAATCATCCAATGATATTCTGTCCATAAGACAGTGACTTATAGAGATTCCCACAACGAAGCCACCACATCTAAAATGAGTTATCTGCAAATAAGCAGAGTTTGTGTTTAAGTATTATTCTTCCTGCACAATAATGCATTCAACAAATGGTACATCTTAATGAAGAGAATATATAAGTTAAATAAAAATGACAATCCCAAGCCACTGAATGCATTTAAAAGTATCTTATTTGGGCTGAACAATCAAACCCAACCAACTAATTTGGCGCGTTGAGCACAACACTGAGATTGTTGGGTTTCCACAGAATAGCCGGTGCCTTCAACACAACCTTTAGATTGTTAAAGCTCTTTCTCAATTTGATGTCTGGCTTAACGCTGATCTTAAAAATTGGAAAAGCTTATGTAGTGGCAACCAGTGTCCTATGTAAAGAACTGGCGTGGATTAAAATTCGCCTTTTGGTTTTATGTGAATTTAGGTCTTATGTAAATAACATGAAGGTTGACTACAATCCAATGCATAGGGTACAAGTATATGTTGATACTTCTTTAACTAAGAATTAAAGATTGGAAAATATTCATCTTATCAAAATCGTCCGAAACACAATCATACTCTCATTCTTTATATCATAACAAAAATCTATAAAATAAATCTTGGCATAACCTGAAAAGATACGAGTTGCTGATCTTCTGGTGTTTGTTTTGCACACTGGGGCAGTAAACAAAGCTGGGTGAAGGCAGGATTTGAATAGTTAATATCTCCTAGCTCTATTAAAGACAGTTGACTTGTACAAATGGCAAAAGGCACTCCTGCAGCATTACAGTTGATCTGGAATCTTTCTTGCTCTGAATTAAACGCGAGTCTGCCGCACATGAAGTCGTATGGAACGAGAATCTTACTCAGTGCTTGTGTGATCAGGGAGACAATCGCATCGAAGGGTATGGCAGTGTGAGCAGTGAAAAAATGCAGGCTTTTTATGATATGACCCACGAGTTTTTGGTCTACCTTGCTTAGGAAAAATGACCGTTTCTCCTTGATCTTCTCTGGACGTACTTCTGTAAAACTCTCCCTTTTAACTCGAAGATCAGAAAGAATAGACACCTCCATTTGCTAATGCAGATTACAAGTACGAAAATCTATGAAAGGCTTGCGACTATGGAAGGCGGCCTAAAATTTCATTTTCTCCATCAATTTCTAATACTCTGAAACAACTACCACAGGCTTTTGTCGATTGCAAAATAGAATATAATACCGGCATAACTATTATGTTGAATATAATTGCTTTGGCTTTAGAGCCGAGATGATCTGTTTGGAAAACGGGGGAAACGTTAGAACAGAATCTTGCTGAAGAGTTTGAAGGGAAGAAGCAAAGGAGAAAAACATAGCATACATGAGATAGAAAAAAAAAGGCAGAGATAAGCTGCAACATTATATATATTTCTAATATTTCAAAACTTTACAAACTTCATTCTTTTTAAAGACCATAAGATAAATATGTTGCTCCTTCATTTAGAAAATTTCATGCATATATATTATGCTGTTTGAAAGAAACTATTACAACATAGCTATTCCACACATTAAGAGTTGTTTCTATAGTCAAAACTATCCACCCCCTATTTTTTTAATACATAGAAAAAGACTGACTTAAAACTACGTATGAGTCCAACAAAAAGAGGTAAAACCAAAACATTTAATAACAATTAATGCTATAGCATGGGGAAATATTTAGAAATAAGTTTGTCATATTTTCATATCTAAAATTGTCCTAATGCATAGAGGTGGCGTGTGGAAGAGCTCAAAATATTTTTGACTGTAGAGAAAAAGATGAAATACGAAGTTGGCTTTAAAGCAGGTAGTTGCGATTACTTCCAACACTCCCCCTTAATCACAACTACTACCATCTATGATGCCCAATCGATCTCTTTGATAGACAAAACTTTATTTCCCCAATGCCTTGGTGAAAATATCAGCACACTGATCTTCAGACCTGCAAAATTCCAAAAAGATTTCTCCATTGTTGACTAGTTCTCTAATGAAGTGATATCTTGTGTCTATATGTTTGCTTCTCTTGTGGAAAACTGGATTTTTTGACAATGCTATAGATGAGTTTTTGTCACAATAGATCTTTTTTGCCTCTTCTTGTTCTTGTTTCAACTCTTTCAACACTCTTCTCATCCAAACTGCTTGACATGATGCACTTGTGGCTGCTACATACTTTGCTTCAGCTGATGAAAGAGTAACAATTGGTTGTTTCTTTGAAGCCCATGAAACTACACCAGTACCAAAGTTAAAAACATAACCAGAAGTGCTCTTCCTATCATCTATACTCCCTACACAATCACTATCAGTGTATCCTATCATCTTGAAATCATGTCTTTGAGTAAAGAATTCCATAGTTCCTTGTTCCACTAACATATTTCAAAATCCTCTTTCTTGCTTGCCAATGACAAAATTTTGGAGACTCCATGAATCTTGAGATGAGACTAACTGCAAACATTAAGTTTGACCTTGTGGCTGTTAAGTACATAAGGCTGCCAACAAGTTTTTTGTACATGCAAGGTTGGATTTACATATGCTCCTTTGTCATCTTTGCTCAATTTCAAACCTGTGACAATAGGTGTTGGGGCTGCTTTGCAATTCATCATATTAAACCTTTTTAAAATTTCATTTACATATTTTGTTTGAGAGATGAATATACCATTTTCATTTTGATTCACCTCAATTCCAAGGAAGTACTTCATTAAACCCAAATCATTCATCTCAAATTCTTTCTTCATAGCTGATTTGAATATGTTAATTGATAGATCACCCGTGAATACCAAGTCATCAACAAATAAACAAACAATTATAATCTCACCTTTCTCATTCATTTTGGTATACAATGTAGGCTCACTGCTGCATCTATTGAAACCATTTTGTAAAAGGTAAGAATCAATTCTACTATACCATGCCCTTGGAGCTTGTTTAAGTCCATAGAGTGCCTTCTTGAGTTTGTAAACCTTGTTTTCATGTCCCAAAATCTCATACCCAGGTGGCTTCTCCACATAGACCTCTTTTTCTAAAATGCCATTTAAGAAAGCCGATTTCACATCCATTTGATATACTGCCCACTTGTTTTGAGCTGCTATGGCCAATATTGTTCTCACGGTGTCTAAACGAGCAACCGATGCAAATGTCTCATTGTAGTCTATACCGGGTTCTTGTGAATAACCTTTGGCTACAAGCCTTGCTTTATACTTTTGCACATCACCATTTGCATTCAATTTGGTTTTGTAAACCCACTTCACTCCAATCACCTCTTTTCCTTGTGGAAGATTCACTAACTCCCATGTTTGATTCTTTTCAATAGCACCTATTTCTTCATCCATTGTATGCACCCATTTTTCTTCTTTAATAGCATCTTCAAAATGAATTGGATCTTCAACATGTGAATATAAAGAAAAAAGAGAAGTCTAACCTGTATAATTTTCACCATCATTTTGCTCATAAATCTCTCTTAAACTTCTGATTTTTTGTCTCCTTAAGCTTGCTAGTGTGGGGTTTGACATATCACTTGAACTTGTTGAATGTGGACTTGATGGGCCTGCACTATGAGTGCCTATTGCTGATGGTGTTTGTTGTCCACTTGTTGGAGTGCTTGTTTGAATGCATGAGGTTGCCCTTACACTTGATGATGGTGTCACTTAACTACTTTGTTGACCTTGAATGGGTGTAGGAGGAGTCACACTTGGAGGGGTACCTACTGATATAACATCTTCATTTTCTTCTTGTGGTAAATTGGCTACTATATTGATTGTTTTATCCAAAGTTCCATCCCATGCTTCATCTTCTACAAATTGCACATCTCTGCTGATTATAACCTTCTTGCTGATTGGATTGTATAACTTGTATGCCTTGGATTCATCACTGTATCCCACAAATATGCATTTTTCTCCTTTGTTGTCCAACTTTCTTTTCAATTCATCTGGTACATGTGCATAAGCCACACATCCAAATACTCTCATATGAGAAACATTATGTTTTCTTCCACTCCATGCTTCTTCTGGAATCATATTGATGACATTCTTAGTGGGACATCTATTAATTATATATGTTGCACATGCTACAACTTCAGCCCAATACTCATTTGACAAATGTTTTGCCTTTAACATGCTTCTTGCCATTTCCATAATTGTTCTATTTTTTCTTTCAGCTACCCCATTTTGTTGAGGGGTGTATCTAGTGGTAAATTGTTTGTAGATTCCATGGTCTTTGCAAAAAATTATGAAGTCATTTGAAATATATTCACCACCTCTATCCGTTCTCAATGCTTTGATGTGATGCCCACTTTGCTTCTCAACAAAAGCTTTGAATTGACGAAAGTAATCAAACACTTCATTCTTATGTTTTAGAAAGTAGACCCATATCTTTCTTGTGTAGTCATCAATGAATGTCAAGAAGTAGTAGCTTCCACCAATGGAGGTTGTTTGCATTGGTCCACACAAATTTGAATAAACAATCTCTAATGGTTTATTTGCACGAATTGACTTCCCTGCTGGAAATGATTCTCTATGTTGTTTTCCCAAGATGCAACCTTCACATATTCTATCTGATTTTTATATTAGAGGCAACCCCTTCACCATTCTTTTCTTATGTAATAGATTCAAGATTCCAAAGTTTAAATGTCCAAATCTTAGGTGCCATAACCAATTCTCATTCTTAATTTCAGCTTGAAAGATTTTTTGTGTGACTAGTGCAACTTTTTCTTCATGCTCTTGTGGGTTCATTAAGGGGTGTTCTTGAGCAAAATCTACCTTCAAATATGGTTTTATCCTTAGGGGAAACATTCTATTGCTGCTCATTTGAACCTTAGCTATAAGCTGATTACTTGGATATTTGTCTAAAATTGTGCATTCTTTGTTTTTGAAAAATACTTTATAACCCTTTTGAATAAGTTGCCCAATGCTCATTAAATTGTGTTTTAAACCAGGCACAAAATACACATATGAAATATACTTCTTCTCCCCCTGTTTAGTTAGAATGTTGATGTTCCCTTTTCCTTTGACTTATACTTTGTTGTCATTGCCCAATGTTACATCTGATTTCACACTCTTATCCAAACTAGAAAACATTTCTAAATTTCCAGTCATATGATTGTTGCAACCTGAGTCTAAAAACTATACATCTTTTTCATTTGCTTGTGCAACATTGCATGCTAAAAACATAATGTTTTGTTCTAATTTTTGGTTTTGGTTTTCTTTTGTGAAATTTGCATTTTGTTGTATAGAATCATATTGTTTCTTTCTACATTCACTCAAATAATGCCCATATTTTTTGCAATAGTGACATTGGACTTGAAATTTGTCATACCTTTGGCCTTGAGGCTGATTTTGAGATGGGTTTTGACTTGGATATTGGCTGCTACCTTCCACTTGAGCTTGATGGGCTGCTTCTTCCACCTCTATATGAATTTCTTCCTCTTCCTCTAAAACTTGATCTTCCTCTGCCTCTACCATGGCTGATTGAAACTCGTGTTTTAAAAGCATGCTTCAATGATGAATTTGCTGACCTGCTCAACCTATGCTCATGAGAAATGAGTGATGCATGCAACTCATCGACTGAAAACTGTGTGAGGTCCTTTGTTTCCTCTATGGTTACAATTGTCTCAAATTTTGTGGGTAAACTCCTTAGAATATTTTCAACCACTCTTCTATCTTCAAGTGTCTCACCATGTGATCTAATTTGATTTACTAGTCCAATGATCTGGGTGAAGAATGAATCTACTGATTTATTGTCCTTCATATATATTGTTTCAAAATCCCTTCTTAGTATTTGTAACTTAGTTGTCTTAACTTTTTCCATACTTTGATATGATGTTTGAAGTATATCCCATGCTTGTTTTGATTTTGTTGCACTTTGAATCTTTGGAAAAATGCTCTCATGCACTCCTTGAAAGATGAAAAAGAGAGCTTTTGAATCCTTCTTTTTGTTTTCCTTCAATAAGTCTTTATCTGCTTGAGACAATGCATTATATGCTGCTGCATCTATTGGTTCTGGTAGCCATTCTCAACAAACTCCCATAAATCTTGAGCACAAAACAATGCCTTCATTGTGATTGCCCAATAGTCATAATTTTTCCCATTGAATTATGGGATCTGTGGATTTGTTAAACTTGTGCTTGGAGCTGCCATGACTGACTACAAATAACTTGCTTGAAAAACCCTTTTAACTCTTTGAAAAGCCTTTGAAAATCTTAAACACTACTGACCTTCAGCTCGACAAGTGATGAAGGGAAGAGGTAGGAGAAAAACAAAGCATACATGAGAATAAAAGAAAGGCAAGATAAGCTCCAATAGTATATATATTTATATAGTTCAAAACTTTACAAACTTCATTCTTTTTACAGACCATAAAATAAAATTGTTGCTCCTTCCTTCATTTAGAAAATTTCATGCATATATATTATGTTGTTTGAAACAAACTGCTATAGAAAAGCTATTGCACACATCAAGAGTTGTTTTCTACAGCCAAAACTATCCAACCCCTGTTTTTAATACAAAGAAAAAGACTGACTTGAAACTACATATGAGTCCAACAAAAAGAGGTAAAACCAAAACATTTAATAGCAATTAATGCTACAGCATGGGGAAATCTTTAGAAATAAGATTATGTCATATTTTCATATCTAAAACTATGCAGAGGTGGCGTGTGGAAGAGCTCAAAATGTTTTGACTGCAGAGAAAAAGATGAAATACAGAGTTGGCTTTAAAGCGGTAGTTGGGATTAATTCCATGAGTTGTCTCAACTTCTTAATTTTATTTATCATGAAGTTCGTTCTCGTCCTCGTCTATGTCACCTACGAAATTTTATATGGATAATGATGCCTCAAGATTTGAATTGATTATTTAATCACAACGTCATTGCATAATCATGATGTCATTGAATATAGTACCATTAAAGCATACAATCTAATTGGCTGGAGTCCATATCTCCAAAATTTTAATTGGTGACTACTGTTCAAAGATACATCGCAATGCTCACGTTTGTAGTTTGTCTTAGTCTACGGCTTTGGGTTTCCCCTTGGCTCTTTTGTGATAAATATCTAGGACTCGGACTCCCCATTCTTAATGGGATTTCCTGGAGTAAACTACCTAGCCTCTTGGTCTTTTTTTTATTTGTCATAATCTTAAAATTTCTTCATTGTTTGGCACCATAAATCTGAATGTGGAGATGTACCTCAAAGAATCTAAACATATTTTTTAATTAAATATCATAAATTTTAAAAGATTACACAATTATCAGTTGGGAAATCATGGAGGATCTTATATATACAGTAAAATATAAACTATTTAAAGAAAACCCAAACTATGCAGTGTTCAGCTACTAGCTCTGCTTAGGTACATTTACCATTACATGATAACAAGACAACATTTAATCTTTTACAATGACTTATTAACATAATAAAATAGAACTATGGTCTTGTCTTCGTGTCATGTTCTTTGGTAAAGAAGTTGATCCTCTTTTGTTTGCCAAAAATACAATGTTCACACAAATTTAAATCAATAGATTTCAAACTTGAAAGTTGGTCCCTTTAAAGAAAAATTTCAAGACCCTTCTTGCTCATATGACCGAGCCTCTTGTGCCAAAGCTCCGTCCCACTATCCACAACTTCCATCACAACTCCCACTTTTACGTGACTCTCTAACACATACAAAGTGCCTAATTTGCTGCCTCTTGCAATTACCAAGACTCCTTTGGTAACCTTCCAAGTGCTTGACTCAAAAATGATGCTACAACCTTGAGCATAGCTATTGTGTCTCACATATAACAACAACCAATTATTCCCCTTTTTAATTTGAACAACACATCTCCTTTCTCGACAACGTCACATGGTTCACCGTCACCAAGGTAGACCTTGCCAAGTTTGCCTTCTTGATAGTTTTTGAAAAATTCTCGACATGAAGTGGCATGAAAAGATGCACTGGAATCCAACACCCACACATCAGTTGTAGCTTCTCCAATAGATAAAACTAATGCACCTGCATCATCTTGATATATTGTATTTATTGAAATTTTCCTTTGATTTACTTTCCACCTTCTTGTATGATCAACAATTCTTTTTTATGTGGCCTTCCCTGCCACAAAACCAACAATCTAACTTTTGGCCTTGAGATTTATATCTATTGTTGGATTTAGATCTTCTTCTATTGTAATTTATTCCCCATTCTTAAGATCTCCCCTACTGATGGTTACTAAAGTTTCTCCCGATGAGGTACCTTGATTTTTCCTTCTCATGTCCTCACTGAGAAGAATCCCAACAACACCATCAAAATTTAGCATGCTTCCCTTCTTATTAGATATCAAGTTGCTAGCAACCATAACAACTCCTTTCCAACTATCAGGTAAAGAACACAATAGCAAGATAGCCTTTATTTCATCTTCCAATTTGATATTGATAGAAATTAATTGGTTGATCAAAGTATTAAATTCATTCAAGTGGTTTGATACATTAATACCTTCATCTTCAAGTTCGAGGTTGAAACGATCTCGTACATATCAGACAACTGATCCCATAAACCCTTTGTTGTTTTCTCCGTTGCAACATTAAACAAAAAATTACTAGATAGAGAGAGGATAATTGTTGCTACTACCTTCTTGTCCAATTTGTCCCAATCTTCATTTGACATTGCAACAACTATCTTTAATTTTCCCTCTAGTGTAATTGAGAGGTCTTTTTGAATTAACATCGCTTCTAGATGCAATTTCCACATTTCAAAGTTTTGGCCAATTTTTTTTCAATTTTTCTTTCTTCCATCTCTCCTTCAAATTGCGCCAACTAATAAACCACTTGTTGAGTTTAAAGTGCAAATGCGATATCAATTAACTATTAAAAAATAAAATAACAATTAAATGCATAAAACATAGATATAGAATGACACCAATTTACATGGTTCACCAAAGAATGACTACGTCCATGGGAAAAACATGGCATATAGCTCTTATTACTTGCAACAATTTGAATACAATTCTTTCACTGATCATCCAATGAGAGAGAGAAAAATATGTAATGTTCTCTTTAGGGAAAATGAATAGTCATGATAAGGGAAAGACAGAGGCAACAATTACACTTCACAACCAACAATATCTAAACCAAGTTTGTACCAAGATCGGTGTAGCCTTGGCATGCCTAGGCTACATCCTTGGGCATGTTGGTATACCCTAGAAGTGTTTGAGATTTATTTGGGGATAGCTCACAAACCTAGGGATTGGGTGAACCTAGTCCTACCCACTCATAAAGTGATAAGAGTAAAAGGCGAACTTTAATCTAACCTGAACTAACCTTAAAAAGTGACTACTAACTATTAAGTCATTAACCATACAAAAACTTTCATTCCAGCAATAACTAGGAGTACCAAAGTGAATTATGGCTATTTTCGTATTTTTGATATATATATATTTTATGGTTGTAGTCTTAACTATACTAAACCTGGGTAAAATTAATCTGGCAAACCACCAAACACAAACTTTTTAGACTTTGATTTTCATGTCATCCAAGAATACCTCATTTGGAATTGAACACTTTAAAGGTGGCCTAAAAGCATGATGTTAGAATGTACAAGTAAAATCATTAAGAAAAGTGAATATTTTTTGAATTACAAATTCAATCAATAGTAGTGTCAGAATAATGTAATTAGTAAGTTGGTTCCATAAAAAAGACACATCAAGTATTTTCATTTGAGATGTTAATTTGAAAATCATCATCACTATTAATAATTCAAACTACCTTTGAACTTGATTATTTTTTATAAAATCATCAATGTTGGCCAACTACTTTAAAAAATATAAATGTGCGGTGCTTGGTTGAAAAAACTATAAATATTTGTGTCTCAATCATTTGATAGCATTTTATTAATAATAAATTACATTTGACTATTTATGCCTATCAACCATTTGATAAAAGTTAACCATAATAAATTAGACTCATGTTTCTACATTCTTGAACCTCTTTAGCCACCAATTCCTAAGAGGACAAATGGATCTCTTGAATACTTTGGTTTATATTTCGTTCGACATTTGAATTAGGTCTTCAAAAATGGCCATGTAATGAGACTCCAAGCTAATGTGCATCATTATGCTAGCCTCATCCTTTGGATCTGCCATGAATATCACACCCTGTGCTCTCCCTTCAATCACAATGTCTCCACACACTAACCTTATCCCTCTTCCCAATTCTAGGTCTCCTCCCATATGCAACCTTGATGTTACAAGAAACCCATTCTCTAAGCACATCACTTTATTTTGCAACTCCATAAAATCTATTATTGACCTCATATAGTTGTCAGTTATTGTATCCAGGTCTTTCTACAACTTCTTCACTTATTCATCTCATTAAAGGATTGAAGGCCCAAAAACATTCTCATGCACCACATTGAAGTGAGTTCACTTTATAGAAATAAATGTTGGAGGGGTATTTGCTTCCATCTCTCCTCACTACTAATAGATCCTTCAATATTCATCTCTTTTGTGCTTTAAATAATCTAGGAAGATTTTGAAATTATGAAGCCCTTCCCCAAGTGGGTTGGTGATGGGATTAGAAATGAGTTTTATTTTGATCACCATAATGTATGCTAGTATCCCATTATCAACACTTCTAGTTGACCACTTGTTGAGACTTTTCACATTAAATCTCTTAGTTGGTTTCTTAATATTATCTAAACTATTTGAGATTTAATCACTAATAAAGATTGAACCCTATTTTTTGTATTGAAACAAATATTCCATCTCTTGCCTTTATATTTACTTTATACTCTTTACATATAGGAGGTCATCCTTGGTGTTATCAACTACACAAGTTATGTACAACTTCAACCTACACACACTTGGTGGATGAATTGTGATATTGCTTTTTAAAAGTATACTTAAAGATAGTATACTTTTTACATTGAATGACCTTTGATGATCATACTTAATGAATTCATAAATTTTTGACCCCATTGTTCCAACAACAAGGTTTCTTCAACCTCCCCAAGGTTTAGCTT
>VDFB02000003.1:638114124-638125435 GCA_007258455.2 Sequoia sempervirens
AAGATTGGAAAATATTCATCTTATCAAAATCGTCCGAAACACAATCATACTCTCATTCTTTATATCATAACAAAAATCTATAAAATAAGTCTTGGCATAACCTGAAAAGATACGAGTTGCTGATCTTCTGGTGTTTGTTTTGCACACTGGGGCAGTAAACAAAGCTGGGTGAAGGCAGGATTTGAATAGTTAATATCTCCTAGCTCTATTAAAGACAGTTGACTTGTACAAATGGCAAAAGGCACTCCTGCAGCATTACAGTTGATCTGGAATCTTTCTTGCTCTGAATTAAACGCGAGTCTGCCGCACATGAAGTCGTATGGAACGAGAATCTTGCTCAGTGCTTGTGTGATCAGGGAGACAATCGCATCGAAGGGTATGGCAGTGTGAGCAGTGAAAAAATGCAGGCTTTTTATGATATGACCCACGAGTTTTTGGTCTACCTTGCTTAGGAAAAATGACCGTTTCTCCTTGATCTTCTCTGGACGTACTTCTGTAAAACTCTCCCTTTTAACTCGAAGATCAGAAAGAATAGACACCTCCATTTGCTAATGCAGATTACAAGTACGAAAATCTATGAAAGGCTTGCGACTATGGAAGGCGGCATTAAATTTCACTTTCTCCATCAATTTCTAATACTCTGAAACAACAACCACAGGCTTTTGTCGATTGCAAAATAGAATATAATACCGGCATAACTATTATGTTGAATATAATTGCTTTGGGTTTAGAGCCGAGATGATCTGTTTGGAAAACGGGGAAACGTTAGAACAGAATCTTGCTGAAGAGTTGTCTCAACTTCTTAATTTTATTTATCATGAAGTTCGTTCTCGTCCTCGTCTATGTCACCTACGAAATTTTATATGGATAATGATGCCTCAAGATTTGAATTGATTATTTAATCACAACGTCATTGCATAATCATGATGTCATTGAATATAGTACCATTAAAGCATACAATCTAATTGGCTGGAGTCCATATCTCCAAAATTTTAATTGGTGACTACTGTTCAAAGATACATCGCAATGCTCACGTTTGTAGTTTGTCTTAGTCTACGGCTTTGGGTTTCCCCTTGGCTCTTTTGTGATAAATATCTAGGACTCGGACTCCCCATTCTTAATGGGATTTCCTGGAGTAAACTACCTAGCCTCTTGGTCTTTTTTTTATTTGTCATAATCTTAAAATTTCTTCATTGTTTGGCACCATAAATCTGAATGTGGAGATGTACCTCAAAGAATCTAAACATATTTTTTAATTAAATATCATAAATTTTAAAAGATTACACAATTATCAGATGGGCAAATCATGGAGGATCTTATATATACAGTAAAATATAAACTATTTAAAGAAAACTCCACGGATAACACTCTTAACTAGTGAAGTGGTAAATGCCGAAGCCGATCACACTAATGACACAAATCAAGATGAAAATAAACAATGCTATCTTGCATTCAAAACTCATTCCAGAATTCATTACAATATTATCAGATTCTGATCATCCAGATCGCTTAAAGCGCAGGAGAGAGCATAAGTCTGAAAACTTAATAACTTTCTAAAAGACTAGACTTCTCTAAAACTCAATGTTCGCTCTGAACTCGGTGTGTCTTAGAAGGCGTCTTCGAGGTCCTCTTATAGGAAGAGACTGATTCCATCGAAGCAAAGCTTATTACCTTCTTTACAATATTTTGAAGTCCATCAATAAGAAAGTGACACGAAAAAGAGAATCTCATCCGTAGCATGACTCAAAAGTAAATGCATGAGCATGGATAAGAACCAACCGACAAACTTTTCCGTAGCCATAATTAAAGGTGTGAACAGGAGAAGTTGAACAACCGTGATTAAGACACATGTCACGTACATGCCGACTTTACACCCAAAAGTCACTATGGGGTTTTTGCTTTTTGTGAATAGGGTTGCATCCTATTGTCACATCTTAACGTGGGTGACTTCACGGCACAGACAAGCCCGTGTGCTAGCCCTAAAAAGGGATCGGATCAAGTAGGTCATCTGGTAGTTCTTCAGTTGCTTTCTCCCAATCTTCATCCATTTGGTTGAAAACATGATCGATCTGGACCATATAATCGTTTGAGTATGCAATATCAAGCTCTGTTCTGGTAGCAATGAGTGCTGGTCTGAGAGTGATTTCCATATTCTGGATTCTGACTTCAGCTTTCCATTGGGCAGTAAGAGGATAGAATTCCAATCTGGGATACATGTATCCAGTTCTTGGATAACACATAAGATAAAATGTTAGGCTATCACAGATTTTATGACAAAGACCAGGATATAGATAATTTAAAAATTCTTCCATATCTGGGTTAAATCTAGCTCCAACTAAATCAGCATAATCTTCAAAGGTTTCTTGATCAAAAGTAATTCGAGTTATAAACCCAAATTTTATGGCCTTTAATAAATTCATTTTGCTTTGTTTGGACCAATTCATTCCAAAGAGACCTTTGATTCTGATATGTATGGCTTGACGGCCACACCAGAACTTTATTGGAGCATTAGACATTCCAATCTTTTCTTTGAATTCTTCTTCTTCATCTGAATCAACCGGAGCTTCATGATGATGGTAATGGATTGAATTCTGCATACTTCTGAACCACTTATTTAGAAAATAAGTTTCTAACAAAGTGATAACAATTTCCCGGGGAAGAGAAGGGAGCATTAATGTATCACCAGGTCCAAAGTTAACCATATAAATTGATGCACCATCTGGCCTGTAATACTCACAACTTAGAAATTCAAGATTTGTATAGATTGATCCTACAAGTTCTCTTGTTAATGAATCAGCAAGTGGATTATTTTCTCCTTTAATCCATTCTATTTCGAAATCAAAACTGAGAAATTCAAAATACCACCTTGCTATTCTTCCTTGGGCAATGTCCTTGTTGGGATTTTTCTTTAACAGACTTCTCATGGCTTGACTGTCTGTTCTGACTATGAAATGTACTGGCTTAAGAAATATTTTAAACTTTTCTAAACCATTTTTAACTGCCAGTATTTCTTTTTCATAAATGTGGTACCTGCATTGTGTATCAGAAAAGGTTCCTGACCTGTAACCACATACATTCTTTTTACCATTTTCTTCTTCCTGTATCAAAACAGCTGACCATGTTTTATCAGAAGCGTCAGTATATAGGAATAATGGTAAATCTGGAAGAGGAGTTTGTAGAGCAGGTAAGTATTGGCATTTGGCCTTTATGCGCTGGACAGCTTCTGTTGCTGTTGAAGACCAACCATCTGTTTCTTCCTTTAGATGAGTCTGAATAGTTTTCCTATCTTTAGCCAACCCTTTATAAAAAGGTGAAATATAATTCAAGCATCCTAAAAATATTTGGATTTGCTTTTTATCATGGAGAATATCAGGAAACTCTTGAATTCTTTGTAAGATATGTGGTTGAAGATATACCTTTCCATCCTTTAGATGTAAGCCTAAGAAGTCAATTTGACTCTGGCCAATCACCATTTTCTTTTCAGTAAAGCATATTCCATGCTTTGTTATAGCTGCATATAGCTGATCAAGATGCTGGAAATGATCAGTAATTGAATCTGAAAATATAAGAATATCATCTATATAAACAGCACAAAAATCTGTTAAATGTCGTAATGCTTGGTCCATTCTTCTCTGGAAGTAAGTAGGAGCTGTGCATAGACCAAATGGCATGACATTCCATTCATAAAGACCTTGAGGGACTGAGAATGCTGTTTTGTATCTATCAGATTCTTTTACCTTTATTTGCCAAAATCCTGATTTGCAATCGAATTTGGAAAATACCTTTTTATTTGCAGCTCTTCTGATTAATTCAGTACTGAAAGGGATGGGGTAATTGAAAGGAAGAATTATATCATTAAGAGGCTTGTAATTGATGCAAAGTCTCTTTTTTCCTCTTACCTGTTCTGCTCTTTTATTCACCAAAAATGCTGGACATGAAAATGGGCTTTTGCTGGGACGAATGAACTGTCCAACTATGAGCTCTTGGAGTTGCTCGTCCATTTCCTTGGTCTCTGTGGGACTCATCAGATATGCTGGTTCATGGGGTATAACTGTCATGCATTCTGGTCTGAGCTGTATTTCACAATCTTCATGATCTTGTGACCAGAATTGCAGAGGATTCATGCTGCAACAGTCTTTCTCAAACTTGTATTTGAGTTCTTGGAAAACTTCGGGAGTTTTCTCTGCTGCTTCTTTTAATGACTCGTTCTTCTTAGGTTTCTTTAACTCAAATTTGTGATTCACACTCTTGAGTGTTGGTACTTCAATCTGGCCATCTTCGTGTCTGAGAGATATCTTGTGCTTCCAGAATTGAAGTGGTTCATATTTAGTAAAAAATAAAAAACCAAGTAGAACATCATCTTCTAAGTCATTATACTCAATAAAATTTGTGATGAAGGTCTTACCCATGATTTCGATATGAACATCTTGTGCATATCTTCCCATTTTGATTCTTTCTCCATTTATAGCATAGCTATTGGGTAGGTCTGGTTTCTCTTTCCAGAATGATGGAGGTATAGCATTTGTTTTAGCTAATGATCGGGATGAGCCTGTATCCACAAAAGCATCTAGGGGAATTTTCTTATATCCAGGAAAACAGAAATTTATCCGGATATAATTACCATTATTAGCAAGTAGTAGAGAACAATTTCTGTCACTAATGAGGGATTTACTACTACTGCTAGCTTCTGAATGTGTTTCTTCTTTTTCTGTTTCTGACCTGAGTTCAGAATTTGCTTTAAACAAAACATCCTTAATTTCTCCCACCTCGGCAGAAAGATTCCTGATTTCCTTTTGTTGAGACTTAAGGAGTCTCTTGATATCTGAAACATCATCTAACAAAAGATCAAATTTCTTAAAAATTGCAATAATATCAGGATCTGCTGAAGAATGTCTTGAAGAAGAAGACTTGTGTCTGGAGGAAGAAGAAGGGATATCTGATTTTCTTTGCCATGGAGGAATTTTGTATCCATGATCTGGATTATTCCTTTCTTCTTTGGAGGGTTTTTTCTGAAGCTTTAACTGTTTCTCTACTTCAGTCTTGTCAGATTCTAAACTTTTAAGTTTAGCTAAGTGTTGGTGGACAACACGCTTTCTTTCCTCCCTTGTTCCTGCTATCTTATAGGGATCCTTAGATTTTTCAATCTGGATCTGTATCTTGAGATCTGCCAGTGTATTCTTTAATAATGAAGATAAAAAATCTTCATCAGGATCCGTGTCTTTGGATGTACTGGAGTCAGACAGATTCTTCTGGTGTTTATGTCGATCTTTAGATCTGAACATAAAAGAAGATTCAGGAACAATTTCCACTAATTCATACAAATCTTGTAGACTTGTATCTGGAGTACAACTAATAACTTCCCATCCTGGATTTTCCTTTTCAAAGGCTGCATAAATTCTTGTTCCAGTATTTAGTTTGTTGGGACAGTTAGTAGCATAATGAGGTCCTTTACAAATAAAACATTTAATGCCTGTGTGAGGCACATTAGACCGTTTCTTTAAGAAGTATGGAGGAGGTCTTTGAGATCTCCTTCTTTTATAAGGAATTGCCTTATACTTTTTCTTAGATCTACCATGTTTACTTCTATTGAACGTGAATTCTCCTTCATGGTAGCTTTTATTTTTGCAATGCTTGCATCTGCAGTTACTGCCACAACCTTTCTTTTTGAATTGCTTTAGCTGCTGAAAATCTTTGAGTTGATTGATCGGAGGAAGATTGCAAAATTCTTTAAGATTGCAAGTATAATTATACTCTTCCTTATTTGTTTGTAATGCTCCTAATAAGCATTGTTTTTCTAGCTTGTATCTGATCAATCTTTTTATTGTAGGAAAGCTGACATCATCTAGATGTTTATTTTCTTTTCTGATAATATAATCCTGAGCCCATGCACCTAAACCACAAGGTAAAGAATTTAAAAAATATTGTTTAGTGGTGAGATCGTGCATCTTATTTGCTGCAACCATATAAGATTCAAACATACAGTTGTAAGCATCAAACTTGGCTAAGTTTTTCAACTTCATAGACTGCAACATTTTATTTGCTTCAAGGGCTTGGTTTGATATGTCATCACAGAAAAGATCTGTGAGTAACCATTTGAGTTCATCAAACCCAGCTTGGAATATATCATCCTTTCCTAGATTTTTCCAGATCTACTAAAAGCTGGATGCATTGGGTTGTCAGAGTTCTTGGGCATGGAGTCTGTATCACAGTAGGTGTTCCACGGTTTCTCAATTTACCGATACATTAATCATTTGAGTAAAGTGCAACTGCGGGGTTGACCATGATCCACCTCTTTCAAAGAGATTCTCTAATGTATCAGTCCATGTGCAGATAGCTTCATAAGGATTGACCAATTTGTCAATATTTATTATATAACCGCTAGTTGCATAAGGACGTAATTGCTCAGGTTTCAGATTCTCTGAAACTGGCTCTTGCATTTCTATATCCATGGTTAAAGCTTTTGAATTTTTCCCCATGGTTCTTGTTCCACCCTATCTATGCTGTAGTGAATGATTTAAATAATATCCTCATCCGTCGATTTCTTGAGAGTTAGTGTCAGTTGAACTATCACTATCAAAAATTGTTATGCTATGTACATCTAAAGATTCATCTTCTGATTCTTTATTTGCACAACCAGGTTCATCCATGAAGATTGGTTCTTCCTGTTCTTTTTCTACTCCTATTTCTTCAAGCCAATCTTTGAGAGGCTCTTCTTTCTACCTGAAGTGAATGTTCTTTTGATTTTTGGCGACAGACAATACCTTTACATTTGTTTTCTTGATGATGTTGTTGAAATCAATCAAACCTTTTGTTTTGTAGGAGGTTCTACTATTTTGCAGCACTGCTTTCTTTGATTTCAACTGCTTGGAACTATCTTTTACCCACGAGACTCTTGTCTTTTACATACATTAGGAGCCTTTTCTAGCTTCTTGGATATAGATTCTAAAGGGCTTTATTTTCTACATCCGACTGGCAACACTGTGATGATTCATTGGTTGCTGATCTCCATAAATGTGGGTGGGATAATTATCTTGATGTTCTAGTGTAGAAGAAATTTTCTTTACACTGGTATGTACTTGAGTCACATCATAATTTACACTGGTAATATCATTTGTTAAGGTACCACAGTAGTGTTCTATATTCTTGAAAACACTAAAATGCTTTTGTTGATCTTCAAAAACTATTTCTAACTTATTTACACAATCAAGAGATTGATCGACAGAGTATCTAATATCTACAGCCATGTCGTCAATGTTTTCTTGAGCAGAGGTCATCCATTGGGCCATCCAATTTCTTTGTGCCTCTGAGTTTTTCTGCTTCTTTCCCAAATCTGTATGAAGTCTCGCTTCATATTTTCCCCATGATTTCTTATCAGGATTTATCATTGTGAAGCTTTCTGAAGTAGGCCATCTACCTGGTTCGTGGCTTACTATTTCCTGTTCCTGATTATTTAATTCCATCTTGTATTTATGCTTTTTCTCAGAACTAGCCCGAGGGAGTTTGTTCTTTGGAAGGCGTTCCTTCATCATACATCCCTTTTCTGGCATCTTAGTGAGCTTGATGCCTTTACCTTTCTGTCTTGATTCTTGTTTTGTTTTAGGAGTCAAAGATAATCTTTGGCTAACAGATCTGGCATAAAATTGGTCTCTTTGGAATGAATTGGTCCAAACAAAGCAAAATGAATTTATTAAAGGGCATAAAATTGGTATCAGAGCTAGCAAGCAAGTTTATCATGCCCGAATCATTAGATATTGAATCTCAAATTTAGGATACTCTTAGAGAAGCATATTGTCCATCTGGATTTAGCGTTTTAATCAAGATTCTTGCCATAGTTGTATTCTTTGTTTTGGCTGCAATTTGGTTCTTGAAGAAAGTATTGCCGCATTAAAAGTACTGCAAAGTTGTGTGAGGAAGATCTCAAGTTTGAAGCTTGTTGGTAGCTATCATCAGTAGCTGTGGACCCGCAGTAAGGCTGTAATTCCCGCTTTAAGCCGAAGGATAGGCGTCAGGGTGAGCTGTAAGACGGAAATTGTAGCAGTGAACGTTTTGAGTGATTACAAGTAAGTTCTAATTCTTCCAAGATGACAACACAGAGCTCTTTAAATGCAAGTGGTGCTTTTTCTCATGTTATCCATAATTATTTCCAAGGTAAGGAAGAACTTGTTGATGAATCTGGTAATTTCAAGTTTCCAGATATTAGAATATCAGATCTCTATCCTGAAAAAGGAATTAAGGCAAAAATGATGAACTCTGTTAGACAATCCGAAATAAATCTTAAAGTAGCTGGTGTAGGTATTTGTCCAGTCTATTTGCCCTTTTTATTACCCGATGACATTAAAAGATGGAAAAGTAAAGGTTTCTTTCATGTCCATTTTTCATTAGTAGATATTATTCTCCATCCTCATTTTAATTTTGACAAAGGTGCTGAATATTTTGCTACCCTAATAGATACTCGGTGTAGAATATGGGATCAAGCTGTTGTAGCTCAATTCAAGGGTCGTTTAGTCAAAAAGACTGACGAAAACAAAGGTGGTGATGCTAGAATGTCTGTCAGACCAAACTTTACCATCAACCTTGATGACAAATATATCCAAACTGCATTCTGTTTATTATTACAAGTAAAAGGAGTAGTTTTACAATCTGAATCTGTATATGCTACTGTAGGTGGCCGATGTGTGTATAGGTTGCTTAACACTATTTTTCCTCCTAATTTTCCAGTGGGGGTAAGTTATACAGAAGCCAATGCTAATGTTGACTATTACGGTCGACACATAGATTCAACTGGGTTTGAAATAGGATTCCCTATTATTGAACAACTGATAAATCAGACTCAGCCCCAGTTCCAAAAACTCCCTACTTCTTCTCATGGTTTATTCTCAGATAAACCCAGACAACAGAGTAGAAGAATTGCCAGCATTGACTTACAGGCCTTACCTGAAACTACAATGTTCACCCAACCTGAGGCCTCAACAAGTAACAGAACCCACTCCCTGCCTAGATCTTATTCCATGTCACATAACTTTCCCAGTACGTCCAATAAACCATTTATTGACTATAACTCTGAAGAGTCAATTGGTTTAAATCAATTCCCTAGATACAAACAACCATCTGTACAAATCCCAAGGACTAGTTCAGCCACTCTTTCTGATCTCAGCAAAGATCCAGAATTACTGGATAAATTGGCCAGATCTGTTAGCCAAAGATTATCTTTGACTCCTAAAACAGAACAAGAATCAGGACAGAAAGGTAAAGGCATCAAGCTCACTAAGATGCCAGAAAAGGGATGTATGATGAAGGAACGCCTTCCAAAGAACAAACTCCCTCGGGCTAGTTCTGAGAAAAAGCATAAATACAAGATGGAATTAAATAATCAGGAACAGGAAATAGTAAGCCACGAACTAGGTAGATGGCCTACTTCAGAAAGCTTCACAATGATAAATCCTGATAAGAAATCATGGGGAAAATATGACGCGAGACTTCATACAGACTTGGGAAAGAAGCAGAAAAACTCAGAGGCACAAAGAAATTGGATGGCCCAATGGATGACCTTTGCTCAAGAAAACATTGACGACATGGCTGTAGATATTAGATACTCTGTCGATCAATCTCTTGATTGTGTAAATAAGTTAGAAATAGTTTCTGAAGATCAACAAAAGCATTTTAGTGTTTTCAAGAATATAGAACACTACTGTGGTACCTTAACAAATGATATTACCAGTGTAAATTATGATGTGACTCAAGTACATACCAGTGTAAAGAAAATTTCTTCTACACTAGAACATCAAGATAATTATCTGACCCACATTTATGGAGATCAGCAAATCAATGAATCATCAAGAAAGGTTGCTGATGTAGAAAATAAAGCCTTTTTAGAATCTATATCTAAGAAGCTAGAAAAGGTCAGAATGTATGTAAAAAAGACAAGAGTCTCACAAACTGGTAAAGATAGTTCTGAAGAAGAACAGAAAGAAAGAAAAGGTAAAATAGTAGAACCTCCTATTAAACAAAAGGTTTTCATTCAAAGAAGAAATCCCCTGCGTACTGAAGAAGATAAAGTAGCATCTACTTCATCTAAACATTCTTCTCGCAAAACAACAGTGCATGTTCAAATGCCAAAAATCAAAGAACATTCACTTGCAGGAAAAGAAGAGCCTCTCAAAGATTGGCTTGAAGAAATAGGAGTAGAAAAAGAACAGGAAGAACCAGTTTTTATGGATGAACCTGGTTGCACAAATAAAGAGTCAGATGATGAATCTTCAGATGTACATAGCATAACAATTTTTTATAGTGATAGTTCTATTGACACTAACTCCTCAGTAAATACTGATGATGAGGATATTGGTTTAAATCTGTCCAATTACAGACAGATAGGTGAACAAGAACCATGGGAAAACTCAAAAGCTTTAACCATGGATATAGAAATCCAAGAACCTGTTTCAGAAAATCTGAAACCCGAACAGTTGCGGCCCCATGCAACTAGTGGTTATATAATAAACATTGACAAATTGGTCAATCCATATGAAGCTATCTGCACTTGGACAGATACATTAGAAAATCTCTTTGAAAGAGGTGGAACTTGGTCAGAACCTGCAAAGGTACTTTACTCAGTCAGATTAATGGCTGGTAAATTGAGAAACTGGTGGAACAATCTACCAGATACAGGACCTATGCCCAAGCATATCCCTGCACAACCCACAGATCCAGTTTTAGTAGATCTGAAAAATTTAGGAAAGGATGATATATTCCAAGCTGGATTTGATGAACTCAAATGGTTACTCACAGATCTCTTTTGTGATGACATTTCAAATCAAGCCCTTGAAGCAAATAAAATGTTGCAGTCTATGAAGCTGAAAAATTTAGCCAAGTTTGATGCATACAATTGTATGTTTGAATCCTACATGGTTGCAGCAAATAAGATGCACGATCTTACCACTAAGCAATACTTTTTAAATTCTTTACCTTGTGGTTTAGGTGCATGGGCTCAGGATTATATTATCAGAAAAGAAAATAAACATCTAGATGATGTAAGTTTTCCTACTGTTAAAAGGTTGATCAGATACAAGCTGGAAAAACAATGCTTATTAGGAGCATTACAAACTAATAAGGAAGAATATAATTACACTTGCAATCTTAAAGAATTTTGCAATCTTCCTCCGATCAACCAGTTAAAAGATTTCCAGCAGTTAAAGCAATTCAAAAAGAAAGGTTGTGGCAGCAACTGCAGATGCAAGCATTGTAAAAAGAGAAGCTACCATGAAGGAGAATACACTTTTAGAAGAAGTAAGCATGGTAGACCTAAAAAAAGGTATAA
>VDFB02000003.1:638125535-638437742 GCA_007258455.2 Sequoia sempervirens
CATGATCTTTGTAATGGTGTAGGTGGTTTTTAGTTTTTGTATAGTTAAATTTTCCATTGGTACGCTTAAAGTTAACTTACCTCACAATTTGGTCTAGGTTGTAGGGTTTTGATGCTTAATCAATTGTCTATCCCTAATGTTTGATTGTGTGTTGTGTTTGGAAAGTTTCTAACATCTATTGTGTAGATATTGTAGGATTTATGGTGCATATTTTTATGAAAATAACTAACACTTTTGCTCCAGGGAAGACAAATGGTCAAAGAATTTTCAATTTTTGAAGCTTTTTTAAGTTAGAAACTTTCAATTTGGTGCATAAAAAGAACAAACACAAATGAACACTTTAGTTTTTGGTGCTTTAAAAATGAACCATTTCAAGGCTTTCTAGATTAGAAACTTTCAATTTGGTGCATAAAAAGAACAAATAGAAATGAACACTTCAGTTTTTGGTGCTTTAAAATGAACCATTTCAAAGCTTTCTAGATTAGGAACTTTTAATTTGGTGCATAAAAAGAAAAACACAAATGAACAGTTCAATTTTTTGGTGCTTTAAAAATGAACCATTTCAAAGCTTTCTAGATTAGAAAATGCTTCAAATTCAGTGCATAAAAAGAACAACACAAACAAAAAATTCAATTCATGCTCTAAAAAATTCAAATTGATACTTGGAATGTTTGGTTTTTTGTGTTGACCAAACAATTTCCTTATTATTGATGCACACTTGCATTCATTTTTGTTGACCAAGTAAGACCAGGATCAATTTAGAAGCACTCAAGTTTTGGGCTTAAAATTGAACAAATCGGTTTTTGTCTTACACCTTTGCTATCTTATTGATTGATATCCAGAATACTTCATGTTGGTGCAATTAAAAAATGGAAAATTGTTATGCTTTTCACACATTATTTTGGGGATAGCACCACACAAGGTGCTTCAAAAGAATTAAATTGCGATGAATTGTATTTTGTGCATTCAGTGTTTGGAAAGCTAGGTGTTTGTCTTCTCCCCTCGCACCTTTTGGTGATCTTGGGTGAGCGAAAATATCTTGAGCTTCACACTTTTATTTTCAAAGCATACCTTTAGAGGGCCTGCCTATTGAGACACATCCTGCACTGGAGAACTCATAGGTGACCCAAGCGATACTCTCATTTTTGACCACTATATAAATTATTGTGGGTGTGAGGAAAGTTCTCACCCACTGGGTGATGTTTTATATCGATGTCTATCTCCCCCAGTATCCATGTAATACGTTAAAACTCAAAAGAGCTAGGAGGCATATTAATTGAACAAAATGCCGCATGTATAGACATCCAAAACTAATAATCCCAAAACGTTACTAAGAGCCAAATGTTTCTAGAAACTACCCTTTTATCCAAAAACATTCTTTGAAAGTGGTGCATCAAAATTTACTTTCAAGAAGTTACTTGCCATGTACGACTTCAGGCCCACACCATAAGTTGCATGTAAAATCATCCCTTTGGGGCACGAGGAAAGCCTACCTAAACTTGGATGGTTTCTATCTCTAGGGTTGTAATGTTTGTTTATGTAAAACTTGCCAAAATATTTAGAACAAATTATTGACATCAAACATTGTGCTTGAGATAAAAAGAACATATCCAAACAAACACTAAACATAATGGTTGAATCACAAACCATTTGACTTAGTGTACGCTTTTAAGAGAAGCCTTATATTTGCACTCCTTAAGGATCTCCTTAAAGGTTTCCAAATATTTAGGCTACATTAGCTCAAAGTAAACATTGGAAACTATGGCTTGGGTATCGTGATTTCACAACTTAAAGCTATAGACATACAGGTCACACAAGTACATGCTTTTTGGAGTTAGTCAAAGTTGTTGTATCACTTACCACATCTGGAAACAGATCAAAACATCCAGAAACTACAAGAAAAACATCAACGCTACTGCCAAAACACTGAAATTGGAAAACCAATTTACACAGAGGCTACTTCTGTTACTGTTTCTAGTGCACTTGATCCAAAATTGGGCGCACTTGCCTGAAAAATCCTACTTTTTCTCTCTATCCTAGAAACTTCATTGATGAAAATCAGTTGCATTTGACAAAATCGGCACACTTGAAACAAAACCAACACACTTGCTTCTTTTTGCTCTCACTTGCTTCTTAAAAACTAGCTCACTTGCCTAAAATCTGCTCACATACATAGGCTACACTTGACATTTTAGCTCGCACTTGCTTCTAAAAGACCAACACACTTGACAAATTTTAGGTTGTCGTTGATAAATTTGGTCGCTTTTGCTCATAGTCTGTCACTTTTTCTCAAAACACATCGCTTATGCTCTATCCTACTGAAAATTAGAAAAATGAATCAAAGCTACCTATAGGATCCTTGTTAGAACAAAATAATTGGAAACCGAGATAAGTTATATAGTCCTTCACCCACTCTCAACATTCCATCCTAGTTTTGGAAATCAAAATCAAAACAAACAAACTTGGATTATTACTTTACCCACACTTCTAAGATATCAATAGTTACTTGAACTTCACAACTAGTTCAAGTAAGATTTTCTGCAACATATCCTCTAGAAGAAGAAGTGAGATATCAATCCAGGCTTTCCAGCATTTTGAGTTCCAAGAATAGTGCCACCTCAAAACAACACTCAAACCTTAAGGTCTTGAGCTTCATAACAAACCATATAAAAAACATCAACACTTTCACCATACGACCATTTGGTGACCAGTTGCTCTAGTTCAACAACCGAACCTTATAGTACCAATCCTACAACCAAGTCTCACACACATTGAAGGTGAACAAATTGATATCATTAGTAGTTTAAGGACCTTCATATTTGAGAAGAATGAAACACCCAACTAGTGGAGAAACACAACAAACATCTTCGATAAAGAGGAAGAGAAAGAAGACCTAGCATCTGGAAGACCCATGTTACCACCTCCTGCATGGCAACAGGTATCCATCCTTCATGATCTCCGACAAGAGAAAAATCCTTAAACGAATGTCCATATTTTGCCTTTTAAAGAGGTACCATAGCTCAAGTTATATCAAGAGACGTGCCTGGAAGATTTAATGCAACTGAGATACCTTGGTAAGAAATCCTTACGCTAGCTCTTCAAGGAGCGAACTAGACTAGTATATCCAATTTGGGCCCGTATTTCCACCTCCCACATTACAATAGACACCATCATTTAAACCAAGTGACCTTATGATAGGATATTGAGCATCATAACATCCTCAACAACATGTCAGCATCAATCTATTACCCAAATCACTCTTATCAAGGGTCACAACATCAAGTAGGGAAACAACATCAAGGGTTTCAAAATCACCATCAAGGAATAAGTCCAAAACGTAAAATTTCCCTAAATGAAATTAATAAAAAGATTGAGGAACTTGAACGAGATCAAAATATGACGTATCGCCAATACCATGTTCAACATCTAAACATTGCATATCCACAACAAACGAACATCATTTCACAAACTCCTCAATATCTACATCAACAACACTTCCAATATCACCAAAAAATTGATTCATATCAACAACAAAATCAACAACCACAATGTTAAGTAAATCAACAACATCAATGGTCACAACATCCAAATCAAACCCATCAACAATATCAACCCACAAATCAACAATATCCACATCAAAATCATCAACTACAACATCATCAAGATCATTAATCTGAAAACCAACAAGAAATTCCATCTCAAAAACAACAATCATCTCCACCACAACAAACCTTACAATCAAACCATACTACTAAACATGAGTACAGTGCTTTAGGGGAGCTGATTAAGGGTGTGTTAAACCAATTAGTCAATGCCAAACTTATCACACTTTCAAAACCACCACAAAGTTGTGAACCTAGCATAAATTTCCCATGGTACGATGACAAGATCTATTGTAAATACCATGGAGTAAAAGGTCATGATGCATCATAATGTGTTACACTCAAAAATATCATCCAAGACCTTATTGATCAAGGAGAAATAACTATTGAAGACAACATTCAAGGTCCATCTACCAATAAAAACATTAACAATATATCAAATTCAAAAGTTGAAAACAATGATCAAGAGCTATCTATCATTGATCACAATGACAATGTCTCTACATCATCCAGTGAGCAAGAGGACATACATCAAGAATTTAATCCCAAGCATGATCAAAATCAATCAACCAAGTCTATCAATGATCCAGTCCAAGATATATTGATATCATCCTACCTCATGGTAGTACATATTGATGATCAAGAGGCTCTTAATCCCACACTTATACCCAATGTAGAAAATCTAAGCCAAGAACTATCACCCATATGTCCACATTTTGAGGAAATCCAAGGATACTTTATAAGCAATCCCTTCTTTGAAATTGATCCATGTCAAGAATGTGATCCAAAGCATATCAAAGATAATACCACACAAAGTCAAGATCAAGAATCCCTATCATCAAAATACTACAATGACTTGGCAGATATCTTCCAAGACATCCAAGGTTCTCCAAAAGAAGAAAACATCCATATACCAAGCACACATACATCTACCCATGAGATTCTTACTCCTAATGGACATGTAGATGATCTTCATCCAAGACAAGAGTCTCATACTCTTGATGAAATTTCCAAGGAACAAGAGTCACCTACTCTTAAAACATCTTTACACATGATCAAAGCATGGAAGAATCTATAGACATATCAACAATTGATCGAGAAGAAGCATTAAAATCATAAACATCCTCTAGGCAGATTAAAGACATCAAGTATGAAAATATGGAGCATAGTATCTTAAAATCAACAAAGATAATGGATAATTCTGAGCAATAGAGCATTGGGTATACAAAATTCAAAGAAGCACCAATATATTTTGAAGGGCCATCAAAATATGATATTTCATAGGATGAAGTTAACAATATCAATTAGGAAGTTATCCCACATATGAAGGATCCTATCAGTGAAGAAGCTATCACATTTGAAGATCCACAACAGAGCAGAGAAGGATTAGCACCTTGTTTGCAAGGTAAATCGTATCCTATTGAAAATAAATTTTTTCAACGGATACATTATCAAGGAAAAGGATTAGGAAAACATGAACAGGGTATCCTAGAAACAATGTAGATTATTGAAAATCCTAAACATCAAGGTCTTGGTTATTCAAAAATTAAGGAAGCTAAACATATCAGTGATACCTCTATAATACTGGGGATAAATTTATCTAATGCAAGAATCTACTAGAGAGCATGAAGAGTCCTTATGATGATACTACTACCAATGCTACAACTAGCCATATCATGAATTATCATCCACACATATTCAACCCTCTAATGGGGACCAACAACAAGAGATAAATTTATATCAAAGAAAAGAGGAAATCATTGAAGCAAAAGAATTAGTAAAGAAAAATGGACAAAGCAAATACAAATGGATACCAAAGCAAAAGCAAGAAAATCATCCCTATCAAACTCCATTAGTCAAAGAAACTATGGGGAAAAATAAAAAAGGGAAGTTCATCCATCAAAAAAGTACAACACAAAAGAAATCTTCAAGAGTGACCTACAAGGTATATCAAGACGTTGGTCTGAATTGAATCTCCATATCCACCCATCATTTCTCATCATCCCAAATTTGGAAAATAAAAGGTTCCAAACTGTCGACCAATCCATCTGAATATCATATCCCTCAACACATTTCGCCATCCAAGATATCAAAATCTCGCATTAACTGTGTGTTGGAAACAACTCTTTATCATAAGGATTCTAAGGGAACTCTATCACGATGTGCACATGAAGGTAAAGTTAACTCCGGTATCAACAAGGAAGATAAGAATTATCAGGGGTTACATTCAAGCACTCGTATCATAGCAAAACAACTCCTCCAAGCAGGATATTGTTGGCACATCATGACAACAACAACAACCATATCAACACCAGCAATATCTACATCAGCACCACCAGGTGGTTCAACATGAACAAAAAAAATGTCACCATGATGAAAACCTGGTAAATAAGCGTCTTATGTAACATTAATAAAATCAAGAAAAAAATTTAAGAAAAATAGTCAAGAGAAAAAACATCCTCCAATGAAAACCACTATGGTGGCGCTTTGGACAAGTACTATGATGAAAACTTGGAAAATAGGTGTCATGTGTAGAATCGATTATCTATGTGCACCATTTCAGGTGGAAGCATCTCAGCTTATCCATTAAAAATCCAATCCATTTTTATCCAAATCTAACTTACCTTGATCTTGACAAATGTTTGGTGTACACTTTACACTTGCTTATGGAAAACATCTTGACATGGGTCACTATCATTGATCCTATCCTATCCAACATTATCTGAGCCATGAGGCATTGCCCAAAAGGGGATACTCTATCCAAACATGTTATCCTAGCACATGATAATCCATCAACTACATTGCTAGAAACTGGGGGGAAAGTACTTACATCTTGCTTCAAAATAAATCTTGATCTATGTCTTCTAGCTCATGTTGTGATCTAAGTATTGTCCAAACAACAAGGTGTGCCACATGGTACCCTTCTCAATTTGTACCATCAACAAGGTATCCTGCCAACGCACTATCAGGGTAGCCTTCAAAACAATTTTCCCCAACAACAAGGTGTGCCACAGGGTACCCTTCCCAATTTGTCCCATCAACAAGGTATCCCACCAACACACTATCAGGGTAACCTTCAAAACAATTTGTACCAACAACAAGGTGTACCACCAACACATTACCAATGTAACCTTCAAAGATACCAACAATGTGGATTATTCCTTCACTTGAAAATTCTAAGATATCAATAGTTGCTTGAACCTCACAAATAGTTCAAGTAAGCTTTTCTACAACATATCCTCTAGAAAAACAAAGTGAAATATCAATCCAAGTTTTCAACATCTTACACCCTAGGCAAAAGGGTAAAAATCCAAAAAAATGGAAAAGATAAAAAATACAAAAAAAAAGAAGCAAGAAAAATAGTAAAGAGAAACAAAACGTTCTTTAAGTGAAAACCACTTTGTGGCGCTTCTAGAACAGGTACCGTAGTGAAAACCTAATAAATAGGCGCTATGTTTGAATAAGTCTCACATCATTATCTATCGGTACTATCCACAACATTCACCCATTTGTCCCATAATAAAACATATGTCCAACCATGGCTTGGCACTAATTTAGGAAAGTAGTCTTGTCTCAAACTGGGGGAAACTTCCCGAAGCTAGTTGTGGATTAGGTCTTTGTGCATCCTATCAAGGTCAAAAATAACCAAAATAAAAAACATCCAGAAAACAACAAAATCAAAAACATCCAAAAAACAACAAAAATTAAAAAAACATTGGAAAACATCAAAAACAAAACAACATCGTTGGATTATTCCTTCACTCAAATATTCTAATATATCAACATTTGCTTGAACCTCACAACTAGTTCAAGTAGATTTCTCGCAACATATCCTCTAGAAAAAAAATGGAATATCAATCCAAGTTATCAATGTTGTTCAAAACCCAAAAACAAGTTTATGCTTTGAGTCAAACAGTCGAACTACGTGGTCTCTGCGTGTACAACATAGAAAAGGCTTATCTCTGATCAACCCCTAAGGCCTTAGGTCAGTCCCCTTAGGTTTCTATCATTCTTTATTTCAACTTAGTCAAAAAATACAAAATCCAAAAATATTCACAAAATAGAAAAGATCAAAAACATTCAAAACAAACAAACTACAAGCCTTTGCGTATACAACGCAGGTAAGGATTATCTTGGATGAGACCTCAAGGCCCTAGGTTAATCCCTTGAAAACAACAAAAATATCATAAAACTCAGAAAATAAAAAAGACCTAACCCATTATCACAATCCACAATAAAATTTTGGTCCATAATAAACAAATCGTCATCTCCACCCTTTGACAAAACAAACAAACAAATAAAGTAAACATCAAAAGCTAGAACTTTCAAAAAAACAATTGCAAAGCTTTGATTACAAACAAACTAAAATAAAACTAGAGTATCGACTACCTATCTTTTTGACAAGCCACCAAAAACATCATGAGATATGCCTTAACGGATCCATTCCTATGATAGACTTGATCAACACTAGATAATAGCCCCACCCAAACAAATATGGCAAGTGATACTGTAACTTTGTTTTTATCTTTTTTATAGTCTCATCTTTCTAATTTATTGACTCATTCCTAGGATCTCTCGAGGATTTCAATAAGGATTTAGAGAAGAAGGAATGGGGGCAATTGAGTGCCATTTCGATGTGTTGTTTGTAAGATATTCTGTGAGATTACCATGGCAAATACTTGCTTTATTGAGTGTATGAAAGTTTTTTTGAAGCATTTCGTGAAGTAGCGGCATATTAGGTGCTTAATACCTTTTGTGTTACTGGTTTGACATGTTTTAGCACAACCCAACCATATATTTTAAACAAAGTTTATGTATGTTTGGTATGAGCAAGAATATTCTTTATATGTTGAGTCAAAGTCCATGGATACAAAGTCACCTTGGTCATTAATACCCTGGTGCATCGTATTTGTTTGCTACGTCAAACATGATTGTTCAAACTACGAAGCCTCCAAGAAAAGCAAAAGCAACACATCAACAACTAACAACATCAAATTTCTATCCATCATAAAATATTTCTTCTAACATCCATCCTACATCATAATATCATTAGTACCATATCCATCCTGCATCCACAATTTTGTCAATACATATCATGATGATAATAAAGTAATCAAAACATCATATATCATGTATAAGGCATATATCAACATCATATAAACATCATGTATCAAAATGATATATTGATCATCCATCATAAAACATTGTATGATATAAAATTTGATTCATCCATCCACATCATATGCATACATTAGAAAAGTACAAAAACATATATAAACATACATCCATCATATACCATCATACATCATCATCCATAAATGATCACATAAAAAAAAATGAAGCCGAATTGAAGAGGGTATATCTCATATATATCATCATGAAAAAAGGGAGAATGTCATAGTACATCATCATTAGCAAAACAAGTGTGATAGAAAAATACAAAATAATACATATATACGAGGCCTCAACTGGGCTGATGAATGTGTATACAAAATCATGTCTACAATATGAAGTATCTGAGCAATAAACATCATAAAGATCAAGTACATATGTAACACTTTCCAACAGGAAGGGGAGGACTCTATAGACCAGGCTATGGATCACCATATGGATCTAGCTATTTGACAGAATGACCACCTGACTCAGCACCACCACCCACAACACTAGGCTCTCCAAATATCGGTCATCGCTGTGCACGAGGAAAAAAAGCATCATACAAAGACTGGTATTATGTAGCCATCTATAATAAGCGATCCTTCTTAGCATGAAGACTATCTCGCTCTGTCCTTAGACTATCCCTCTTTGTGGTGACAACCTATAATTGGGTCTTGACAAGGATACGATGCCCAATCTCTATGTCTCGCTCAACTCTAAAATCATCTCGCTCTACTATCACAGTAACAAGCTATGCCTCTGTGGCTGTCATCGCCCTATCTCTGCAGCCAACTGTGCACCTCCATCCCTAGGTGGTGGAGGGGGGCTTGGAACCTATCCTTGAACTTGAGGCATGTAATCACCCTGACCACCCTGTGCACCATCTTGTCGGGCCTGACCGAGCTGCTCGGCTAAAATCTCAATATGTTGTGTCTCTCCACGTCGACTTGTAATACTTTCCCTACCAACTACATGATCACCACTAGGATATGTAAATCTCAATGGCACACATCATTCCCACCAATGATCAAAATTGGGAGTAGTACTCTGATATGCTAAATCCACTGGCCAACTCCATCTGACTGGGGAAAGCACTCTGAATGTAGTAATAGAAACATCTCAGTTAGCCTGATGACCCCATACACAGACCTCTCCAGTGGTCTGACCAAATTGAGCCTCATATGCATTAGGAAACTGGCCCTGTCTCTCTCTAAACTGCTTGCATACTTTGTTAGGTAAATATCGCTCTAGAAGAGAGTGAGAGCGACCAATCAACCATCTAGTTTGTCGACAGTATACTAGCTACTCCTGATCCTCCGACCAGGCCTCACAATCCAAATAGGGTCTCCATACAAAACCTGGCATGTCATCGAACACACGATGCTAGTATAGAAGATCCCCAGGCAAGGTATAATGTAGAAAATATCCATAACAATAGGAGTGTAGATCACAATTAGTACGATCTTGTATACCATTGGGTTGTGTCACTGCAATGTTCTCCCAGACCCATACATGTAAAAGAGAGACACTTGTAAAAATAGATTTCCCACCTCGATATGCAACCTCATGTATATCTCTATATAGGTAGGCAAGGAGACATGGACCCCATGCATATCTAGTCCCTTGCTCAAACATCTCCTCGATACATATACCCAATCCAATGGGAAACTGACGACCTCTCTTATTAGGAACAACTAGCCCTGATTATCTCTGTTAGGTCTTATTTGAGCTCTTTGTGCGCACTCCTTTTTTCAAATTTATGAGCTTCTACATTTCCTGATGAATCGGCCTGGCGTGGGCCCCATCAGGGCTCCCCCACCCATGTACTCTGCTCCTTCCCAGAATGTCACTTCCTCACCTTCACTTTCTAGGGGGACTAAAAGTACATCTGGTGCTTCACATGTTCCTTTTCCCGGGGGTTTGAACAAGTTTTCCTCTTCTCTTGAGGGTAAGGACACTTTCTTTGTTGGTGAGAACACTATATCCTATGTGAAAAATCTTGTTGGTGGAAAGGTTTCGATAAAGGCGCTCCAGGATTCTTTGTTTGCTTTTTGTACTGTAGAGGGGGATGAAGTGGATGTCCCAAATGTAATCTTGAATTATGCTATGGAAGGTCTGAAGTTGTCCTTGGTTGGAAAGTTCTTTGTTGGCCATCCTAATATTGACTAGGTATGTAAGTGGGGCATTGACACTTGGAATCTCAAGGGCAGTGTCTCCATAAGTGCTATGCTTAAAGGTCTATTTTTATTCACCTTTGTTATCCTTGAGGATATGATTAGGGTTATCACAGAAGGCCCTTAGTATTTAGATAGAAGCTTTAAGAATTTTCTGTCACTATGCAAGTGGAAACCAGGGTTTGATGCCTTTGCTTTCCTGGGTAAAGTTGCCCCTACCTAGGTTAGGCTCCCTGGTTTTCCTTTGGAATTTTTGTACCAAAATTTTTGTAACAGTATTATTGATTCATTTGGCACCCTGGTTACGGTTGATAAAGTAACCCTCCTCAAGTCGCGATTGGTTTATGCTAGGATGTGTGTGAATGTTGCTGTCAACACAGTTCTTCCCACCTCTATGACCTTAAAATAAAGATTTGGAAGATGGGTTCAACCGTTGGAATATGAAAAAGATTTGGTCTTTTTCCAAGGGTGTAATAATTTGTCATTTATAGGATGTTTGTAAAAAATCCCCACTTGAACCTAAAAAGCCTCAACATGGAGTCCTAGAGAGCTATCCCTTGAAAAATGTGGCTCCAATGAACCTGATAAAGGAGCCTGTTACACCAGTTCCTAACTCGGTATTACTGCTTTTTGATAAGGTGTTGGTGCCTTCTAAAATGTTGATTGAGGTAGAGGGTTAGACCCTGAATGAGGGTGTTCCCACAGACAATACTGAAATGGATCTCTTAGATGGGGCATCTATTGGGTTTAACACCCTGCCTTCCTTAGAGAAATATCTTGAACCACAAAATGGTAATGAAAAGGCGGATAACCTGAAAATATTATCACATGGAATGGAGGGTGGTGTCTCTAAAATTCAGGAACAACAAAGTGATCTCTTGGAGGATGGTGAGATTGAAAGTTAGATGGAAAAGTTACTAACTTCCTCTCCTGAGCTTCCTATGACAGAATTGGATTTGGTGGATGATCATACACCAGAAGATAAGCACGAGAAGGAGGGAAAATAAGGAAGCAAGAAAATCTTGATGAATTTTGGTTCCCCCTAGAAAGAGGGTGTTGTAGATGAGGAATGGATAAATACAAAATCAAAGAAAAAGAAGAAACTAGATGTAGGAGGAAATACCAATGTGGGAAGACCGCTACTAAAAGAGTCAAGGATCAAAGAAACTTGACAAGAGATGTGGTGGCTGGTAAGTAGAGAACTCTTGACTCCATGGCTGGGAGTAGATCCAAAAATAAGTAAGGGAGGAGGACATTGCTAAGGAGGCTGTTTCCTTTTTTTCAAATTTTCCTAAATTGCCAATGGTTGATAATTATGAATTGGAGGACTTCCTGCAAGTGATTCTTAATGTTATCATGGATTAGGATTTAAACAAAATGTCTAAAGTTGTTTCTATGAGTGAAGTTAAGGAGATTATTTTCTCATTTGGTGCTTTCAAAGTGCCAAGGATGGATGGCTTCCCTCCAATTTTTTTCTAGGTCTATTGGGATACTGTCTCTTCTAACTTGTTCAATGTGGTCAAGGATTTCTTTAGATTGGGAAGGCTTTTAAATTAGATGAACAACACTTTTATTTCACTTATCACTAAGACTAATGAAGATGCTTCTATGAATGACTATAGACCTATCAGTTTATGTAACACCACTTATAAGATTTGCTCTAAGATTATAGTTAATAGATTGAAATTAGTTTTGAATAAAATGATTGTTGTTAATTAGAAAGGGTTTGTCTAGGGAAGACAAATATTGGATGTAGCAATTTACACTCATGAGGTGTTACATTCTATGGATCACAACAAAAAATAGGGCATGGCTTTAAAACTGGATATTTCTAAAGCTTATGATCGGGTCTCTTGGAATTTCCTATTTGATGTTCTTGAAAAATTTGGTTTTAAAGGTAAATTTCTCAACTTAATCAAATCATGTGTCACTACTCCTAAGTATTCTATCTTGATTAATGAGGTTCCTCAAGGCTTCTTCTCTTCTAGCTATGGCTTGAGACAAGGGCACCCATTATCACCTTATTTGTCTATCATTGTTGTGGAAGCTTTGGGTCGCAATATCTAAAAACAACTTGCAAATAAAGCTTTGAAAGGTTTTTGTGCTGCTTCTTCCCTTCCCCTTGCTTCACATCAACAGTTTGTTGATGACAATATCCTCTTGGGGGAGGCCTCTACTTTGGAAGCGAAACAATGGAAAGCGATCCTTAATAAATATGCTAAGATTTCTGACCAATATATCAATTACCAGAAGAGTAAAATCTACTTTTTCAATACCAACCAGATTGTTAAGGATAGAGTGATAAATATTTTAGGTTGTCAGGAGGTTGATTTACTTGCTACCTATCTAGGGTTACCGTTAATCTCAAGAAAACCCAATAGTAACTACTTGAATTATATTGTGGAAAAGATTTCAGAAGAAGTTGGCATGATGGAAAGGAAAATTGTTAAGTTTTGCTGGGAAGGTTAAGCTCTTAAAAGCTTCTCTACAAAACATACTTGTCTATTATCTATCTCTTTTCAACATTCCTGCCTATATTGCTAAGAAAATTGAAATGATTCAAAGGAGGTTCTTATGATTAGGTGTGGAAGAAAGGAAAAAATGGCGCTTGTTAGATGGAAAATTGTTTGCAGTTCAAAGAGGGAAGGAGGATTGGGAATAAGTAGAATAAAAAGGTTCAATAAAGCTCTTGTGGCAAAAATGGGTTGGTTTCTCCTGGAAGGAGAAAAAGATTGGGTACACATTCTATGGGATAAATACTTGGGTAACAAGGATGTTTGTTGTTTCCTCAGGAATTAGAAACTCCCATATGGTTCTGTCTTCTAGAATAAAATACTAAAGGTAAGAGGCACTCTAACAAAAGGAGTGAAATTGAGAATTGGAAATGGGTTTAGAGCTAACTTTTGGGAGGATGCTTGGTCTACCTGTGCTCCATTGTTAGCTAGTGACAAACTCCACCAAATTAGAATTATATTGAAGAGAAGCATTGGAAAGAAGGTCTCAAATTATTTAAATTGGGATGGTTTGAGACCAAAATGGATGGACTTTAGGAACTATTTGAATAATGATGTTCTTAGGGGTGGAAGATAGCTTAATTGGGATGTTACTTTGGCCTCCCTCTTGAGGCAGATTGGGAACCCTATAATTTTCTCAAGAAATAAGAATGATGAGTGGATTTGGACAAAAAATACTTTTGGGAAATTTTCAATTAAATTGGCTTATGAGACTATGGATTTGCAGCCTCTCCATCTAGGGGTCTTTAACTGGAATATTGTGTGGAGCAAGAACGCAATCCCCAAAATTAACTACTTTTGGTGGACAATGATGCATGGAAAGATTCTTACAATTGAAAACCTTAAGAAAAGGGGATGGTACTTGGTTAATAAATGTTACCTTTGTAATGAAGAGGAAGAAACAATTATGCATCTACTCTTTCAATGTTCTTATGCTCAAGAAGTTTGAGCTTTTTTTCTAAAGAGTTTGATGGTTGACTGGGTTTTCCCTCCTTCAGTTAAAATGTTTGCTGATTGTTGGAGTATATTCCCCTATTCTCACAATATAATTCTTGACCTCTAGAGACAAGCCCCCCCATTCCTCACTTGGGATTTGTGGAAAGAGAGGAATGTATGTCTATCAGGAAACATATTCAAGAGAACATAGAAAGTTGTAAGTATGCTCCGTCAAAGAAAGGGCCTCCATATCAAGAGATGAGAATCAAGCAACAATGGGGTCTTTCTCATGATCTTAATAATGTTAAATGGGATAAATAAATTATTAGGAAAAGCACTATTTGGATCCCCCCGGACCTTGGGTGGATTAAATGTAATTTTGATGGATGTTCAAAAGGGAATCCAGCCCTGGCAGGGACAGGTGGGGTTGCTAGAAATGATTGTGGCATCTATGTCGTTGGATACAACAAGGGCCTGGGAACATCAACAAATGATTTGGCGGAGGCTTACGTTGTTTGGATAGGAATATGTCATCTTAAAGATAATGGCTACACGAAGGTTATTTTGGAGGGTGATTCCAAGTTAATAATTGATTATTTAAACAAAAAAGCTGAGGCCCCTTGGGACATAAAAGATCTTTTAGATGATTGCAAAAATATGTTATAATCTTTCCAAAGTTGCAAAATATGCCACACCTTCAAGGAAGGAAATAGGGCTATTGATGCCTAGGCGAATTTTGGATTTAGGCAAGAGGTGCTAAAATATTGGGATTTTTCCAATTTATCAAACCAAATTAAGGAAATAATTGCTAAGGATAGAGTGGGGGTTTTGATTAATCATGGAAAAAATAGTAATAATTAAAAATAGTGGCTTGCAGTGTCATCCAGTTGTCAAGTTGGTTGCCGTCTTTCTTTAGTGGCAATTGGGAAAGCTGATTAGATGGATTGGGAGGTACAATATTAAATGCCGTGGTACGCCAAATCCAAAAAAAATAAAAAAGAAAAGGGTGGAAAGGACAGATTATTTTGGAAACCTCGTGTGTTAAAAAGAAAGATGTTAATGAGGGTATGGGGATCATTATTTACATCTCTAAAAATATTGCGTTTGATTTTGGAAAAGACATTTTGACATGTGTTATCACCAATGTGAAGTAGGGTATTAAAAAGGAGTAATCATGGCTCATAAAGGTGGTGGAGTTGTTAGTGATCATAAATAATGATAGGATTCAAAAATATGATATTTGGCTTTGCATTCATTTGATTATTTTAAACAAACTGCTAGAAGGTTTGAGCCATTATTCTTGCAAATGAAAAACACCAAGTCTCTATCAAAACCAAAGTTTTTGAATTACCTGTTGCTACTGTCGTGAGCGAGGAAGGCTAAAGAGATGAGTTTTTACTTCTTCCTAAGAATTATTCTACCAAGGATAAAACTGTGGGAGGCCCTAAAAAGAGGACGAAGCCAAGTAAATATGACTCCTTGAGAAAGAATGCAGAGCTTTGGGGTTTGTTTGAGCAGGCTGGGTTTACCCCTTACTTTGCTACCATGGAAGGTTACAACAAGCAAATGAGCTACAAATTTGTGAATGCCTAGAAAGATGGGGAAGTTGAGCTGGGTGGTCTTCATTTTACTACTGATGCTAAGCTCATAGCCAAAGCAACGAGGCTTGCGTATGAAGGGAAGAAGGTGGCTAAGGTAAGCACTAAAAAATATCAAACTTATACTAATAAGTTTTTTGAGGCTAAAGAAAAAGCTCAGAGATTTCAAAATGCTTACTCTAGGGTTTTGCTTCCTCCACCGTACCATAATGTTTGCTTCTTTGTAATGAAATACTTTACGTTGGAAGGCTATTTTCAATATGTCCATGGTTATCACTTCCCAATTCTGAACCACATCCGTCATCTCGAGAAAATTAATCTTTCATTTTTCCTCTTTTCTTCTCTAAGCCAAAGCCTTACCAATGGCGCTAACCCTCCTTTACACTAGGGCTTGATTCGTGTGATATGTAAATATTTTCTTGCTACTTCCCTACAAAAAAATGTTTTCCTAAAATTGCTTGAAAATCCTACTCCCAAGAGTTCTATTAAAATTGAGCTTATATAAATCCAACCCCACTCCCCAACTAAAGACTCTGCTAAAGCCTCCCCTAATCTTGTGGACCCCTCTTGGCCGGACCTACTCAAAATTACTCCAAAAAAATGTAGTGTTGCTTCCATTTCTCCCGCTGTAAACAAGAAGAGAAAAATGCTGATGTATGAGTTGGGGCTGACCCCAACACTATAATGATACCTGATGAAAATGACAACCTTGAATGCTCCACTCCGGTGGGTTGAAGATCAAATTAGATTGCTTTGGTTGCATCAAAGGGTTCTGAAAATAGTAACAAATCTAAAAGTTTTGAAGAAAATAATGTGGAAGAGTCTCTGGATAGTAAGGGGAAGAAGGCGGTAAGGGAGGAAAAGGATTCATCATCAAAGGAAGTGCCAGACAACCTTGGTGATGGTGAGTCTCCTAAGGAGGAGGAGTTAGAGTTGGAGGAAGTCGAAGAATCTATCCATGAGGAGGATGGGGATTCACAACAATAGGATGGGCAGGATGCTGAAGAGGACACTGATATGACCATTGACAAAAGGAGATGCTACCAATGAGCTAGAGGATATGGAGATTACTAACCCTAGTAATGAAGATTTTAAAAAAATATGTTGGGATTAGATATTTTTAGAATTCAAATGGTGGAGGAAAGGATGGAGTTGTTGGAAAAAATGATGCAAAAGGATGATAATACCAATAGGTTCTAGGCACTTGAAAGTGGGGTGAAGAGTTTGTGAAGGGTCATGGATGCGGTTATGAAAAAGGCTATCATGGAAACTATCTCTGGACAAGTAAAAATAAATAAACAACAGAGGAAAAAGGTGAATGACGACGAGGCCGATTTATCAAGAAAGATGGAGCTCAAAGAGAATTTTAAAGATTTTGTTGAAGACCTGGTGAAGACATGGAGCCTAATTGAGGATGCTTAATCCTCGACTCTTGTTCCTCTTGGTTTTTGTTACTTGCTGCCATAAAGTTTTTTTGCTATTCTATAAGATGTTTAGTTGGTATAGGTTATGCTATTCTATAAGATGTTTAGTTGGTATAGGTTATAGCATAACTAGAGTTATTAATCGCAAAGAACAAGGGAAACAGGGTTGGAACTGCCAACAAACTCTAATAAATCTATCTTAGACTATCGAACCTCCAAGTGTTTGACACCAAGTACACACCACTTAGCATGGGTACCCCGTCAAATAGAGTATGTAACAAGCTCACCATGGATAGGTATGTGGAGAATCCTCCACACATCCTCGAGGGTAATGGTGGCCTCCCCTATAGGTAAATGAAATGAAGAAGTCTTTGAATGCCACCGGTGCTCCACGAGCACGGTCATTATTGTAGTGTGACATCGGATGTGAGGCATGTAACAAATATGACATAGCCCAACCACATCTAGAAAATATTACTCCATAAAATCAATGCTGACAATCAAATCAAATAGATCACGAGGTTGTCTCTCCCTCGACTACAGTGGTTTAAGGACCACCTGCAATCACTCAACCCACGATGTCAAGGGTGCACTATGAAAACGTAAAACAAACTTCAAAATGACGAACAACAAGACTTAGAGTTCCAAAAAGTCAAAAGTGAAGGATTTCTAGCAAAAGCGATGAAATTTTGACAAAAGTGAAGAAAAAAGATAAAGGCGAGGAATTATTTGCAAAAGCACTTAGAAATATCAAAGGCAAAAAATTCAAAAGCACAATACTTTCTCAAAGGAGAAAATTTATCTTAGTAGCGCCCAAATCGATGAACAATAATCAAAAGCGAAAAAAAAGTCAAGAGGGAAATTCAAAGGCAAAAAACTAGGTCAAAGGCACAAAAGTAGGACAATTGCGCAAATTCAAAGCAAAAGCACTAGCTTCAAAGTAACAAATGCGCTAAAACTGATGCAATAGCACTGAAAACACAAAACCTATGCTATCGACAAGTTTGACTTTGTGCATTAATTACACAAACATAAAAAAATGAAAACAAGAATTGAGAGGAAACATACTGGGGCATCGACGCCTGCAGGTCATCCATACTCTCAAACCACGTCTATGCGATGTGGGGCTCCCCGAATCAACACCATAGCTCCTCGACAACTGACAAAATGAGAAATCCAGAGACAAGAATTCACTATAGGCTTGAAAAGTGCAAATGAGGTAATTAGAACCCTAATTACCTATTTTAACCCTCGAAAACCCTAATTTTTAACTAGGAAACCCTAATTTTACTAAGGAAACCTTCCTACGTCCAAATTAGAAGCTCCCATGAACATTTAAATGAGCAACAAGGGACCTATAGACTTAATTTTTAGTCCTCTCCACAATTGAACTGAAATAGAACAGTGTCGTGAGCCTGACCTCAAAATTGAAATTTTTGGCTAACCTCTCGAGGGGGCAACACAGACTCCTACCATCATTCCGCTGACCGCCGGGATAGAGTGGAGCATAAACTTTTTTTTTCAAAATATTGATCTTAACATCAAATCTTTGAAACAAAGCAACCCGTACTTTGTATCAAAGAGGGGAAAAATGTAGACATGTAAAATTGACCTAACACCTATCACACACTTCAAATGACATTTTCACATCATCGACATCATTATCATCAAACACCACTGCATTTCACATCAATTAAGTCAGAAACCCTAAATTCCTCTATTAATTGAATAATACACATTATTTAATTAATTCACTTTTTCATCATTTTTTGACTAATTAAATAAATTCCATTTATTTAATAAAGTCCTAAAACCCTATTTATGCTATTAATTGAATAAAAGGACATTATTTAATTAATTCATGTTTGATCAATTTTGACTAATTAAATAAATTACATTTATTTAATAAAGTCCTAATTTAACTTTGTTTCGTCCCGATTAGTTAAATAACAACATATATTTAATTACGTCACTAAATCATTTATTCCCCTGAGTCGATTGAATTATTAAAACATAATGATTTAAATAACTCACTTTCCCTCCAAATTTGAATAATTTGAATAAAGTATTCAAAAAAATTATCAAAAATGAAATCAAACTAATGCAACTTTGTTTGCAAAAGTTTGTTGTGCCTATAACACACACACCCCATTCGAACCAGGGACCCCCTCTCCTTGTTTCACTTTCGTTGGGTCATTTTTGCTTTCACCTCATTTTGCATGCCCCTATTTCTGAGCTTAAAATGGTCACATGCCTAAAATCATCAAACTCATCCTAGCCAAGCTCACCTATCCAAATTTCACTAAGTTTTGAACCTTTGTGGGACTTGAACTGCAGACTTTCGTTCCTCGTTAGCCGCTATGTCCATTGTGTTATCCTCGAATCTAGCAACACTCCATTCATGGGATAACCCCTACGAAACTTGTCCGTTTTGTAGTTCCGTGCACTTCAAGCACACAAAACGAGGCAAATTTTGATTGCCCTTGATGTGTAGTCCTAAGCCTCAAATAGTCCATTTGAGTGTCTATCATTGTTCGTCTTTCAAAAATCTTAGAAACACATATTTTTGTCAATTCCCACTCTTTGGGAGTTAGTCAAATTTTCACTCATGTTGGAGCACTGATTTTAAGTGCTCCTACATGAGTCTTATGTTTGAAAAAACATCTCCAAGTGTCGGAGTGGTGAAAATCACCACTCCTACACTTTACCCTCATCCCTTAAATGCACAAGCAGTGATTTTCACCGCTAGTGTATTTTTACTTTTGACAAGTCTTGAAAATGCACAAGCGGCGATTTTCATCGCTAGTGCATTTTCCCTCCATTTTTGTACGCATGTCATTAATGCAACTCCAGTTCATTAATGATCATTTTAATGAATTTTTAAAGTGATTTTAGGTTAATCTATCCTCATTTTAATTCGCCATTCTCTCTTCCTCGTCGTGCTGATCGTTCTCCAACCTCCAGTGGATTTGCGTTTGAAGATTTTTCAAGTATCTAAGCTAGGGTTTTGCATTTTTCCAGGTACGTTCTTTGTGTTTTTCTTCTTTGTCGCTGTTCTTCCTTCTCCTAGATTTTAATACTCTATTTATTTTAATAAACCATGCTCATTATGTTTCCTCTATTAGGGTTTGTTAGTTTTTGTTTTAAAAACGTGCCCTGCCTATCTTTGTATCATTGTTTTGCATGATGCTCTGGGTATGTTTTTCTCCATGCATTTGACTTATTTTTGTGCATCGTTCTATGATGCTTTTCCACTGAGTTTTCCCATACTATCCAAGCATTGAAAATTTTAGTTTTAGCAAATCAAAATGATGAAGCTTCAACATTTTCATATGATCATTCTTCTCACATGTCGAGCGGGATTTTTCACTGCTCAAACATTGTTAGATCTTCCCCAACTTGTCAAAGCAATAAAAATACTCATTATTGCACCAAAGATTTTCTCCAACTCCAAGATGTAGAAGTGGTAAAAATCACTGCTCCTACATGGAGTGTCTTTCCTCTCAAACGTTGAAGCGGTGAAAAAGTTCGCTTGTACAATTGCTCTACATTATGAAGGACATGCTCGAGCACTAATTTTTAGCGCCCGAGCATAAACTAAGACCTTTCCACTTGATGCAAAAGTGCTAAATTTTAGAGCTTTGAAAAGTTCTATCAAATACTCAAAGCATGTAGGAGCGTTGTTTTTCAGTGCTACTACATGCAAAGGAAATTCACCAAATGTAGGAGTGCTAATTTTTAGCGCTCCTACACAAAAAAAACAATTTTTTACTATAAAACTCGAAAATCATTCCATTTTCTCTCTAAACCTCATTTCATTTCCAATGCTCCATTTTCCATGCTCCATATCTCATTTGCACTTGCTCCAAATTTCCTACTTGCTTCACGTTTTCCAACAACACATTTTCTCCTAACATTTGCTAATCCATTATTCTTGTAATTCCTCTCAGGCTCTCATTAGGTGATCCTTGAAGGTGACATTCCTTGATCTTTGGTATTTTTAGATGACAACAAAAAATCCTTTGTCATATTCTAAGGAGGGAAAAATGAAGTACAAATATCAAAGTGTCTTTTCGCCTACTGTTGTGCTCTCAAAGGTGGATGAAATCAAAGACACATAAATTGGTCATCAAGACATGAAAGATTTTGTAAAAAGAACTGAGAAGAAACCATTAGAAGAAGATTTGAGATCTATTGTTCATAGCAACTTGCACTTGGTATCTACATTCCCAACTGCTGCTCATAACACAAAGTTTGTTCTCCAAGTTGCATATCATTACATCCGAGAAGACAAAAGTGTGAGAGATTCCTCAGGACAAATCATGATGAGATTAGATATTGAATTTTTGATATTGTTTTATGGGTTCCACACATGGAATAATATACAAAAATCTCAATTCAACAAGCACATGAGGTCTATGATAAGGACCCAAATAAAGCTAAAATATTGATTAATACTCAATGGTTGAAATCTCTAAGGCCTACTATCTCAAGATGGCCTAAAGGGCTTCCTCAAAGTGATTTCAAAGAGGATGTTAAGGATATGATTACTCTCCTAAGTAGGGTGAAAGGCTTTCCTGAATCATGCCATTTTCAAGATTGGATGTATGAGTACATCCACATCATTAGGAGAAGAAAAGCACACATAGACTGGGTAACTCAGATAAGTGATGAAATTCATGAGCAGTTGATCAATGTGCCAACCAGTTTGAAATTTTCCATGACTTCCTATTTGGTATATGTTGTTGCAATTATGAGGCATTTTCTGGGGTTGTCTACAAAAGGAAACAAAAATGTTGTACCTGTGTACGATTTCTATTATTAGTTGAAATTAAGAGAAAGTCTTAAACATTTCAGAAGAGTCACTGATGCTTTCTTTGCACCCCTACTGTTCACTTTTGATCTGACTCTTGAAAAGAAAACAGTATTGGATGAAGCCTACAAAGTTGTTAGTAAGGTCGGATGTATCTTTTTGTAGTTTCCAACCTTCACATATTTGAGAGTAGGTTGTTATTCTGGGTGTCCATATATGTTACCCAAATATACCTCAGACAAGTGGATATTAATGGAGCTATGTAGAGAGTTGATCTCGGTCCATAAGGAACACCAGAGAATTCACAAGCCAGGTTTCAGGTTTCCATTGACTACTGGGAGATATACTATTCATAGTGTACAAAAAGCAAATTCAGTTGCTGCAGGAATGCAAATCATGACTATAAGGACATATAGATACAAATTTGACTTTGACTATCGAGATGTGAATAGGAAACTGAAGAAAGATCATCGACATGTTTACCGCTTCGAAGATATATGGGCAGACTGTAGAGATGAAGAATACATTCATAGAATGGATTTTTATAGGTTGACAATAGAGTAGATCAGAGATCTTGGTGTAGCTGATATTCTAGAGGATTTCAAAGATCCTGTTGAAATCATGAATTCTACTTATGAAGAGGATGAAATTTCTAGGAAGCCTTTACCTCCAATGCAATGGTCTAAGAAAGAAAGTGTTTCTATTAGAGAAATACTTGCTCCTATTTTGCATAACACAACTGAATAGTTGCATAGGCATGACTTTCAAATGAAATCTTTCAGGACAAAATCAGAAGGAGAGACACCGGGAGTAGAAACTAGCCAATGGCAAGAGCTCCACACAAAAAACAATCATGCAGAAACTCCCTCTTCTTCTCAGCAAGGTCCTAAGATCAAGTTTACTTTTGGTAAAAGTGCAACACAAACAGTTGAGGAAGAAGAGGCCACAAAATCAGAACAACCACATGCAAAAGGAAAGGATCTTGCTTTTGAGGAACAATCATCCGAAGAAGAAGAAGAGAATGAAAGTGAAGGATCAAAAGAATCTGATAAGGAAGAATCTGATTAGGAAGAATCTGTAGAAGGCGAAGGTGAAGAAGAAGGTAATGAGGAGGAACTCAAGCATGATGATGAACAACCATTATCTCCCCATGAGAATATTGTTGAAGATCTTCCCCAAACATCATCACCTGTTACTACCAATATCCCTCATACTCCTTCAAATCCAACTACTCCTCCACCTCCTCTTCCTATCTCACCTCCTCCTATGGAAAATTTCCATGCAATGAATGTTTCCATTCCCCCTACAGTATCAACAGTCCTTACCACTCCTCCTATAGTTTCCAACTCACAAACCGTTGATGTTTCTTTGAGTTCTCCCTCATCCATTCCAATTTTGTCATCTCTATCATTTGATATCTCTTCTGAGGCTGAATTTCATAGGTTCATGAATGAGTCTTTGTAGGACCCTCTTGGTTTGCAGTCCACTGGAGCTATCATGACTGATATTACCCCAATTGTTATAATATCAACCATTCCTATAGAAGTGGCTACAACACAGGAGTTGACAGTAAGTCAAGAAGGATATACATCATATCTTCCACCTTGGCTAATCTCACAAGTATCAAAGTGCAAGAAACAAATGATTTCCTCAGATGAGCTTGATCTTGAAGATATAGTTCCTCCAAAAGCCAAGAAAAAAAGAAGGCTAAAGTTCATTCAAGGCTTCATATTGACAAATCAGGTCACAAGGTTGTTGATATTGGTTTACCCCCACATGAGGAAGGGGATGTAAACATGGAAGATTACACTTTCACAAGAGTTTATCTTAGAAAGGTAACAAATTCAAGTGCAAAAGAAGATGCACAAGTGGTCTTGAATGCATTTTTAGGAAGGCTTGATAAGATGGAGCAGGCCAAAAACATGTACAAGGATAAAGCTGAGCGTTATGCATCAATTTTGAGGAATATTGCAGGCTCTTCAGAGAATGTGCAACCTATGGCCATGGTGAACATTAAGGAACCAATGGTGCAAAAGGTGGAGAAGTTTGTCTCCAAGGGTAAGGTGTTTTATGATTTCATTGATGAGATAATAGAACATGGCTCACAACTCATAGCTGTTGCAGATGAAAAGACTGCTCAAGTAGCCAAGTTGAAATTAGAGCTTGAGAAAGAAGAAAACACACTTTCTGAAGAGCAGAAATAAATGGAAAGATGTCTTTCATTTTTGTCACAATTGAAGATGCAAAGTTGAGTAAATTAGTGGAATTTGGGGTGATCCTTGACAAAGAGAAGTATGTGGAAATAAGAGAATCTCTTAAGAACCACATACAAGTGATCAAATCTCTCATCGAGGACATCCAACAAGTACAAGAAGATGTCAGAGGACATTGTGTTGTCATGGTGAATGGAATTGAGGAGTTACCGGGTAAACTCCTTGATGATGATCATACTTTCCTCCCGGTCAGTGAGATTGCTCAAATATTCAAGGAAGCTATCATGAAGCAAGTGGAAGATGAAGGCTTTTCAAAGACTTCCATGCACACCATATGTGATGTATGACTTTCTCTTGATTGTCTCAAGATGCATCTAGATAGATGCAAGAATTTTTTCTCATCTGCAAGAAGATCAATCACAAGAGTTCATACCATTGTTGATTATACAGTTGGTCCAGATAAGGCATTCATACAAGAGACAAAGAAGAAATATGAATACTTCCGCACCCAATGCAAGGAACCATAAAGACTTCTTGTATCTTCAGTGTTAGATAGATTATATGCTTTCTTCTATGCATTTTGTAAATAGGTTTCGACATCTTACATGTCATTTCTAAAAATGTAATTACATGTAAAAACAAAGATGTTTTCCTATAATGGTGGACAACATTTTTGAATAAGTCAACTTGTTAGGTGAGAATTTCCTAGATTTGCTCACCTAATTTTCCTAGATTTGCTCATCTGATTTTCCTAGATTTACTCTCCTCTCCCATCTATAAATAAGAGAGGATTCTATTGTAATTGTTACCTTTTATCTTTTGCAATGAAGTGCTGCCCATTTGAGAAGAAAATACATGAAACTTTGTGTTCATCTTTGTGAATCTAAATTTGATCAATAAAGAAGACAAGTTGCATACCAAACTTTGTTTTGGGAACAAATTATCTTATGGCTTGATCGAATTGGTGGTGATTAGTAATTGAGATTGGAAGGGCTTTGAGTAAATCTGTGTGAACTTTGAGTTACACTCTTTACTTGAATTTGTGATATTGATTAAATATTATTGGTGAATTCTCTATAAGACTTTTTGCTTATATTTATTCATGTTGTTCATGGGATTATTGTGGAGTATATAGAAGACTTTGTGCTTCCCATACAACGTTGGTTGCTATCTTCAAGGATTCATTGCTGGAAGCTATGAAATGACTTTGTGCCTTCATGAGCTTTTCTTATTTATCATTTATCATTATCATGTTGGTATTCCTAGGCTTTGCTTTGAAAAGATAGGAATATTGGAATTACCACTTAGTTTGAAGTTGTATCGAATCAGGAACTTAAAATCATGAAGCATTGTGAAACATATTCTTTGAAAAAAGAGAGAATCATGAATGTGACACACCCCATGTCTTAATTGTAGTGTACATTATTGTGAATACTTAATTAGTTTTACTTAGTTTCAATAAGAAGTAAGAAGGGCGCCTCCCCTTTCTGAGAGGAGAGATTGTATCTCACACAACTTTGGTTGAAATCAAGGTTTTGTAATCTGTTAAAAGGGATTACATATTTTTCACCCAACACATTGCCCCATGTGGGCCCACATTGACGGGTCTCCTTAAGTGGACTATCACTCATGTTTTATCACTTCCTATGGTTGACCTCTCACATCCACCTACATTGCAGTTCCCGCATGTGTTTTTGCCGCCCGAACCTTGACCAAATGTCCATGCTAGCGTGGGTTTCCGCAACCCCACCAACCTTGTCTTGACCATAACTATACTTAATGTTTGGCATTAATGACAGGTTGCCTATAAATATGCTACCTCCTAGTTGTAATTTTCACCTTGAATTATTGATTTTGAAGAGAGAAAAGGAGGCATTTGTGCGCACAAAGTTTCCCAAAGGTTTTAGGCTGAATTTATTCCAGTTTCTCATGTAGTTTAGAGGTATGAATTCATGTCCTTTTCTTTTCCAAGCATTTAAAACTATTAAGGAAGTTCTATAGCTAGGGTTTTATAATTATTTAAAATTAGAATCCATCAAACCTTAGTTTCATCTTATATTGAACCCGATTTTAGAGTGTTCACCGAGTAATGTTTAAAGCAAATGCTGGTGGGTCCGTCTGTCTCATTTCCGCATCCATCACTCTATTAAAAAGAGGGTTTCCCTTAGGTTTTCACATGTTCTTGCATGAGAATCCATCTTTCCGTAGCCACTCCTTATTGGCAGAAAAACCAACGCGATTTACCTCGCTAATCTTGTCGTCCTCGCTTTTGTTATCGCCTAAAAATATTAGAATGAAAATGACTAAGTTAATTGTGTTTACAGAGGTCCCCATGCGAAACTCTGCCTACGGACCACTCTTACCCCATTGCCATTCCTTAAATGGAGAAGCCCTAGTGTCTCCCCGCTTGGCGGGTCTTGCATGCCATATTGCCCCAAGGATAAATCTAAGGTTCGCTAGCAAAATCTTTAGGGTTGAGTGACCTCCATGGGTTTTCCCCTACAGGTTGTTGCCTGTGGGGGGCCGTAACCCCGGAGCCCTTCTTTAGCGGCTAAACTCCATTGACCTTCTGACTTGCGAACTCCGTGTTTAACAATGCCGCACCCGGTAATAAAATGATCAAATCGATAAAAGTGTAAGTCGAAAGCTCTTGGCAGGAATCACCAGGCGGGTCACCTCATGCTGAGGGCTGTCCTTTCAACATTGTTTCCAATGGCATAACCAAAACACCCGCGGTGCATTCCCCACACTGTCATCCCCTGTAAAGCTCAAATGTCAAAGAAAAAATTATAAGTCAAGGTAATCATGCGGGTTTTCCCTTGTGGGAATCTGTCCCTACGCCACCATCGTCTAGTGGCATAACATCATCACCTTTCGCCCTGCGGGTTCAACATACAACATTTCCTTAGAATGAAGTTCCAAGTTTGACAACAAGATTGTGGGTCAGACCACCTTCATGGGTCAAAACTTGTGGGTGTCCATGTGTGGGTAGTTGTAACTCCTCGACCGTTTCTCAATGGTGAAACTTTGATGCTTCCCCACTACACGGACCAGTAACCCACCAATGTTGTCTAGATGAAAATGTACAAGTGAAAAACTAACAAACAAGCCTCTTTGGCAGGTCCGCTCATGCGACTCGATGCTTTAGGAACTCCATCCTCATAAATCCATTCCTTAGTGGTGAAAACTCAAAAATAACCCGCCACTTGGATTCCGCCTCCCTGCACTTTGCAGTTTGTAAATCACAACTTAAGAAAACTCAAATGAACTTAGCTGAGTAGAATAATCATGTGTGTCCTACAATGCGAAACTCCACATGTGGGATGTTGATCGACCAATGACGTTCTCAAGAAGCTAAACCTTAGGGGCTCTCCACCCCATGACGCTCGCATTACTTAAACCCGCATAAACCAAAACGAATCAGTTTTAATAAAAGGAAAACAACTAAAGGTGCTTCCATTCGAGATTTCACACGTGCCAAATGACTTTTCCTTAGATTTTTTCTTACAATTGGGACATGCGGGAATTCATTATCGAAATGTCATCTGCAAGTTTCCCTCTTCCCTGCGCCATTCCTTACGACATTCAGTCCTATAGCTTCCGCAAGGCGAATTTTCACACCCTTAGACCCACATTCCTGTAAATGGTCCAAACGAGCTTCAAGTGGAAAACTATGGTGAATGTTATGATCTTTTAAGAGTATATGGATGCTAAATAAGGATGAATCTACATGATTTGACTAACATTTATCTCCTTAATCTGTCAATGCACTTATTGCACTCTTTGTGTGCAGGATTTATGGAACTTGCTAAGGGGACATCAGAGAAGCCAGTGGGGAAAGTTGACAAAGGAAAGAACCCTGATAGAACTCCTAGGGGGAAAGAAGAGAAAGAACATATGAAGTACCAGTTCCATAGAGTAGAATGCACTTCTAAGATCATGTCCAACTGGGACACAATCTCCGACACTGACTTCAGGCATGTAAACATAGATGAATTCAAGCAAAGAGTAATGATCAATCCCACTATAGAGGAGGCCTTAAGAATAAAATAAAATTTCCTTGCAAAGGTAGCTGGCTTTCATCCCACTCTCATTTCTCTAGAGCTGGTAATCGCTTTCCGAGAGTGCTATCACTCCCATAACAAAAAAATAATTGCCAAAGATGGAAGGGTACTAGTGGACTTATCTGCTAAATCTATCGGTAGGACATTTGGTGTCCTAGTCTATGATGAAATGGAGGAAATGGAGAAAGAATTCACCTTGAATGTATGGAAATAGGATCCTCTTGGGTGTAAGAGGATAATAAATCAATCATGGTTGAAGGATAAGAGAGGTAACGCCAATAAGGTGCTGCAAACACTATATAGGAGTGACTTTGTTGAAGAATCATCTAGTCACGCTCTTGAGTAGAGTGATGGGCCTACCTACTGCTACATTCTTCAAGGAATGGGTATTCTACTTCATAGAGGAAATCCTATAAGGCACCTCCAAATTCCATTAGGTGAAGATGATAAGCGAGAATTTTCATAATAAATTCATGGTGGTAAAGAAGACCTCAAAATTCTACATGACTTCATATTTGGTCTACCTTCTAACAATCAAGTTCCCATACAAAGGGTTATTCTATGTTGGAACATTGGGAACCAAGAAGGTACAACTGAAGGTATACGACTGCTACCAATAGTTACAGTACATGAATTTCAAGGACTACATAAGGGTGAATTATGCCTTCATTGGGAATATTATTAGAACCTTGGGAGGAGACTATGAAAGAAGGGTGTAGCACAGTGCCAAGGCACTTGTAAAGGTTTTTGGATATCTGTTCATCCAATTCCCAAAATTCACATACATAAGAGTAGAGGGGTTCTTGGGAAGACCCTACTAGCTGTCGCACTACCCCAATGACAAAATCATTCTGTTAGAGCTTACTTGGCAGCTACAGACTGCCCACACCCTATTGAGCAACAAACACCGAGTTGGGGTCCCATATCCACTTACATTTGGAAAGGTAATGTACTCTTTCTGTGCTGCCCAATGTGCTGAGCACTTTGAGAAGGAATTGGATAAGTATAACTTGGACTTGCATATGGATAGGGGAAACGTGAATCCCCATGGAAAGCTGAAGAAACAAGTTGGGAGACAATATGCCCATCGACCTCACATTGAAGACTTCTGGGAAAATTATGATGACGACAAGGAGGTTTGGATGTGGTATTATATGAGGATGAACATCCAGTTCGTGAAGTCCATTGATTTGTTCCCTGTGGTAGATCATATTGTCAAGGATGAAAATATTGTGGATGAAAGATATGATGCCTTCACCATTGTCCCATTGCCAATAATTGACTGGGCTGACGAGGAGGTCACCGACCTAGACACTATCACTTGACCCATTGAACAAAGAACCAAACAGTGGGTTGAAGGACAAATAACTCAATTACAAGAACACAATTCAAAGTTAACATATGGGGAGCTCGAAGATGAGCTTGAAAGTGAAATTGACAGTGGCACCGCCATAGGATCGTCGAGTGAGGCTCCCAAGTCTCCACTTGTCACAAGTTCTAGGAAAAGGAAGGAAACTGTTGAACAAAAGCCCAAGCATAAGGTATACACCAGGAAGGAAATGAAGGGTGAACCATCTAAAAGGTCAAAGAGGACAAGAAATTTTGTTCTTGAAATTCCAACCATCCAGGAGGAGGAGCACCCACACGAAGAGGAAGAAGAGTCTGAGCGACCTTGCTCACCACCACCTACCACCATTGCTCTCCCATCAACCATTGCCGCTACTTTTGTCACCACTCCATCACCTTCCACTCCTAAGTCTTTGGCCGTCTCATCTCCGCTGGCTGTGGACATCTCAGTCCACTTGACCTCCGTGTCACTGATTGTTCCAATGGTAGTATTAGATTCTTCCTCTTCCACCACTTCCCCAACTGTCGTCTACCTCGCTAACTCCTCCATTACCTACCATTTCAACCTTTCTGCCTTCCTTTCCAATAGTTACTATGGCGCCTCCCACTCTACCACATGCCTTTGCAACTTATATGCAAAATGTGCCGATTGAGCTCTTCGGGGTAATCCTCAACCCCAAGGTCCAAGCATTAATAGCTCAGCTTGCTGCCGCTTTGCCTCTCCCTCCACCACCTACTGAGCCGCCAAAGATGGAGGTGACAATGGAAATCATAGAAGAAATGGAGAAGCTGAGTGCAGAGTAAACCAGGGCTTCCATAAGAGATGTTGCTGAAGAACCAAAGGACTTTGATAGGTATGATTATTTTGAACATCTTGAGGGCGGATTGAATATAAAAATAGATAAGGTGGCCTTAGATGAGGAAGAAAAAAAAACCTTCGAGGATGAAGGAATTGATAAGATTGATGAGCATTATGAAGTTGAAACATCTGATCAGGAGCCAGATGAAGAACATCCCTGAGAACACAAAGATGAAGAGGCGAACTCAGAGGAGCATCGCTTCGAGGAAGGGAAGATTGATATAGACACAAATGTGGAGATAGTTGATGAGCCTCCACAAACTAGCCAAGTCGAGGGCCTAAAAGATGAAGAAGTGCTCCCAGAAGAAGAAGTAAAGGACATATAAGAGGATACACAAGAAAAGGACACTTTTGAGGTTGAGCTTGAAGAAACAAAGGGGACAACATCGGGAGAAGATAAAACTCAAAAGGATGTAGAAATCACTAAGCCTGAAAAAGAAAATACTATGCAAGAAAGGGAGCCAAATGAAGGAAATGATGAAGAGGCTCCTAGTCATGAGGAGGATGAACCTTAGAAGGAACAAGAAGAAGAGGGGGATCATGAGCCCTCAAAGCAACAAATAGAGGTCCCCTCATGGATAGAACAATAATTAAAGAAGAAGGCTCCCATAGTTACTGATCCCAAGGCCCAATTAGAGGCAATCTTGGTTAGGGAACAAGTGAAAACCTACAAGGAGAAGAGGCCCAAGATTAGGTCTCACATCACCACTGATGCTACATGGTCAAGAATACTGCAAGTGGCCACTCCTGTTGTGGATAAAGATGCAAGAACTATTTAGGGGTAGGACTGGGCCTAGCATCCCGCAAGTAGAAGATTGATGAATTCTAGGGGTCTGTCTCTACTATTCTGTAGCAAATGAACAAGGACCAGCCCATGAAGGAGGAATTGAAAACACAGGTGGTAGAGCTTGTTGGATTTTAGTTGTTTATGTGTTAGTTTGTCCTTGATGTCAAAAGTGGTTCATTGACATGAGAATATTTGTGATGATATGTTGTATTCTCAGATTGGTTGTTATATGAACGAAAGATTGGCTTATTCACTTTGATTGGTGTTTGGTTGGTATTATGATATGCAGTTACAAAATATTGATACATGATGAGGATGACAATGTTTATTACTCGTGTTTTAGTATTACCTGTGTTTTAGCCATTTGAATTCTCCAAGACTACATGCCATAGTCTTTGCTACAGGTATATTCAGGCTGTCTTTGAATGATATATGGCTATGGTCCCTGTGCTTGAGGTATTTCAGATTGATCAGTTAAGGTGGTTTTCATGTTTACATTATAAAATTCAAAAGGTCCATAGACCTTGCCATCTCCATCACATATGATATTGAGGTTTTGAATGTTTTATTATTTGCATCACATTTAATTTTAAAAGTTTTCAAAGCCGTTATAATAAAGGGCTATCTTCAACATTGGAAGTGTCTTATATTTTCACCATATGAGGCATCGGGCAGATTTATATGGTTTTTATTGTGAACTTGGCATATGTAATTATATCGGTCTCATTGCATTTCATAGGAAGATGGCTTTATTAAAAAGTCACATGGTAGTGACCAAGTTATCGACAAACTATTGAGTTCATTTTTCAAGTGGTAACATGTGTTATCGACAACCATAATTGACATTGGGTTAATGATTTATTATCATAATGATGTTGGCATTTTTAGCAAAGGATATTATTTATAGAATATACTGGATTTCAAATGTTTATCAATGATTGTTAACCTTGAAAGCGATGGACTCCAAAAGATTATCAATTACTATTGAGTTTGGTTTGAGATGATTATGCTGTTTTTAAAAATCATTTCATTATGTTTGATTAGGGTTTGTAACCCTAGCCGCCGTGGTTTTTTAAGGTCTACAAATTCTTTGATTTCTTCAGCTGACATACTGTGGATTTAAAAGCTAGCTCACTGTATGAGCTTAGCCAACATATGGATTGGTTTTTTGAGCTTGAGAAACTGTGTAAGTGTGGGTATTTTGACTATGAAATGATAGTGGAAGTTGGCTTCTCTTAGCTGGGTAGTTATGGATCCCTTCGACCGATTTTTCTGGTATTTGTTTGATTCTCTTCCACCATAAATAGGTAATACAAAAAGCATCTTGTCTCTTACCAACCTTGAGAGAATTGGCTAAGGAAAGGATTATTTTTTATGGGCATGAAATTTTTTATTTTATGCTAATATCATTTCTGAATATTTGACAGTTATAGCAAAAAAAGAAGCTTGGTAAATATGTTTAAACCCATTAGGGTTTCTGGATAACAAGATTCAGTTGAATAATTTCTTGGTGGTCATACTTGTAATTGTTTTTGTGGCAAGAGTTTGTTTTTGAAGAAAGACTATTTAGGGTTTTTCATTTAAACCCTAACCTGAGTTGGTTTACAGTTATTCAAACTGCATACAGAGGTTATCATTCACAGTATCTTTAAAACATGGTTCTCAGGCATTTTTCTGGGTTACCTGAGAGAGGAATATGAAGCTTCAGAAATATTGTGCAAAAGTTGTACTGCATTGAAAATATTTTATTATGATTCTCATATTATTGTATTTAAGGAAGATGTTGTCATTCTCATACAACATTCTTCATTGTGCTTATTGAAAAATATATAGTATTCTATTGATATTCTAGGACTACAAATTGCACTTCTAGGGTTCTAATAGAATGCTATAATTGTTATGCATTGTTAAGGAGTTGGTGCTCCTGTATCTTATGAAGTTGGTGCTTCTGAGTTTTGTGGAGTTGGTGCTCCTATATCTTATGAAGTTGGTGCTTCTGAGTTTTGTGGAGTTGGTGCTCCTGAATTTTGTGAAGTTGGTGCTTATGAGTTTTGTGGAGTTGGTTCTCTTGAAATTTGTGGAGTTGGTGCTCCTGAATTGTAAAGAGTTAGTGCTCTAAGTGAATAAAGAGATAGATTTTTCGAGTGGTTTTTATTCCCCAAGAGGGTTTTCCACTCAGGACAAAATTCTGTGTTATGTGATGATTTTATGTGTGTGATCTTTTTCTTATCAGTCTGTTTTTAATGTGTTATCAAATGCATAATTATTAGTCTTTCATATTTGTCAATGTTATGCCACATTTCATATCAATATTTCATATCTGTCAATGCATATTTCATGCATAAAAGGTTCTATTATTAATGTGAGCTCTGGTACATGTGAAATTGTTAAGTTCATTCTTTGTTAATGTTTCATGTTTAATTCATGGTTCATGCACAAGTCAAATTTATTCTTTGAACTGTCATTTGATGTTTTGATTTAAAATTCAAGTTTCCTTCACATACTGTCATTTATCCTCTTGGTTCAAAAGCAAAAATAAATTATTGGTTTTGAAAAAGTTTGTGACTTTTATAAATCACTTATTCACCCCCCCTCTTAGTGATTTCAGTCTTCCAATAGAGCTAACCTCCTTCATAGAGCAGTGGACTTCATCAGGAGAGGAAGCTCCAACAAAATCACATGCACTCACCTTGCTATCAAAGGAGGTAAGTAAAATGGAAAGAATGAAGAATTGGACCAAGTCTACCTTAGACTGGTTCAACAAGGTGATTTACAATGGTGATATGGGCATCTGTCATGTAGCTAGAATGCACAAGAAATTTCAAGTTTTGTAGAAGGAAGTGGAGGACATAATGGGCACTTGCAGGGAGTTCCCCGAGCTGTATAGGATCACCTATCCAAAGCTGGAGAGCATCCTCAAGCTCTCTTGAGATTTTTGGGAAAAGGAGTTGGCATTGCCTAAGGAAGATCATTAGCTAGTTAAGACCTGGTAGCTAAATCTTAAATACAAGAAATAAATTTTGGAAAAGGCCTTGCAGGAATTATAATTGATCATGAATGGATTGTAGAACATCGGGTGGATAGTGGTGATTATCTGAAGATGATGATAGGTTATGAGATGCCTGCCCTAGAGTTAGATCCAAAGAAGATCAAGCCCTTATTTCATAAGAAAATGGAACAGTGGGTAGGCGATACACTATCACCAGCCTTTATGGACTTTGATGCAAGAGCCTTCACCAAATCAGAGCAAATAATCAAAGCCACGCCAAAGTGCACCAAGCATCGAGACCAAATTACTGAAAGATGCAAAAGAGTGGCCTTTCAAATCCTTAAATTTGGGCTCTCAGAAGAAAAGAAGCTGATAGCTGTAATTGACAAGCTCATGGAATATGCAACTGCACAAAAGGAAGTTGGAAAGCTCATTATAGCAGATGAATATTTGACAAAATATTCATAAAGGCTGGAAGTAGCTAAAAGATAAAATAGACTAGGAGACAAAACATGGAAGAAGACAAAAGGTCTATTTTTATATTGTAATATGTTGGGGGTAGGTGAAACCCTAAGTTAGAATGAATCTAACCCACTCATTGTAAATGAATCTTATCTATTCATTCTACTTTTTGGAAACCATAAATAAGGGCATCCTCTCATTTTCAAAGGGAGAGATGAGTTGTGTTAAAGACACACAACTTAAAAATATATGGGAAAAAATTTGAGTTAATGATTTCTTGTGTATTGTTCTGCATGTGTGCATGATTCTATCTCCAAGTAGATAATTTAAGCTTTGTTGTTTCAAGTTTAATTTCTTTTTCAGTTAGTAGTTCAAGTTGTGCTTTAATGGTGGATGTATGCTATAGTGTTTGATGCATTTCCAGCCCATACTTTTGGCTGTTTGTTGATGATAAACTGCTATATAAAGTTAGTCTGGGATTATTTATCTTGCTACACTTAAGTTCAATTGTTTATTCATGCTTAATAGGTGAATATACAATCTGAAAATCTACAATGACTCCTTGAAGATTGCACTAATTTTATGAGACTGTGTGATGTCCCTGGTTAAGTAAAATTCAATTTGGGAAGTCTGTCCACTATAGCATCCTCCATTGTTACTGTTCAACTTAGTTGCAGATTTAGGAAACTTGTAACACTTTTTCCCTTTTGTTGTTTCTTTAAAATCTGAACTTAAAGATAAGTTTCAACATCATTGTAAATCCAAATATGATGAACATTAAGAGTTTTAGTTTGTTGTTTTGAATTTGCAACAATTGTTCGTCATTTCCAAAATTTATGAAACTCTATTTGCAAACTCAAACTCCCACGCTTAGTAAACCATAAAGGCCCTTTGTGATTACCAGCAAATCACATCAAACAATTGAGTTATTCTTGCATTGTCATGACCTGACACCCGAGATACCTTGAAGTGATTGTTTGAAACTTAGTTGCAAATTTTCACCTTTGAAGAGAGACAACATACTTGTGTGTTGTTTGTGTTGAGAAGTGCAAAAAAAACCATTAACAGAATTGACACTAGAAGGAGGGAAGTTGGACTAAGTTAGATCAATTTGGGTCATATTCCTCCCAAAGATCTCATAGGAGAACAAGATCAACACAAAACAAGGGAGAATTTAAAGAGTTAAAACCCCCTACTAAGTCTAGGAGATCCAAGAAAGGGGAAGCACAAGCATCAACTCCTCCTCCTCGACCTCCATCCCCTCCAACTCCTTCCATCTCTCCATCTCCATCTTCTCCTTCACTTCAACCAACATTTTCTCCATTCACTTCCCACATCCAAAGTGCTGCCCTCACTCTTAGACTCCATTCACAGAGCATTGTCCCAACCGCTGCCCCATCCCAACCACAAGTTGCTTCAACACATCCATTACCACCCCCATCTCACCCAATGGCTTGGTTGGGAAATAACCCATCTCCATTGTCCTTCAATGATTACCATGACATGCCAAAGAATTCATAAGGATTTTGCACCAAGTTTCATCCATGTGATCCACAAAGAATAATGGAAGAACACATCAAGATCTTCCAAACACTCTTGAAGGATATGCAGATCGAACTCGAAGACCTGGCTTGAAGGCTCTTCAATTACTCATTGGGGGATGAGGCATTTTACTGGTACATCCATCTACCTACATGCTCTATTACCTCTTGGGACCTCATGAAGAATACATTCTTGCAGAAATTTAAGGTTCCTGTCAACCCCACAGAGCTACACCAACAATTCATGTCCATAAGGAGGGAGGTCAATGAATCAACCACCTCATTCAATGACAAGTTTCATAGAGCTTACATGAAGTTGCAGCCCCCTTACGTTGTTGATGATGCTTCATCCTGATTGGTATACTATGCTACTTTGGATAATCTCACGTCCACCTTAGTTAAGAGAATGCATCAACCACCTGCAAGATTAGTACATGCATATGCAGAAGTAGTGAAAGCTAGTACTGACTTGGGACAACATATTGCGGGTCCATTGCCCTAATTGGGGCCTGCTGCCAACCCTAATCAAATTCACAAAATTAATCATGCTTTGGCACACCAAACTCTGTTGATGAATCTAGTTTCATAGCTTCCAATCGTGCTACATCCAGGGCAGCCACTAAATCAAGCCCCATCAGTCCTAGGCTACCTACAGACCCCGCACTAGCAAGCTTATGATCAACAATCTCAAGTGCCTTCATACCTACAAAACTCAAAGTTCCCAACTGCTCAATAGAACCAACCTTTGGTGTAGCCTATTTTCCTTCAAAATTTGGTGCCTCCGCAAAATAATGTAGATAAGGACCAAATCGATGAGTTGATTGAATTAGTGAAGAAGTTGTCTATCGAGATGACCCACCTTAGGAACCAAAAAAACCAATTGCAAGCTTCTCAAAGGAGCATTCAAGAAAACCTCCACCAAGACAATCGTGACCCCAGTACATCCTCGGGATAGAGTTATGAAAGAGGTCAAAATTCAGAACAAAACTTTGAAAGAAGGTTGTCTCAAAGGAAAAATAGAACTTGGAACACCAAACCTAACAATGGAGGCATGCCCACACCTCTTGACCCATATGGTGGTATGGATAAATCCACAAGTGGAGTTTACTTAGTTGAAGCCACCTTATCCAGATGGTGTCGAATTCATAAAACCAATAGGCATTCCGAGCTTGATTGCGCGAAGTTCCAAACTGCTGCGGAAATATTTCAAGTGGAAGTCCAAAATGCCATTGATGGTTCAAGCTATAGAGACATTGTTCCATTAGAGCCATATGATTCATCAATTTTGGTGGTCAATCAAGCTCCTTTCCCGCAAAGTGATAGCAACTTGCCCAAGAAGGAGGCCGTAGCTAAGGAGGTAAGTAACAAGAGCTCTCTATCTTAGCTCTTCGATTCAGTAGATAATGGTCCCAAAGATGAGGAAGAGCAGCGTGAGGATGAGGTTCATATGTTCCATCAATGTGTGACACCTTACAACTTAAGAAATAGATAAGTTGGTGGCCCTTTCACAACCTCTAGCCCTCCTAACAATTTTAACACCCCACCTGATCGTAATGGCAACAATAATTCGGCCTATCTTGAAGTTCCTACCCAATATTTCAATAGGAATAGGCAGCCCAATCTAACTCAAAACCAACCCGCCAATACTTTCCAACACACTTTCTCAGAGGCAGAAGTCGAGCAAATGGGGGAATATGCAACAAAAGAACTAAAGAAAGTCAAAGTGAGCATATCAACCTTTGAACTGTTAAGGGTACCTACTGTCAGAAACACCCTCTTTCAATCGTTGAATGGAACCGCCCCATCAAAAATAGATCAAGAGGCAGCCACAAAGAGAGTTTCATTTGACACCTCCAACAATGAGCTTGTGATCAAGAAAATCATAGGAAAGAAACCCGATCAGCCCCCAAATCAGCCACCTAGCAAAAATCAGCCAACAGATAAGCCACCTACCAAGGAGCAAAACCAAGTGCAAACAAAAGATAAAAGTAATGATAGAGAAAAGGCTCAAGTGGCCCAAGCTGATGTTTCCGTGGGGCTATTTCAAGGGAAGTTAGAAACCCCTCCTTTCCTTTTGACAATTCACATATTTGGCAATAATTTACACAATTGCTTGCTAGATTCAGGAGCTTCAACCAATGTAATGCCATTCGCAATATGCCAAGCACTGGGGATAACCCAAATCCATCCAGACGTAAGGTGACTCAGTTAGATAAGAGTGAGGTGAATATAGTTGGGGAGATGAACATGATCCCTATGTAGATTGCAGTGGACCCAAGGGTGCAACACGTTATTGATATTCAGGTTACTGACATCCCCAACACCTACAACATTATATTGGGAAGAGACTTCACCCAAGATTTGAATGGTTATGCCACCACTGACTACTCACATCTGTGGCTGCCTTGGAAGGGGATGCCTAATCAAATCCGTATTGAGCGAGAGCCACAAATGAAATTCATGATCACCGAGTATAATAATACAAATGAAGTGTTGTTCGTAGAGATCGAGTTAGGCAACTACTTTCCTGTTGCCTACCAAGGTGAAGAAGAAGAAGGGGCAGAAGAGGTCCTTGTGCTATGCAGTACCCCCACCAATTTATCCCACCTTCCTAACAACACAGAGGTGCTGATTAAGTCTGAAGATGAAGAACTCCAAGAGGACAACCACCTTGGGTTGCTCGATGGCTTCCAAGAATTTATGCAGAAATGTGTGCAAGATCAGCTCAATTTAGGAGCTAGGATGGATTTCAAAGAGTTATTGCTGCCTAGCTAGTGCAGAGTGCATGACGCAACTCATTCTAAGTTTGAGTGCTACTTGTTCCAAATAGCCATGGGTCATATCAAAAGGAAAATCACTCCAAAAGAAGGGTATGGAAGAACAACAAGGTCAAATCCAGCCTGAGTACAAGTGATCGCCTAAGGATGTGAGGATAAAAACAACACCAGAAGAGATAGATATATGCTCCATTAGCTCCGAAGGAAAAAGTCCCTCCAAGTTCTGGACGTTGCACTTTGATGGCTCCAAATCCAAGCAAGGAGCGGGAGCAGGTTTCAAGCTCATCAGTCCTACGGGTAAGACTTACTTTGCTACCCATAGGTTACAATTCTATTGCACCAACAACGTAGAAAAATATGAAGCACTAGTTCATGGATTACTAATGGCATTCAGAAAGAAAGTCAAAATGCTACAAGTATTTGGTGATTCTGAATTAGTGGTCAAACAAGTTAGGAAATTATGCTCCTGTCATGATAGGAGGTTAGCAAATTATAGACACAGAGTCTATAATCTCATAGAAGCACTAGATGCATTCAATATCCAACTCATTCCCCATAGAAAAAATCAAATCGTTGATGCATTAGCCCAAGCAACCAGTACCCTCCAGCCCCTATCATTGACTGGGCTAAAGAAATTTATTGTACAGCTCATCTCTACCCCGTTAGTGCCCGATAATGTCACCAATTTCCAAGTGTTCAATGATGACAAGCATATTCTAGACTTCAATACCATTTCAAACATATTTGCATCCCAAATCATAGATGAGGTAGAGTTGGAGGAGGTTGAGCTTGATATAGAAGGGGTTATCAATTTAAAGATCAACATGATACCTAGGGGTATGGTTCAGCTAGAAAAGATATTTGACTTGGATCACATAAGAGACCAAGATCAACAAACTAAGAAAGATTCCATAGATAATCAGTGCGATGCTCATAACATAGGTACTGCAGAGGATATTAAAAATGTTTTTATTGGTAACGTATGCACCCCAAAGGAAAGGAAAGGAATTCTTGACGACCTGCACACTTATCATGATGTGATTGCTTAGAGGTATGAATACCTCAAAACATATGATACGTCAATTATCACTCATGTAAGGAAAGCCAAGGTGTGGAAAAAACTTTCCTAACGTCAAAACCATAGGGAAGAATGCAGACAATAATTTTAATTTCCAAATTACAATCCAATTAAGACACACATGAAAGATTTACAGAAACAAAAAAAATACACAAAGACAAATGAACACCAGATTTACGTGGGAAAAACCTTTCGGGAAAAAACCCACCACACCAAGCCAAATCTCTTTGTATTTCAGTAACCAACAAATTGCATACAATGCATAGACACAACTCTCTCGTATCACTTTTTTACAGTTGCTTCATTCACTGTTCAATCTATTACAGAAATGCTCTCAAAGATTCGATGACACTCCAACTCAGAATAATTTCTTCGAATCTTACCACACTCTGATTTTATCCTCTGTTTATCCTTATTTGCAATTACTCATCGTAGAAAGTTTCCATTCCAGTGTAGATTTTTCCTTGCAGACAGTTCAGTTCCAACGTCACAACTGCTGCAAAAAACCAACCGCCAACTATTTGAATTTCGCTTCCTCTGATTGGTCCACGAGACACCACATAGGATAGTCATCACTTGGTCAAGGGCGTTCAATATGTATTTGCATGTCGGTGAGACACAAGCAGTGTCTCCCCGATGCTCAAAGGCTTCATTTTCGATATTGGCATAGGTTCCAATAGTCGGAAAGACGATATAGCGAATGCCATGAGACATACCGAATCCACTAACATCCATTGCATTCCTATCGGCATCCATCTATCGGCAAGAGTTACCGCATCGGCATGATCAGTGAGACCTCCCACCGACCTCTTGTTTGAACACATCCACCATTGCTATCACTAAGACATCCAACTATCGCCAAGTGTTTCACCAAGACCTCTTATGTTACTCCAAAGTCACAAAACCATCGACAAGACCTCACGAGGTGGTGAGATGACATATCGAAAGGTAAGGCTTCCATCGAATAGTCTACCGCTTTTGCCGAGAGGTCATAGCGAACACAACATGTCACCTCAAAGACCATATACTATCGGTGAGACTTCAACAATCGTTGAGAGTTCATACTGAGGCCTTTGTGTTACTCTGATGACCCAGTCACCATGAGTCTCCCTGACATCCGCTAGACACCAACCCGTCGGCCAGAGATCTCCACTCAGTAGAGGGTTACAGCGAACACCACAAGTCACATCGACAACACTAGTCGGCAAGACAATAGCATTGTCTTAGTGACATGAACATTTCTCAAGGATTCATAACAACTAGTCGGCCAGACATCAGTAATGTCACACTGACTTTTCCCTTCAGGAGTTACATGCCAGTAAGAATTGAGGCACATTTTCCAACAACTCATACCATTCCCCTCAAGCTAGATGTGAGACCCTTCCGACAACGTCAGCATCTAATCAATGCATTGCTAGAACCCATCATCTTCAAGGAAGTGCAGAAGTTGATGTCTTCCTACATCATTTTTCCCATCCAACATTCCATGTGGGTAGCAAATTTGGTTCTGGTCAGAAATAAAAATGGAGAAATCAAACTATGTGTTGATTTTAGAAACTTGAATAGAGCCTCTGAAAAGGAAAATTATTTGGTGCCCTCATTGGATGAAGTGCTCCAAATCATCAATGGTTCACAAATGATGTCATTTCTTGATGGTTACCCAGGATACAACCAAGCGATGGTGAAATATGAAAATATGCACAAGACAAAATTCACCATAAAATGGGGAACATTTGCATACAAAAGGATGCCATTTTGTTTGATTAATGTAGGTGAAATGTTTCAACGTGCCATGGAAATAGCCTTCAAAGATCTCATTGGAAAATGCATCATCATATACATGGATGACCTTACAATGTTCTCAAAGAAAAGAGGAGACCATGTCTTCGACTTATGCAAAGTTTTCCAGAAGTGTAGAGACTTCGACATCTCATTGAACCCAAAGAAGTGCATCTTTGGAGTGACAGAGGGAAAATCGTCGGGGCACGTGATCTCAGAAAAGGGTATATCCATAGATCTGGAGTGTATATAGGCCATTTTGAAGATCCAAACTCTGGACAACAAAAAGGAGATGAAATCTTTCTTTGGGAAGTTCATCACAAGCTTCACAAAAATAGTTAAGCCACTGAATGCCATGCTCAAGCAGGATGCTAAAGTGGAGTGGACACTAGAAGCTAAGAAGACATTTGATGAAATTAAGAGGGCTATTGCAGATGCTCCAGTGTTGGTTATCCCAAATTATTTGAAGCATTTCTACATCTACTCTTTTGCTTCGGATCACTTGTGCGCCAACATGTTGATGCAAAAGGATGATGAAGGGAACGAGCACCCTATTGCCTTTATGAGTGCGCCACTGAAAGACGTTGAACTACATTATCATAAATTTGAGAAGCAAGCATATGCCTTGGTACGTGGAGTCAAGAAGTTTAGGCATTACATACTGAGGAAAAAAGTGTTCACAATTGTTCCAGACCTAGCTGTTAAAACTGGCTAATGTAGAATGAACCAGGAGAAAGAAGAGAAAAATGGGTCACATTGTTGCAAGAGTACGATATGGAGATTCAACCTATGAAGTTGGTTCAAGGACAAGCTTTCAAATACACAATGGAAGAAACAAAACCATAGCTCACAATTCAGCAATACCATTTGGAGGATGTTTCCCTGGATGAATGGTACAATGATATAGTGTATTATCTATTGAATAATAAGTGTCCATCGCGATTGCAAGGAGTTGAGAAACACACCCTGAGATTGAAGAGTAACAAGTATATGCTGCAAGGAGCTATGTTGTACAAGAAGAATCGAGAGGGAATTTATCTCAGGTGCCTCGGATAAGCAGAAGCAACCAAGGTGCTAAAAAAATTTCATGAAAAATTCAGAATGGGACATGGATTCGGCCCTTCAAGAACCCATTAGATCCTACGGGTTGGGTACTATTGGCCAACCCTAATCAAAGATTCCCAAAACCATGTCAGATCCTGTCACATCTACCAGAATCCAGCCACCAAGGAAAGGTATGTTGTTGTCCTGCTGCAGCCAGTTGCTGAGGTAAAACCCTTTGCTCAATGGGGGCTTGACTTCGTTGTTCCAGTAAACCCACCATCTTTTGTAGGCCACATGTACATTCTGACCACTACTGATTATTGTAATAGATGGACAAAAGCAATTGCTTATAGGCAATGTACAACTGAAGTAGTTGTTAATTTTTTGGAAAGTTTCATTATAAATCATTTTGGTTGTCCTTTTGCCTCAGTTTGTGATAATGGTCCTGCATTTGCTTCCCTCAAATTCGCTAGTTAGACATTTGATTATGGGATTGTACTCAATTTTTCATCCAATTATTATCCCCAAGGGAATAAATTAGCTGAATCCACGAACATGAACCTATTGACCATCATACATAAGCTACTTGACAAGAAACAAAAGGACTAACACACCTAGTTGTGATATTCTCTATAGGCATATCACACCCGACATAAGGTAGCCTTAGGAAATTCCTCGTTTCACCTCGTTTATGTCCTAGATCCTGTTTTCCTAGTTCACCTCAAGATCCCTACATTACAATTCATCAATACCTATTATGAGGAGGGAGAATACCTCGAAGTTCGCTTAGTTGAGCTACTCCATTTAGAGGAAGTTTGTAACAAAGCAATAGAATTTTTTTCCAAACATCAAGGTGTAGTCAAGAGATGGTTTGACTGTAGAGCCAAAGTTAAGGCCTTTAGAATTGCTGACTTAGTCCTATGTTGGGACAAGGCCCATGAGAAGAAAGGGGGACATGACAAATTCGAAAAGCTCTAGCTTGTCCCCTTTCAGATTTTTGAGATTTTGGGAGATAATGCCTTTTGCCTTAAGACACTCACTGGAGAGGATGTCCCATTACCTGTCAACAGGTAGTACCTCAAGCATTATTTCCTTGCTTGAGCTCCTAAGCTCAACCTGTTGTATATAGTTAGAGTAGGCTTTTTCTTTCTGTTTGCTTTGCTTGTGCTTGTTTTTCTAGCCTTTGTTTTGTTGAGGGTGTTGTCCAATCTTGATGCAGTGGTGGTGCTTGGCCCAAGGCCCACTTTGTTGCACATTTTATTTTGTTCCATGGATAAGTCTTCATGAGTTACTAGGAGTTTTTGCTCACTTTTGCGAAAGGGGTTTCCTCACTTGAACTTTTGCTTGACCTAGGATGAAACCCTTGATTGTACCCATTCATGTCTATCTCAGATTACACATGATACACACTTTGAATACTCTTGATGAGCTATACGATAGTCATAATAAAACCTCAGCAAGTGAAAAATCTTAAGTCTTCTCTAGTGACCACTGTGATGTCCAAACTCACTATAAGCTTCATTGCTTATACATTTGAGAAAAAGAGTATCAAAAGATAATATAAAAGAAAAGAAAGAAAAGAAAAGGAAAATATTGAAACAATAGGAAACTATGTGGGTGTACGAGCAACTCTATCGGGGATATGGACGCCCGACTGGCAATAGAGTAATGTTCGCGGGGATTGCAACGACAACTCTGTCAGGGCTATGGATGCTTGACTAGCAGCAAAGCAATGTCCATGTTACTTTTGGGGTTAGATTATCTATGTAGCTTGCCTTGGCTGATTGATTGCTATCCTCTGTGGTTTCTAAAGGAGAGGAATGAACTCACTGCACACACTCCTAAGATATTTTGTGATTTGGTTCAACTAAGGATTTTGTCCTCCTTTAAGCCTTTAGTTTGTTTGAGGACACTTGTTTTGAGTTTGTGAAACTAGATATTCTTGGTTCCTAATGAATCCTTACCCTTGGAATGCTCGGGAGCATTCTCCTAGTGGAGTCGCCTTTTTTGTGCCTATAGCACACATGCCTCGTTCGGACCGAGGACCCCCTCCCCATGTTTCACTTTTGCTAGGTCACTTTTACTTTCATCTTGTTTTACGTGCCCCTATTTCTGAGCTTAAAATGTTCACATGCCTAAAATCATCAAACTCATCCTGGCCAAGTTCACCTATCTAAATTTCACTAAGTTTTGAACTTTTCTAGGACTTAAACTGTGAACTTTTGTTCCCCGTTAGCCACTATGTCCATTGCCCCATGCGAGCCCGCTTCGGCGGGTCTCCTTTAGTGGACTACCACTCATGTTTTGTCACTTCCTGCGGCTGACCCCGCACGTCCACCCACATTGTGGGTCCTGCATGTGTTTTTGCGGCCTGAATCTTGACCAAACATCCACGCTTGTGCGGGTTTCCGCAATCCCACCAACCTTGTCCTGACCGTACCTGCACTTAATGTTCAACATTAATGGCAGGTTTCCTATAATTATGCCACCTCCTAGCTGTCATTTTCACCCTGCATTATTGATTTTGAAGAGAGAAAAGGAGGCATATATGTGCGCAAAGTTTCCTGAAGGATTCAAGCGAAATTTATTCTAGTTTCCCATGCAGTTTAGAGGTATAAATTCACATCCTTTTCTTTACCAAGCATTTAAAACTATTGAGGAAGTTCTATAGCTAGGGTTTTATAATTATTTAAAATCAGAATCCATGAAACCTCAGTTTCATCTGATATTGAACCCGATTTCAGAGTGTTCAACGTGTAATGTGTAAAGCGAACGCTGGCGGGCCCGTCCGTCTCATTTCCACATCCATAACTCTATTAAAAAGAGGGTTTCCCTTAGGTTTTCTCATGTTCTTGAGGAATCAGTTCCACCATAGCCACTCCTAAATGGTGAAAACACTAGCGTGATCCGCCTCGCTAATCTCACTATCCTTGCTTTTGTTATTTCCTGAAAACATTAGAATGAAAACGACTAAGTGAATAGTGTTTTGCAGATGTCCCCATGCGAAACTTCGCCTGCAAACCACTCTTACCCTGTTGCTGTTCCTTAAAAGGAGAAGCCCTGGTGTCTCCCTACCCGGCGAGTCTCGCATGCCATATTGCCCCAAGGATAAATCTAAGGTTCACTAGCAAAAGCTTTAGGGTCGAGTGATCTCCGCGGGTCCACCCCTACAAACTACCACCTGCAGGGGGTCATTACCCCGAAGCCCTTCTTTAGCAGCTAAACTCCACTAACCTTTCAACTTGTGAACTCTTTGTTTAACAATACCACACCCGGTAATAAAATGATCGAATCAATAAAAGTGTAAGTCGAAAGCTCTTGGCGGGTGTCACTAGGAAAATCGCCTCGTGTGGATGGCTTTCCATTCAATGTCATTTCCAATGGCATAACCAAAACACCTTCTCACAGTGTGTTCCCTGCATTCTCAGCCCCTATAAAGCTCAAATGTCAAAGAAAAAATTCTAAGTCAAGGTAATCATGTGGGTTCGCCCTTGCAGGCATCCGTCCTCGTGCTGCCATCGTCTAGCGGCATAACATCATCACCTTTCCACCCTACAGGTTCCACAGACAACATTTCCTCTAAACAAATTTCCAAGTTCGACAACAAGACTGTGGGTCAGACCACCTCTATGGGTTTTCCCTTGTGGGTGTCCGTCCATGGGAAGCTGTAACTCCTTGGCTATTTCTCAACGGTAAAACTTTGATGCTTCCTCGCAATGTGGACCTGTAACCCACCAATTTCATCTTGATGAAAATGTACAAGTGAAAAACTAAAAAATAGGCCTCTTCAGTGGGTCTACTCATGCGGGCCGATGCTTCCGGAACTCTGTCCTCATAAATCCATTCCTTAGCTGTGAAAACCCAATAGCAACCCACCACCTAGATTTTCCCTCCCTGCACTCCGCAGTTTGTAAATCACAACTTAAGAAAACTCAAATGAACTTAGCCGAGTAGAATAACCATGCAGGTCCCGCAATGTGGAACTTTGCATGTAGGATTCTGATTGAAAAAGGGAATTCTCTAGTAGCTAAACCTTAGGGGCTCTTCGCACCACAACGCCTGCATTACACACCCACATAAACTAGAATAGATCAATTTGATAAAAGGAAAAAAACTGAAGGTGCTTCCTGTTGGTTGAAAATTTTGTATTCTTGTGAAAGTACAAAATAGTGATTTCAACCACAACACGTGAGATTAAACTCTCCTAATTTAGGGAAGGCTCCCCCTTTAACTAAATAAAACTGATATGGGTAGGACAGCAATCGTTCCTCTTATTTCAGGAAAGATTACGTTCTTCTCTCTTCACAGAAAAGAAACAGTATATGTGGATGAAACTTATTACAGCAGCTATGCAGTGAAATTAAGAAAGAGGAAATAAAGTTTCCTGAAAGCACAAAGACTTCCGTTACTTCCTCCGGGACGGGAAAACAACCAATAAGCACAAAGTCTTGAGGAATGAGATCCTATCTACCCTTTTTCAGAATAATTACTTAATGAAAACATACAACACAAAACAGCACAAAGTCTGTAACTACGATGTATCTTTTGATTACTCTAAATGAGAACTACTACGAGCACAAAGACTTATAATTCTTCTCAATTTCTAATACTAACTATGAATTCAATCTTCACATTTACAGCACAAAGACTGCAGATATTTAAATCGAATCTCTCTTCAGCAATATTCTACAATTCTCAAGTAGTCACAAAATGATGATCCAAAATGACATAAGAACATAAAGGATGCAAAATAAGAATTCAGCTCAAAGTCTGAAATTCCAACTTCTTGATATTACTTGAAAATTCACAATTATCAACTATAAAGCTCAAAGACTTTATGAGTATAAAATTCTGCAGAGTTTTCTTGCTTGCTAAAAAGATATAAAATTACAATGGACCCTCTCAAGTATTTATAGGAGAGAGGTCTGGAGAAAAAGGTGGGAGGATCTCAACAAACTTGAGAAAATCTCTCAACCGATAACTAATTGCAATTGACTTATTCAAAATTACAATCTTATTGTAATTTGATTACATGTAATTACATTTTACAAAAATGCAAGTGGAAGAAACACTTGCAATTACAATTTTTGCTTTCACATGTAATTTGTCGAAAGTGAAAATACATAAAACAACCTAATATCTTAACTTGTCTCGTTCCTAGCTCTGAAAGATAAGAACTTGTTGATGATTTCTTGCAATTCATTAGGATCAGAACCAAGTGTATTTTTAGCAACAGCCACGGTCTTAATGATAACATCATGATCTCCGACTGTGACCTCTCTGTGTTCTTCGAAAGCAGCTTGCATCTTATCAAAGATTGTTGGATGATTGACGAATTTGTGGATTGAATCTATGAAGAACCGATCTGAATCGAACTCTTGGTGAAGATTTGCAGTAATCTGAGAAACAACATCATCGGTTGCAAACAATTCTCTTTCATAACTTAACACTGTGCAAGGGATTTTCTCAAAGTTTGAAAGAATATCTTGTTCAACTTCAGCATTCATCTCAAGAGCAGCTTGGACTTAAAGTCAAGTCCAAAAAGTTCAACTTTTGAGCCTTTTTTTTTAAGTATTTCGGGTTTTTCAATGACTTCAGCAATTTTACAAAAGGCAGTCGGAATTTCTGGGGCATTTAGCAATTTTTATAATTGCAATTCTGGCTACAAACCCCGACTTGCAATGGGTGAATAAAAACCCGATTTGCTTTAAAGGAGCATCACTTTTTTTTTTGTTTTTGTTTCTCTTTTCAAAGAAATGGGAATGGGATTATGAAAGGTTATGGAAGACATGAGAACGAAACGAAGGATGTGGATGAAAGATGAAGGCGAGTGAAAGGTGAAGGGATATTACGGATGGTCGAGAGGATAAAAATGAATGGTATATGAAGAAAAACGCATTTTGAAATGAAAGACGTTTTTATAATAGATGGAGGTATTTTGAATGAGGGCAATGCGTTTTCAGTAAAGGTGAGCTGAATGACAAATACACATGTATAAATGATTTCAAAGAAAGACAAAAAGAAAACGCGTTTTGCTGTGTCAAGGAGCTTTGACGCATTTAATAAAGAAATCAACACCCTTAAAATATAAAACATGTTTCACTCCAAAGAAGATGACGTTTCTCACAAATATCAAGTTCTTCAACCACGAATGAAATGCCATGACAAGGGCAAACAAAAATACGAAAAATGAAAGAGGCGTTCATATGTAAAAGAGAAAAATGCGTTCTCAAATGCAAGTGAATGTTATTAAACGAAGACATATACAAAATGAAAGATGAATAAAAAAGAAAAACGTTTTAGAAAAACATGTTTTTGAGAAAGGATATATAACGTTTCTGTATAAAACAGAAAAAACGTATAAAGAAGATGAAGAGAAACGCGTTTTTCTAAAGACATAAATAAAAAACGTTTGAAAGCAAACCCTAGGCGCGTACATAAGCACAGAAAATGAAAGAGACTCGAATGTCTACAGCTGAAAGTCGAACTGCTCCTTTAATGGATGACTTCGGGTTTTTTAAAATTCAAAACAAGTGAAAATCGGGTCTTTAAAAGAAAAATGCAAATGATTTTAAATAAAATCGGGTTTTAGAAATGCCATTGCAAGTCAAAATGAAGTGAAATCGGAATTTTAAGAACTAAATGCAAATAACTTTAATGAAAATCGGGATTTTCATAAGACTTTGCAAGTTTTTTTTTATTAAAATCGGGCTTTTTAACTCATTTGACAATTTTATTTTTGGCAAAAATGAGCATTTTGGAAAACTTGGTCAAAATCGGATTTTTAGACAACTAAAGCAATTTCGGAACTTTTTTAAGTTTTAGCAATTTTGCTCTTAAGCCAAAATTTTCCTACTTGCTGAGTTGCCCAAAAAACCCGAAATGGACAAAAATACACTAAAAATGACTCAGAATTTCACGAAAACGGAGAAGAATGCGTAAAAAGTGGTAACCCAAAGGACTATAGACTTAAAATTGAGATTTGCTGATCTTTGCACCTCGAAATGCGTGCCCTAGAAGAGAAAATCTTCAAATTTTATCAAAATTTTGATTAGTTGTCTTGATTTTTAACAAGTCAAAATGGGACAACACTTCTATCTGAGATTTCACACGTGCCAAATGACTTTTCCTTAGATTTTGTCTTACAATTGGGCCAGTAGGAATTCATCATCAGAACGCCATCTGCGGGTTTCCCTCTTCCTTGCACTGTTCCTTATGACATTCAGTCCCACGACTTTCGCAGGGTAGATTTCTGAACCCCTAGACCCACATTCCTGTAAATGGTCCAAATGAGCTTCAAATGGTAAACTATGATGGATGCTACATGATCTATTAAGAGTATATGGATGCTAAATAAGGATGAATTTGCATGATTTGACTAACATTTATCTCCTTAATCTATCAATGCACTTACCGTACTCTTTGTGTGCAGGATTTATGGAACCTGTTGAGGGGCCATCAAAGAAGCTAGTGGGGAAAGTTGACAAAGGAAAGAAACCCACCAGAACTCCTATGGGGAAAGAAGAGAAAGAATAGATGAAGTACCAATTCCATGGAGTAGAATGTACTTCTAAGATCGCATTCAATTGGGACACAATATCCAACACGAACCTCGGGCATGTAAACATAGATGAATTCAAGTAGAGAGTAATGATCAATCCCACTACAGATGATTCCTTATGAATAAAAGAAAGTGGCCTTGCAAAGACAACTGGATTTCCTCTCGCTCTCATTTCTCTAGATCTGGTAATGGCTTGTCAAGAGTGCTAGCACTCTCATAATAGAAAAATAATTGCCAAAGATGGAAGGGTACTAGCGGGACTTATCTGCTAAATCTATTGGTAGGACATTTGGTATCCCAGTCTTTGATGAAATGGAGGAAGTTGAGAAGGAATTCATCTTGATTGTCTAGCAATAGGATCCTCTTGGGTGTAAGAGGACAATAAATCAATCATGCTTGAAGGATAAGAGAGGTAGAGCCAATAAGGTGTCACAAACACTATATAGGAGCAACTTTGTTGAAGAATTAAATGATCTAGACACTCTCTTGAGCAAAGTGATGGGCCTTCCTACTGCTACTTTCTTTGAGGAATGGATGTTCTACTTTGTAGAGGAAATCCTCTAAGGCACCACCAAATTCCAGTGGGTGAAGATGATAAGCGAGAATTTGCATAATCAATTCATGGTGATAAAGAAGACCTCAAATTCTAAATGACTTCATATTTGGTCTACCTTCTAGTAGTCAAGTTTCCATACAAAGGTTTATTTTGTGCTGGAACATTAGGAATCAAGAAGGGACGACTGAAGGTATACGACTGCTACCTCCAGTTACAATAAAAAAATTTCAAGGACTATAGAAGGGTGAATTATTCCTTCATTGGGCATATTATTAGAACCTTGGGAGGAGACTGCGAAAGAAGGGTGTCACACAACACAAAGGAACTCATAAAGGGTTTTGGATATCTGTTTATCCAATTCCCAAAATTCACATACATCAGAGTAGAGGGGTTCTCGGGAAGACCCTATCGGCTATTGCGCTACCCCAATGAAAAAATCATTTTGTTAGAGCTTACTCGGTAGCTATAGACTACCCACACCTTCTTGAGCAATAAACACCAAGCTGGGGTCCCATATCCCCTTACATTTGGACAAGGAATGTACTCTTTCCCTATTGCCCAATGTGTTCAGCACTCTGAGAAGGAATTGACAGAGTATAACTTGGACTTGCATACATATAGGGGAAACGTGGATCCCCATGGAAAACTGAAGAAACAAGTTGGGAGACAATACACCCATTTACCTCACATTGAAGACTTTTGGGAGAATTGTGATGACGACATGGAGGTTCAGATGCGGCATTATATGAGGATGACCCCCTAGTTTGTGAAGTCCATTGATTTGGTCCCTGTGCCAGATTAGATTGTCGAGGATGATAATATTGTGGATGAAAGATACAATGCCTTGGCCAATGCCCCATTGCCAATAATTGACTGGGCATAGGAGGAGGTCACCAACCTAGACACTATCACTCGTCCCATCAAACATAGAACCAAATAGTGGGTTGATGGACAAATAACTCGATTACAAGAACAAGCTATAGAGTTAACATACGGGGAGCTCGAAGATGAGCTTGAAAGTGAAACCGACAGTGGCACCACCACAGGATCGTCGAGTGAGGCTCCCAATTCTCCACCTACCACATGATCTAGGAAAAGGAAGGACATTGTTGAATGGAAGCCAAAGCATAAGGTATACACCAAGAAGGAAATAGAGGGGAAGCCATCTAAAAGGTCAAAGAGGATGGGAACTTTTTTCTCGAAATGCCAACCATGTAGGAGGAGGAGTACCCACACGAAGATGAAGAAGAGTTTGAGAGACCTCGCTCACCACCGCCTACCACCACTGCTCTCCCATCCATTGCTGTCGCTGCTGCCATCACTACTCCATCACCTTCCACTCCTAAGTCTTTGCCCGTCTCATCTCCATCGGCTTTGGACATCTCAGTCCACCTCACCTCTGCCTCACCGATCACTCCATTGGTAGTATTAGATTCTTCCTCTTCCATCAATTCCCTGTTGTCGTCCACCTCACTTCCTTCTCCATTACCTACCTTTTCCACCCTGCCGCCTTTCTTTCCAACAACTACTATGGCACCTCCCACTCTACCGCATGCCTTTGTAGCTTATATGCAAAATGTGTCAATTGAGCTCTCTAGGGTAATCCTTGACCCCAAAGTCCAAGCATTAATGGCTCAGCTTGCTGCCATTTTATCTCTCCCTCCACCACCTACTGAGCCACCAAATATGGAGGTGACAATGCAAATATCAAAAGAAATGGAGAAGCTCAGTGCAGAGAAAACTAGGGCTGCCATAGGAGATGTTGCTGAAGAATCAAAGGACTCTGATAGGGATGATTATTTTGAGCATCATGAGGGTGGATTGAATATAAAAATAGATAAGGTGGCCTTAGATAAGGAAGCACAACAAACCTCCAAGGATGAAGGCACTGATAGGCTTGATGAGCATTACGAAGTTGAAACATTTGATCAGGAGCCAGATGAAGAACAACCCCGAGAGCACAAAGATGAAAAGGAAAACCTAGAGGAGCATCACTCCGAAGAAGGGAAGATTGATATAGACACAGCTGTGGAGATAATTGATGATCCTCCAAAAACTAGCCAAGATGAGGGCCTGAAAGATGAAGAAGTGCTTCCAGAAGAAGTAAAGGACAAAGACGAGGATACACAAGAAAATGACACTTTCGAGGTTGAGCTTGAAGAAATAAAGGGGACAACACTAGGAGAAGATAAAACTCAAAAGGATGTAGAAATCACTGAGCCTGACAAAGAAAAAACTATGTAAGAAAGGGAGCCAAATGAGGGAGAAGGAAATGATGAAGAGGCTCCTAGTCACGAGGAGGATGAACCTCATAAGGAACAAGAAGAAGATGGGGATCATGAGCCCTCAAAGCAACAAACAGAGGTCCCCTCATGGCTAGAACAACAATTAAAAAAGAAGGCTCCGATAGTTGCTGGTCCCAAGGCCTAATTAGAGGCAATCTTGGCTAGGGCACAAGTGAAAACCTGCAAGGAGAAGAGGCCCAAGATTAGTTCTCACATCACCATTGTTGCTACAGTGTCAAGAATACTACAAGTGGCCACTCCTACTGTGGATAAAGATGCAAGAATTATTCAGGGGCAGGACTATTAGATATCTACTATTAACCTAGGCCTAACATCCCGCGAGCAGAGGATTGATGAATTCTAGGGGTCAGTGTCTACTATTTTGTAGTAAATGAATAAGGACCAGTCCATGAAGGAGAAATTGAAAACATAGGTGGCAAAGTTGACTGCCTTCATACAACAGTTGACTTCATCAGGAGAGGAAGCTCCAACAGTATTGCCTGCACCCACCTTGCTCTCAAAGGAGGTAAGTAAAATGGAAAGAATGAAGAATTGGACCAAGTCTACCTCAAACTGGTTCAACAGGGTGATTTACAATGGTGATATGGGCATCCATCATGCAGCTAGAATGCACAATAAATTTTGAGTTTTACAGAAGGAAGTGGAGGACATAATGGGTACTTGCAGGGAGTTCCCTGAGATGTATAGGATCACCTATCCAAAGCTGGAGAGCATCCTTAAGCTCTCTTGAGAAACCTAGGAAAAGAATTTGGCACTGCCTAAGGAAGATCATTGGCTAGTTGAGACTAACAACTAAATATTGAATACAGGAAAGAAATTTTGGAAAAGGCCTTGCGAGAATTAGGAATGGATCATGAATAGATTGTAGAACATCGGGTGGATAGCAGTGATTATTTGAAGATGATGACAATTTATGAGATGTCCGCCCTAGAGTTAGATCTAGAGAAGATCAAACCCTTATTTCATAAGAAAATGGAACAAGGGGCAGGCGACACGCTATCACCAGACTTTATGGATTTTGCTGCAAGACCTTCATTGAATTAGAGTAGATAATCAAAGCCACACGAAAGTGCACCAAGCATCAGAACCAAATTATTGAAAGATTCAAAAGAGTGGCCTTTCAAATTCTTAAATCTAGGCTCTCAGAAGAAAAGAAGCTGATAGCTATAATCGACAAGTTCGTGGAATATGCAACTGCACGAAAGGAAGCTAGAAAGCCCATTATTGCAGATGAATATTTGAAAAAATAGTCATAAAGATTGGAAGTAGCTAAAAGATAAAATAGACTAGGAGACAAAATAGGGAAGAAGACAAAAGGTCTATTTTCATATTGTAATATATTGGGTGGTAGGTAAAACCTTAAGTTAGAATGAATCTAATCCACTCATTGTAAATGAATCTTGTCCATTCATTCTACTTTTTGGAAACTATAAATAGGGGCATCCTTTCATTTTCAAAGGGAGAGATGAGTTGTTGTAAACACATGTTGCTAAAAAATATATGGGAAAATCATTGAGTTAATGGTTTCTTGTGTATTGTTCTCCATGTGTGCATGATTATATCTCCAAGTAGTTAATTTCAGCTTTGTTGTTTCAAGTTTAAGTTACTTTTTAGTTAGTAGTTCAAGTTGTGCTTTAATGGTGGATGTATGCTATAGTGTTTGATGCATTTCCAACCCATACTTTTGGTTGTTTGTTGATGATAAACTATTGTGTAAAGTCAGTCTGGGATTATTTATCTTGTTGCACTTAAGTTCAATTGTTTATTCATGCTTAATAGGTGAATATATAGTCTGAAAATCTGCAATGACTCCTTGAAGATTGTACTAATTTTATTAGACTATGGGCTATCCTTGGTGAAGTAAAATTCAGTTTTGGAAGTATGTCCATTGTAGCATCCTCCATTGTTACTATTCAACTTAGTTGCAGATTTAGGAAACTTGTAATCTTTTTTCCCTTTTTCCATTTCTTTAAAATCTGAAGTTAAAGATAAGTTTCAACATCATTGTAAAGCCAAATTTGATGAACATTAGGAGTTTTAGTTTGCTATTCTGAACTTGCAGCAACTGTTTGTCATTTTCAGAATTTATGAAACTCCATTTGCAGACCCAAATTTCCATGCTTAGTAAACCATAAAGGCCCTTTGTAATTACCAGCAAATCACATCAAACAATTGGGTTATTCTTGCATTGTCATGACTTGACACTCGATGGACCTTGGGTGATTGTCTAAAACTTAGTTGTAGATTTTCACCTTTCAAGAGAGACAACATACTTGTGTGTTGTCTATGTTGAGAAGTGTAAAAATACCCATCAATAAAATCAAACTTGATTTTCACGTTCAACTCCAAAATGAATGAATGAATTAAATCAATTAATTAATCATTCTCAACCACTTTCCTAATTGAACAAATTACGATTCCTTGATTTCTCAATCTAATTCTTGACTAATCAATCTAATCTCTGTCTGACCAATCTATTTCCAAATCCCACAGATTATTCAATCTATTTCTTCAATCACACTAATCATGTAATCTATTTTACATAGATTATCCATGTCTAAATCCTCTCAATAACCTTCAATCATCGATCTTGATTCAACATTGTTTAATTTTGATTGTCCATTTCAAATCATAAATTCTATATAACAAACCCCTTTCCTCATGAAAAAGGATCGAAGAATCAACATCATTTGCACAATGAAGTACTGCCGGTATTCCTAATCACCATTGAAAAAGCTTCAACATATCTTTGATCAACCAACACACGCATCACATCAAAGCTTCTCGCATGCAACAATGGAGGATTCTCAGTGATATGAACCCAACATCTTGTGAACACACTCCGACACGGGATGGTAAGATTGTATTGTTTTGAATTAATGTTTGTTGTCTTATTTCAATAATGCTTTTGAATTCTTTAGCTTTATAATTTCATTTCGTGAGTGAAGGAATAGATCTAGATTAGTTTTTTTGATTTAGATTAGATCTCTATTTCATTGCATTTATCTCATTTATGCTCTATGATTTTCCCCCACATAGGAATATTACACATTGTTTGCAGATCTCTTATGTGGAAGGTGTCTTTGTTCATTGTTTGATCTTGTGACTCATGTTTTTCACAATTCTAACATGGTATTAAAGTGTGGATTCAACAAACCCCTTCTCAATTTATGAGGTTTTTTTCTTCAACAAGGGTTATAGGCGTCAAATCTGGAATCCCCTTTTCTTTTTTTGCAAATTTTGGAGTGGGCGTTTTTGGTGCATTTTAGCGCTAAAAAGACCTCACCGTTGGATTCAAAGCTATCAAGAAAGTTAGATTTTGATTTTGTTTGGCCTGATTTGGACTCCTGAGGTCAGATCTGTGAGGGTTTGAAGCAATTGTTTTTTTTCAGATTTGAAGGGTAGCTACGTTTTTGGTGCATTTTGGCATGAAAAGGACCTTTTTGTTGCATTCAGGAGGTCGATTCAAAAAATTTTGACTATAAATTTTCCCTAGTTCAACATCAGGAGCTTCTGAGGCATTTTTTTTTGTACAGGGCCCATACAACCCCTATACAGATTCACGTGCATGAAGTTTGAAAAAAAGCACAATTTAAAAAAAAAAAACATCGATGTATTTTTTATAAATTTATTTTTTTGAAATTTTATTAAAAAAGCAAAAGCGAGGCATTCATTTTTTATGGCACAAATTTTATTTGTTTGGGCACATTTATCTTAAAGGGTACCATAGGGTACTACACCTTTAGCCCCTACGGGCCCCATGCCGACCAGTCGACGGCCTTACTAGCCATTGGTGGCGGCCTTTATATGCTGCTCGATGGCTTCCATTAAACTCGACAACTCTTCCATTTATCCTGACAATGGATCATTTATTTTCTTTTCCGGCAGCTAGCTCAACTCGTCAACCAATGTTTTTTTTAATTCCAACGAACTTTTTCATGACAATTGAGCAATTTACTGATGCCATTTATTATGTCAACCGATATCAACGCTTTTTCCAACAAGGTGGTGCATTTTCCCTTGACAACTCTAGAATATTCTATTTTGCGAGAGACATATTCCGTCGAATTTGTTTTTTAGGGGGCTAATTTTTTTCCTAGCTCCTTTAATTTTTGCTGGCAACTAGACTAGTTTTTCTGGCGACAACCTTCTCAAGTGAATTTTTTTGAAAAAAGATTTTTTTCGTCAACCCTACATTTTTTGACGAGTGCAATTTTTTCGGACAACAAACAAAATATTTTGGCATCCGATAGGAATATGCTGACAAATATTTTTTTCAACAATCAGATTTTTTTCCAGCCACTGAGGAATATTCCTACAAATATTTCATTGACGTTAGCCATACGGATGACCCATTCCCCCTCCTATCCCTTCATTTGGCTTTAGAGAGTAGTTTTTTCTTTTTAGCATAACTTGTGCATATAGAGTTGAAATTGGACAAACAAGATATTGTTGGAAAGCTAGTTCTGCCACCTTTCCATTGGTGTGGGTATCATCACCTATTTTTGTTGCTGGTGCATTTTATAGTCTATTGAAGTTAGAGGTACTATTTTCCATCTCAAGCTCATAACTTTTGACTAGTTTCTCCAATTTTTATGATTCTAGTAGCGTTATGACAATCTTTCAGAGCTCTTCATAGCCATCCATGCACTTTTTCCAAATTTCTCTTCAAGTACATCTTATTTAGGTATTTGTGTTTTCAAACTCTGGTGAATTACTTGGACGTCTTAGCTCCTGGAAACTTTTCGTTTGCGTGGGATGACTCATTTTTGGCTGTTCTATATGTATTTCGAGCATTTTATCCTATTTGGGCATTGAGAAATCTTTTTCATGCATATTACCTTTTGTAGATGCATTGAGATAAAGTGCCATTCTAGTGCATTCTTTTTGGGGATTTTTCATATCCTGTTGTGCCTTTTGTATTTGCACTATGATGTAAAGTGCCATGGAGGGTTGATGTTTGCCTTTTGTTTTCCATCATACCTTTGTCAAGTGAGTGTCCCTTCCATGAAAATAGTGAATCCCAGTGATTCTTGCCTCATACATGTGTGCCTTAGTTTGCACACCCTTTTATTTGCAGGTTGTTTCTCCTACATGCACTTATTGGTTTCACACATTTTCAGTGCACCTGTATTGGCTCTCCCTTTTCCGCATTATGGGGGGTTTCTACTGTTGTTGCTAATGCTTCCTTGGTTTCTATTGGATTGATCTATGTATTTAGTTCTTGTTCTTATGTAATTTTAGGTGCAGTGTACATCAATAGCTGGTTACCACATATTTTAGTGAGATGGAACACTTACCATATGGACACTCTTGCATTCCTATTTTCAAGAGGTAACCTTCCATTTTTCATTTGATTAGAGATTGTCGGTACTTGTATTTCCAACTTGCATCTTCCATGTTGAGTAGTATCATTAGGATCACTTATGTAGATTCATGTACCATTTGTATCTTCAAGTTATAGATGCTTTCCTTTGTTTGCCATCTGATTCGAGTAGTGTCGTTGGGGACACTCATGCAAATTATAGTCTCTCTTGTGATCAATGTTCTTTAGACTATTTGGTACCGTATTGTTGACTTGTATCTTGCATGTTGAGTATTGTTGTTGGGATCACTCATGTAGATTCATGTATCACCTATATCTTTGACTCTCAGCTAGTTTTTCCTTTGTTTTTCATCTAATTCAAGTAGTGTCGTTGGGGCACTCATTTAGATTATAGTCTCCTTGATCTTGACGTTTGTATCTTCTATTTCCAAATGTTTTCCTTTGTTTGTCATCTAATTCAAGTAGTGTCATTGGGAAACTCATGTAGATTCTTGTTATATTGATCCTAATCATCATTTGTTTCAGAGGAGGTTCTTGATTTCAACACTATATTAGTCATCTTTCAACAACAATCTACAACTTCTTCGTGCTTCAACAATGTTCTACATGTTCCTCTCTTTTTGGGACATTGTTTGGTTGGAGGCTTCTTAGTCCTTCACCTTGATTTGGAGGATTTTTAGTCCTTCATTCACCTTTCTCTCTTTTGGAGAAGAGTTTTTCCCATGTGGTTTTCTCCATTTCTCCAGTTGTGAGAGGTATTTAATTTGTACATGGGTACCTCACCAGGCCTTATTTGTCGGGACCCATCATGCATTCTCTTTTTAGGGTTTTTAGCTACTCCCTAAATTCATCTTAAGGGGGGTGTTAGAGTAATCATGCATTAGCTAGTAATTAATCTTTAATTAATTATTAGTCTAATTTATTCTCATGCACTTAAGCTAAACTTAGGAGTGATTTATTAAGTTAACTAAGTGCTTTTCTATGTTAACTGAAGTGATCTATTATTAGATCATTCCGTCTCATTGCATGTGATGTTGACACTTGTCATGATCTAATCCCTTTACCATTTAGGGTAACTCCTATATAACACTCAACCCTCATTGTATTATCTCTCTAAGATAATTTACACTTTTGTTCTCTCAAACTCTCAACCTTTGAGGACTCTTGTTTTCCTTTAAGATTCTTGAGGTTCATTTTGTACAACTTTTTCTTGTTGAGGAATATTGCACATATTGTTTGTAGATCTCTTGTGTGGAAGGTGTCTTTGTTCATTGTTTGATCTTGTGGCTCGTGTTTTTCACAATTCTAACATTATGTGGGTTTTCTTATAAAATGAGTATTATGAACTATATTTAAATTAGTGATATAATTTTGGTTTAAGGTTTAAAGGTCTTATTGTGTCATTGTTTTTCACTAACGATCAAGTGCATTTCATAAAATTTGGTCAAGTTCACTTTCAAAGCAAATATTTGTATTCAAATGGGTCATTCTTCTTTTAAAATTGCCTTAAAGAGTTCATAAAGTGTTTGGGAAATTTTATGAATATTCCTTAAATCACTATAGGCACCCAATGGGAGGGTTTCAATTCACCCACCAGAGGTTTTAAATGATTTTAAAGTAATTCTTGGTACCTAACATAAGGTTATGAACATACAAGGAAGTCTCAAGAATGATTAATCAATAGTTGATAACTTGATATCAACCTTTATATTTAGCTACACTTCTAAATAAAATTTCCCACTCCACTTCCAAAAGAATCTTTTGCAATGTTTAACTAACCATATATTTTATATAATGTGCCTTGGGAATAAGAACTCCCACAAGACATAAAGGGTTTCTAGATAATTTATAATAAGTTTTATGGAATAACATCTCAGTGTAGTTATTTTAATTCAAAGTGAAACTAAAAAAGACAAAAAGTCAAAGCATGATGAAATTCTATGTAAAATTTCATGTTCCAATTAAATTTTTAAATTTTCACCTCAAATACCATGTCTTAGAAATATCCAAATAAGATTCCTCTTCCTATGAAAAAAAAATGAATCTTGAGTTTAAGTGCACATAACATTAAATTCACACCTCATTTATCAATGGAGCTTGAAATCTTGTAACTATTATTAGAACACCAAATTTTTGCAAAAGGAAAAAAGATAAAATATTATAGAAATTTCATTCCCAACTAAATATAATTTCCAATGTCACATGCAACTTCACTTCACATACAAATTCTCACAAACATTCAAGTGGACCTTACTTCTCCAAATCTCCACTTAAGATACAAATTCCCACAAGGCAATGATGATACACAATACTTTATAAGGAGAGTTAGAAAAATGCAAGTGTCAAGTGTACCTAGCATCCTCTCAAATTTAATCAAGCACCATTTTCACATGGTCCTTTAATGTTCATGAGAATATTTCACTAGGATTTGAGCCCAGTGTCATGAGTTGAAAGACCATAGAGCATAACATGTCATAAAATTATTAGTCAAAGATTTGAAAAGTTTTAATAACTTTGAAAAAGGTCAAATAATAATGTGAAATGCATGTGGACAAACTATTTCCAAGACACTTAAAGTGGCATTGATATGTATGACAAACATTAAAAGATCAACCATAATAAATGAAGGCGAACCCTTTATTCACAATAGAAAATGAAATTGAGTCTTTATTTAAGGAAAATGCTAATAAAAGGGACGATGTAGTAACCATACAAAATAAAGGAGCTTGCAAATAGTTCAACACATCCTAAACAAAATTTTATGTAGAGATCTAGCCTTTAAATTCCACTCCAAATGCCTGTTGAGAGTAATATTCTTGTAAAGTTACAAAAGTTTGACTTTCAATTGCACATAACAAATGACCTAGAAGTTACATAGATTTCATGACTCTAATTCTTTGCAAATATTATGATGCCTTTGAATTCCTTGTAAATGATTTTAAATTTATAAATTTAGAAGAATGATTTTTTTGGGAATATAACTCTTATTTGCATATAATTTATTTGATATTCTAATGACCATTATTTTATGACATATTGGAAATTGTAAAAAAGATAAAAGTATATAGAATATTGCAAAAAAAATGATCTCTAAGTGATCATGATTTTATCCTTTACATTTAGCTTCACTTCAAACACCATTTTATAATATTAGGTCCCAAAACCGTAGGTCCACAATCCTAGAACATGATTGTTACATCTTCAAGCCTAGGCATGTTGTCAAGAGGATGATGTAGATGGTCATCAATAGATTGAGGATGAGTAATGGCCTACATTGAGAATGAGTAATTTATCCTTCACTTTAGGCTTAAGTTAAACTTAGGAGGGTATTCTTAGAGGTATACCTTAATAGGCATTCAAATTAATCAAAATTGAATAACTAATATAATACACAAAAACTATACCTAAATATAAATTTAACCCCTATAACTATCACTAGATTAAGATTAAATAGCTACAAAAAACCTCTTTATAGTTGATAAATATTTTCCACATGTATCTATATATAAGAACAATGTTACAATTCCTTGAGATGGTTTCAATTATAACTTCATAGGCATTGGAAAAATATGAATACATTGTACATGAGTCTCTAAAAGCTATAACAATTAGGTTTTACTTAAGATTTTCCCTAGTTTATGCCACTAAATAATAACATAAACTATATACTTCCTAATTCCTATTGGTGAATATTTGTTGTGATGGATGGTGCCATTTTGGATCATAGTCATATACAATCATTAAAATACAAATAAGAAGTTGCAACAAATGTATGATAATCTACAATCATATCAACATAATGATACTTCACTAAACTCAAATATTTAGGTGAAACACAAAAAATATAAAAAAAACCACTTTGACAATGATTTGAAGTGTTGTGAATCTTCTCTAATCTCTATTACAACCACATCAACAATTATGATGAAGAAAAAATCTTAAACACCAAAGAACTTATTATATCCACTACTCAAATCCGTCCAAAATGTCTACAACTAATCAAGGAGACATATGGTTATAGCTATCAACTTATATAGCCACCTTTCTACAATTTTTGATTGAAAACATATAATGACAGATAGATTGAGAATTTTAGAAACCCTAGAAAGATCAACATCACTATTAATTGAATATCTATAATGAACAACCCTTTGAATTGGTGAAAAAATTGTATAGATAGATCTACAACTTGGGTACTCAAGCTATGAGAGAGAAAATATGGAGATATAGTATTGTAGAGATTGCTCATGCCCATAATCGTCATGTTCATTGATGTCTTGTGCATACATATCCCTTTGAGATCTAAAAACATCTAGAAAAGTGAGAAAAATATTATTTATGAATTCACCCCACATCTTAGCATTAAGAGCATGTGAATTTGTGTGCAAGGATAGGAAAATCACCCACAAAATCTAATGAAATAGTAGGCTAGAGATGGGGTAAGTGCAAGAAGTTGGGTCCACTTTTTGGCCAAAAAGTGGAAGTGTTTTTCCTGAAAATTAAAGTTTGTCACAGTTGGAGTAGAATTTTGAAGCACTTACATAGAGAATCTTAAAAAAGTCTAATAACATGAAATATAGGATTTCGAGTCTAGATTTCAAATATGTTTATTCTAATACTCATATGATACAAATTATTTTTTCATAGGCTTATACAAAAATAAATTTTGAAAGTCACTTTTTTAGGACCATAACATGCACGTGTATGACAAGCATAACTTGACCTAAATAAAAATATTTTTCTAATTCTTTTGGGGAAATGTTTGCATTCTACTGAACATTGATGAGGATGTTTTCTATAATTTTTTCTCAATATATATTTTTAATTAATTTTTTATTGGCCCTAATTGCTATTTTTGAAAACCCTTTACATACAAGAAGCATAATTTGAGGTAAAATAATCATAAAATCATTTTTTCATTTTGTAAAGAATGATGTCTAAATTGATGACATATGTTAAAAATAACTTTAAAAATTACTAATACTTTACATTTAAAGTTTATGGACTAGTTACTCATAAGTTAATTAATAAATAGGAAAACAAGTTCAATTAAAAAATCTACATATTTGAAGATTATACATTGTCATCTATAATGGGTTTTAATTTCATCTAATTTTTTTGAAAAAAAACTCGTTAGTCATATTGTTAAAGTCAGTTTTTCTCTTGTTATTTTCATGACATTGTCCTTGCAAGTCCAAGTTTAAGAGGTGGGTTTCCAAGCCTAAAACAAAAGTAAAATCATGGGTTTCAAATTTCAAATTTTATGAAACATGTACCTGCTCTAAAAGAATACCTATTTAAAAAAGGAGTGGGAATATGATGTAATTAGAAATGGGTACCCATTTTAAAAATTTATGTTCGGGGTCTTGATCCTAAACTTGTAGCTATTTTTTTAAAATGGGTACCCATTCTTGTTGGGATTTTTCCCCAATACTTCCCCTAAATGTGAACCCAACTTCTTGCTTTTGCTCAATGACATATCAGTTATCGAACTATATAATAATAACTAAGGCATTAATTAAGAAATCCACTTTATATATTCCTTTCTTCTTTTATATCCATTAATTTTGATTAAAATAAGGTTTTCTAAGTGCCAACAAGCTAAAATTTGTGATTATAGGGCATTGTAGATGCATTAATGGTATTTTGGATAGTTTAAGATGGAAGGTAGAGTTTATTGTGAAAATGGTGGGACTTTTAAACTATCAAGGGTCGAGGAGAATTCATACCTCATGCCTTCGGTCAAGGCATTGAAACTTAGAGTGATTGGGAATTCATGCCAAAACAAGATGTGGAATGGGAAGTTTGAAAAGGGAATTGTAACAAGGAACACAACTTTGGGATGTTAGGATTAGGGCATCGGGAAAAATAATATTGGGGAAGTGGATGGCCTAATCTTGTGGCCTAGCAGACTTAAATATTTTTGGAGCATGAAAAGATGACATCAACATGATTTCAACATGTATAAATAAGCATGTAACTTTGAAAAGAGTTGACATTAGAGAATACAAAGGTGACTCTAGCATCAGGGAATTAGAGTTGGATGAGAAGGTATGCATGTAAGACAAAGTTTTCAACTCAAAAACACTTAAAAAATTATTTAAATTGTTAGAGGATTATAATGATAGGGTTTTGAGGGAAATGGTACTCGAGGTCAAGAAAGTCCAAAAATTTGGTTAAGAGGACTTGGGAAATTTTTAAGTGAAGGATTGATATATTAGGGTTGACGGGAAAGGCATGACAACAAGGGAATCCTTGAAAGTTCATAACTTTAATAAACATAGAAAATACTAAGGAAAACACTAGAAATAGCCTAGATATAGATTTTTATGAATTTTGCATCTCTTGAAACTTAAGGAACCCACTTAGGATGTCTCAAAATTATTATTGACATTGGGTCAAATAGGGTTATGACACACAAAAAGGGAAGGGACTTAAGAAAAAAATGACACTATATGATTGAGTCTCAATAGGCTCTTATTGGGGATGTATGTCTCTTGCAAGCATAATCCAAATATTTGAGCAAACCAAACATGGGAGAAACAAATAATCCCCCCCGTTTGGGCACGAGTGCCTCCCTCATTAAAGCCCCTCCTCCGTTTGGGATGGAGCTTGCAACTCTCGACCCTTATAAGGACCATATGAGAAACTCACTCTTCATAGTCACTTACTGCACTGGCTTGAAAGACTTGGGACTCCCCCTGACCCTAAAGGCAGTCCACTTTCCAAGGGGGCATTCTCTACAATTTTAGGGTTTAACCTTTTGGCCAACCTTGATGAAATTCTTGAGGGGGGGGGGGCGGCAGCTCCACAACAGAAGAAGGGGGAGTCAGGGGGAATGAGGGGAGTCATTGCGTGAAGGCGACTCCCACCTATCAGTCCTAGAAAGAACACCAAGCTCATGCCTAACTTCCTCAGGCTTCCCTACCGGGTTCAAGGGAGGGTGAGGAGTAAATATGAGGGGAGGAAGCAGAGTGGAGGGAAATATATAGTAATTAACATCTATTAGATGCTCATGAAAATTGAGAGGGGGGCGAATTAGTTATACATTAAAATATTCAATCCCTCATCAACTTTCATACCCTTATCAACATTTAAACCCTCATTAAGCATTAGCAGAATGTAAACATATGAAACGACAATGCAAACACAACCAAACACAGTAAAACACTAGATTTACATGGAAAACCCTATGTAGGGAAAAACCACAATGAGGATTAGCTCACATATATATGAATAGCAACACTGAATACAATTAGGCTCACTGCCCAAAGGACTCACTGTCTGGAAGAAAGAAGAAAGACTCACTGCCAAGGGATCACTATCCAGAAGAAACAAGAATAGAAGAAACTATTACAATAAGACTCATTATCTCAAAGAAACAGGAAAGTCCACCATTGCAACTTTATTCCATCTGCAACCTTTGGCTCATTGCCTCCGACAACTTCAAGCGCACTAAAATGTAGACACCTTCTGCTCACTACATTTGGTAGCGTTAGGCATTCAAGCTCACACTTAGATCACCACACTTGATCACATTTACATCTCACACTTTCCACACTACTCAACACAACCTTCATCTTGTATTTATACCATCCATGACCTCAAACAACTCTTTAAGGTCAATCTCAATGAAACGTATGAACCTCAAATGTGTAACCACTAAATAGGTTAGCACCAAACACTTCCACGGTGGAAAGAAGTGAAGGAAAACTATGCCAAGGGTTAACTAGGACCCAAATCTACACCAACACACTTCACCACACTTCCACAAACAACAAACAACCTCTGCAATTAGTGTTGGCACCCAGGTCAGCCAAACCTGCACTAACACTAACAAGCGACCACACACACGCCTCTTCAGGTCCGAAAATAACATGCGGACCACAAAAAAATCTTCATAGCATCTACACAACATCCTAGAATATTCCAGCATCATCAAAACACTCTACAACACTACCACAACCACTTGAAACAAAGAATATTGTTATCATGCACATTAGGATGCACTACCATTGAACTCCAACATAAGAACTGAACTTGTAAAGAAACTCAACACCAACAAGTCCAAGGGAAGGTAGATATAGACAATATAAGCATGTTAAAAATCCGCAAGACAAGAAACCACAATGCGGAGAAATGCAAAACAATCTCATTTATTCCAGATAATCCTTCTTCATAGACAAACACACTATCAAACACATCTTCCATTGTAGAACAATTTAGAACCTAAAACCCTAGATATAACACCTCTGAACACCTCTGTTCATCACATCCAAAATGCACAAGCATATCTTCAACCATGAAGAAATGAAAAGCACAACACTAAACAAACCTCTATCACACTGCACTCTTTTATTCAAATTTTCTCAAAAGCACTTGGAAACCAAGTAAACCAGCTACATCAACAACACAACAAACACCTCATCATGGATACACTAGAGGTTGAAATCAAACTAATAACTCCAACAATCTCCACGCTAGGGGTTGACATCAATGTGACATCAAACCACAACACATCCACACTTGACACTGATGACAACACAACGAACAATCTTGAACAAATCCAAAACTAGGGGTTGACATCAATGAGAACACCAACATTCTTCCAACAATCTCCCCCTTTTTCATTGATGGAAACACCATCTTTGAAAACCATCAACAAAAAAAGCAACTCTACATCTACTACTCTCAAGCAACACTCCCCCTTACTGGGGCATCTCTTACACTTCTTTTCCTTGTGTCTTTCAAACACTATTCTCTCTCCCCCTATCTTGAGAAGTGTTCATACATCACTCTCCCCCTTTGATATCAATGGAAAAGGGAAACATATTTCCCTTTGACAACACTTGCACACTTCTCTTTAGGAAACACTTACAAGCTACACTTGTTCTTCCTACTCTTTTGCTTACTCTTTAATGCACTCTCCCCCTTAGGGACACAAGATATGCTCCCCTTGATTGCACCAACCAACAACACTACTACCTACTCCCCATGAGAGGCAACCTTCATCATTAGTCAAGGACCAAGAATGTATCTTGAAATGCTTCCTGGATAGATGCACCAACTTGTGCATCTAGTTGAAAGGAGGGGCAATAAACCCTGAATTTTGTTAGAGGTACTCAAATGTATCTTTTGGAAGATCATTTGTGAAAATATCTACAACCTTATCCTTTTTAGACACATACTCCAACTTTACCTCATTCTCTGCAATTTTTTCTCTTAAAAAGTGATACAGGATAGATATATGTTTTGTTCTTGAATGCATTACTAGGTTCTTTGAAAAATTGATAGCACTTGTATTATCACACAAGATAGAAATAGGTTCATCATATGATACTTTGATATCCTTCAATTTCTGCTTCATCCACAACACTAGTATGTAACATGATGTTGCTTCAATATATTTTGCCTCTGTAGTAGATAATGACACTGAATCCCACTTCTTAGTCAACCAAGAAACAAATCTACTTCCAAGAAAGAAGGCACCTCTACTTGTACTTCTTTTGTCATTTACACAACCTTCCCAATCTACATTTGTATAAGCACTCAAATAGAAATTAGTATCCCTAGGATATTACCATAGACCAAAATACAGAGTGCCCTTCAAGTATCTAAATATCCTTTTAACTGTTGCAACATGTGATTCTCTGGGATCTTCTTGAAATATTTCCACAAGACAAACTGCATGCATGCTATCTGATCTAGTAGTAGTTAGATATAGTAGTCTACCAATCATCAATCTATAGTTGCTCTGATCTCTGATCTTAGGAGATTCATCATTTTTGCTTAACTTACAACCGATAACCATGGGAGTATATTCTGGTTTAGAATCTTCCATTCCAAACTTCTTCAACATTTCCTTAACATACTTTGACTATGAAATGAAATACCTTTTTCTAATTGACACATTTGTAGCCCAAGGAAGAAATTCATCTCCCCAATCATTGACAAAACTCTTTATGCATCTCTTCTACAAAATTCTTGCACATGCCTTCATTTCCTCTAAAGATTATGTCATCAACATATACAACCGTAATTAGGATTTGATCTCCCTTAACTTTGAAGTAAAGGTTGCTATCTGCAGTACCACTTTTGAATCCTTGCTACAACAAGTATCTATCCAATCTTCCATACCAAGCTTTGGGAGCTTGTTTGAGCCCTTATAAGGCCTTCTTTAACTTGCAAACCATATCATCATCATCTGATAATTGAAAACCTTTTAGTTGTTCAATGTATACCTCTTCTTCCTATTCACCATTCAAGAATGTAGACTTGACATCAATTTGATATACCTTGAAGTCTTTGTGTTGCAAATGCCAAAAACATTCTAATGTCTTCTATTCTTGCCACCAGAGCAAAAGTCTCTTCAAAATCCATTCCTTCCACTTGTGAGGATCCCTTACACACAAATCTAGCCTTGTTTCTGACAACTTTTCCATCCTCATTCAATTTGTTTTTGAAAACTCCTTTTTTTCCTATCACATTCTTATTTGTTGGTCTTGGGATCAATTCCCAAGTCTAATTCTTTTCAATCCATCCCAACTCTTCTTCCATAGATTTGACCCAATTCTCATTCTTGCATGCCTCAATTACTGTCTTAGGTTCTAACTTAGAAAGTAAACAAAAGTATACCTACTCCTTTATAATAGCAGATTTTCTTCTTGTCAACACACCTTTTCTCTTATCTCTAATGATTTGATTTTCAAAATGATTCTTTTACACATACATAGGAGTCTTAGGGATCTTTTCCAGAGCTTCTTCTTCTTCAACTATCATCTCTTTTTCCTTCTTTTCATCCTTCTTCATTGCAAGGGGATTCATAAGATTCATATCCTTCTACAAAAACAAAACTTTGATGCAGTTCTTCATCCGCTTTGACACTTGCACTTTTAACAATCTTCTTCAACCTTTTATTATAGCACCGGTAAGCTTTTCTCTTTGTAGAGTATCCAAGGAAGATTCCTTCATTAGATCTTGCATCAAACTTTCCTAAGTTTTCTTCTTATTTTCTGATATAGCATTTACTTCCAACACTCTAAAATATTTCACAGTATGAGGTTTACCATACCATAACTCATAAGTAGTCTTTGAATTGTTTACTCTTGCTTGACCTTTGTTAAGAATGTAGACTATAGTATGAATTTCTTCTCTCCAATAGAAATTTGGTAGAATTGCTTCCTTCATCATAGTCCTAGTTGCTTCTTGAATTATCCTGTTCTTCCTTTCCACAACTCCATTCTATTGAGGAGTCTTAGGATTTGACAACTATCTCTTTATTCCATGTTCTTCATAAAAAAATTTAAACTCATTGGAGGTGAACTCACCTCCTCTATCGGACCTCAAGCACTTGATTTTCATATTCATTTCATTCTCAACCATACATTTAAAATCTTTAAACTTATCTAGAGATTTTGATTTTTCTTTGAGAAATGTCACCCAAGCTATTCTAGAATAATCATATATTAACAACATAAAATACCTGTCACCTTAAGAGCTTCTTATTATGGTAGGTCCACATAGATTTGTATGCACCAACTCCAAAGGTCCTGTAGTAGAATATTCTTTAGTTTTGAACCTCTTTGTTTGATTTCCAAACTAACACTCCTTACAGATTGCATTGATAGGATTTTTAATTCTTGGCAGATCTCTCACAACATCAGTAGAATTGATCTTTACTAGAATAGCAAAGTTAATGTGACCCATTCTTCTACGCCATATCCAAATTTCATTGATTTGAGACATAAAGCACTTAACACCATCACCTTTGAGCTGATAAACATTACCTTTTGTCCTTGTCCTTGCAGCAACCAAAGTTCTAGATCTTCCTTTTCTGATTTCACAACCATCATCCTAAAACATCAAATTGTAACCTCTACTACACATTTTTCCTACACTAATAATATTATGGCAAAGACCATTGAGATAAAGAACATCCACTGTTTTATGCTTGCCATCAAAACTAATTGAAACTTTTCCACAGATCTCGCAGATGTATCATCACCAAGCTTAACAAGACCACCATCATACTTCTAAAGTTTAAAAAACTTAATCTTATCATCTGTCATATGATTTGAGAAATCATTGTCAATTATCTAGTAATTTTTTTCCTCTCTTGCATGAAAAGCAACCACCATAGTTCCTTCAATATTGTGACTTCTTTTCGAAGCACTTTCCTTCACACATCTTTCAAGGTTAGTAGAATTACTTCCAACATTTAGAGCCATGAACAATCATTCATCACTGTCCTCATCAGGATAGTTTGATTCCTAATCATCCGATACACCATTTTATTTTTCAACATAATAACTCTTCTTGATAGATTTACCTTTATGATCCTTATGTTTGCCATTTGCAACTTTGATTAGACATTCAGAACCATAATGACCTATCTTTCCACAATTGAAATACTTAAAGGGTAACTTACCTTTGTATTTGCTAGTGCTCTTTTTCAGTCTTCTTACAAAATTTGCTTCCACCTCATCAAGATCGTCAAGATCTAATTCATCATCCTTCTCTACCTTGCCAAATTTAAAATTAGTTTCTTTCTTTGTATCATCTTTACCAAACTCTCTCAATTTATAAGAAATTAAAGCACCAAACATCTGATCTCTAGAATATTGATCTAAATTCTGAGCTTCCTCAATAGTAGAAACTTTAGAACTATAAGTTTTAGGAAGAGTTCTTAATACCTTTTTCACAACTTCACTTTCTTCTAGCTTACCACCAAGACCATTGATGGAATTGACCACTTCATCCACTCTGAGCATGTAAGTTGTAATATCTTCATCTTCAAACATCCTTAGGGTTTCAAATTTGGCTTTGTAATTTTGCATCTTTGCTTGCTTGACCTTATCATCTCCATGAATGCTTTGCAACTTCACCTAGACCTCTTTAGCAGTTTTGAGATTTATCACCTTTCCAAGTTTAGAATCAAAAACACCACTTAGGATAGCATTTCTTTCTTTTCCATTATTCTCATAATCCTTGATCTCATCATCACTTTTCAAACCATTATCAGGCATAGTATATCATTTTTTAACTGATTGCTAGACACCAACCCATAGAGAAACAAGAAAGGCTTCCATCCTAGCTTTCCAATAAGTATAATTCATTCCATCAAACATAAGAGCTTTGACATCCTTCTATATGCTTTTATTTCTATGTGTTTGCTTTAAGACTTAAATTTATTTATTTATATATAATTAGATATGCGTTTTATATTTGTATCAATGTGGGTGAATTATAATATTTTATTTATTATAAAGATATATATATAGTTTACTCATAATATGACATGATTTATTGATGTTGTAATTTATAATGTGTTCTATGATTTTATTTCTATATGTGTTTGCTTTAAGACTTCAATATATTTATTTATATATAATTAGATATGTGTTTTATATTTGTATCAATGTGGGTGAATTATAATATTTTATTATATATATATATATGTAGTTTACTCATAATATGACATGATTTATTGATGTTGTAATTTATATAAAATTTAAAATCATGGTAATGTGAGTTTATCATTCCAAATTATGGTTACATGATATGGGTCATGACAAAGAAATGTTCAAGTAAGGGGGAGAGTTGCTTGAGTATTGGAGATACAAAGTTGCTTTTGTTGTTGATGGGTTTTCAGTAGATGTTGCCATCAATGAAAAAGGGGGAGATTATTGTTGCACTATGTTGTTATTAGTGTTGTTATTGATTTCAACCTCTAGTGTGGATATGTTGAGAAGGTGTGTATGGTGTTGAACAGGTGTTGCAAATGCAATAGGGTTACTTGGTTTCCAAGTGCTTTTAAGAAAAAATGCATAAAGACTATTCAAGGTGATTGGGAAGTGTTTTGTATTTTGCTTCGCATTTCTTCACTCATGAAGATGTGCTTGTGTGGTTTGAAAGTGATGACCAGAGGTATTCGAAGGTGTTATATCCAGAGTTTCAATTTTTGGATCGTGCGGAAAAAATTAGCTACACTAAAGTAGCTGAGAAGATGTAAATGTTAGTTTTGACAATTTTACAAAAAATGATGCTATAGAGACTGTAGAGGTCAAGCAGGAAGATATTGATGATTCCCTCAACGTTCCAACTTAGCGATAAACTACATCTAATGTGAAATTTGATTATGAAAAACTCAAAACCATGTCATTTAAAAATTGAATAAACTGCCATGGTGAGAAAAATGCTTAAGAATTTTTTTGGTGAATCAGAAGAAAAATTTGATGAAGTGAGTATATGCCCCCTTCTATTTTTGCCCCCATCCAAGTGGGTGAAAATAGGTGGCAGACACACAAGACAACTGAGAAGGTGGGTGAATCATTTATGCATTAAAACCTTCAAAACCTTATTAAGCATTAGTATGAATGTAGACAAAAGAAATAATAACACATTCACAAATATTCACAATAAAACACCATATTTTTATGTGGAAAACCCTATAAGGGAAAAACCATAGTGAGGATTAGCTCACTATATGAAAACCAAAACCGATCACAAGAGGTCCACTACTCAAAGGACTCATAGTCCCAAAGGAAAGACTCGGTGCCCAGGAAGATCACTTCCGGATTACAAAGAAATAGTTACAAGAAGGTTCACTACCTCTTAGCAACTAGAGAAACCACTACAATGTCTCTTTACCATTTGCAACCTTCGGCTCACTACCTCTAGCGACTTCGAGCACACTAAACTGTAGACACCTTATGTTCACTGCTTCTAGTAGTTTTAGGTGTTCTTGCTCGCACTCAGATCTCAACACACAATCACACATGCATGATTCCACACCACACATCTCCAAAATATTTACCTTGCATATATATCTTTCACAACCTTGAATAACCTTCTCTAGGTCAACTTCAATGAAACATATGCACTTCAAACTTGCAACCACTAAATAGGTCGGCAACAAACACCTTTGTGGTGGAAAGAAGTGAGGGTGAACCACATAAAGGGTTAACTAGGACCGAAATCTACACCAACACGCTACACCAGGCTTCCAAAAACCATGAAGATCGTTCGCAAACAACACTAACACACCAAGTTGGACAAACTAACATTGACACTATCAAGCAACCAAATTCACACTTTATCAAGGCCAAAAACATCCTACGGATCGTGTAGCAACATTACACAACACCTTAGAATATTTCAACATCAATAAAATATTAAAAAAAACCAGTACACACACATTACACCGAGAATACTATTATCTTGTGCAGCCAGTCAAACTACCACTGAGATACAACTCATGAACCAAGCTTGCAAAACAACTGGACACTAAAAAACCCAAGGGAAGGTAGGTACAAACAATATTAGCACATTCCCAAATCCGCAAGACAAGAAACTTCAGTGTGGAGAAATGCAAAGAAATTCCATTCCTGCCAAATATCCCTCTTCACAAGCTAGAGACAATCCAACACACTGTCAAACATATCTTCTACTGCCACACGATCCAAAACTTGAAACTCTAGATATAACACCTTCGAAGAGCTTTGATCACACTTTCAAACTGCACAAGCAAATCTTCAAGAATGAAGAAATGTAGAGCAAAATACATAACACTTCCCAGTCACCTTGTATAGTCTTTATGCAAATTTTCTCAAAAGCACTTGGAAACCAAATAACCCCGTTGCATTTACAACACCTGCTCAACACCATACACACCTTCTCAACATATCCACACCAAAATTTGACATCAATGACAAAACTTTTAACAACATAGTGCAACAATCTCTCCATTTGTCATTGATTACAACATTTGCTAAAAAACCATCAACACCAAAATCAACTTTATATCTGCAATACTCAAGCAGTTCTCCCCCTTACTTTAACATTTCTCTCCTTGTATTTTTCAAACTTCTCTCCCACCCTTTGACATCAATGGAAAAGGGAAACACCTGCACACTTCACTTCAGGCAGAAAATGTGCCCCCCTAACTGCACCAGCCAAAGACACCACTACATGCTCCCCCTGAGAGGTAGCCTTCACTAGTCCAGGACAAAGAATACATCTTGAATTGCTCCCCTGGATAGATGCACAATCTTATGCATCTAGTTGAAAGGAGGGGCAATAACCCCTAGCTTATGTCTGAGATACTCAAATGTATCTTTTGGAAGAACCTTTGTGAAAATTCTACTATTTGATCCTTTATAGGCACATACTCAAACTTCAATTCCTTCTCAACAACTTTCTTAGAAAGTGATACCAAATAGAGATATGCTTTGTTCTTGAATGCATTACAAGATTTTTGGAAATGCTGATAGCACTTGTATTATCACACAAGATATGAATAGGTTCATCATATGATATTTTGATATCCTTCAATGTATGCTTTATCCATAGCATCTGCGTACAACAAGATGCTGCAACAATGTAATATGCCTTTGCAGTAGATAATGACACTGAATCCTGCTTCTTACTTATCAAAGAAACTAGCCTATCTCCAAGGAAGAAAGAACCTCCACTTGTACTTTTTTGGTCACCCGCACAACTTTCCCAATCTGCATCTGTATAAGCATTCAAAGCGAAGTTCGTATCCTTAGAATGCCATAGACCATAGTCCAAAGTGCCCTTCAAACAACTGAATATCCTTTTGATTGCTAACACATGTGACTCTCTAGGATCTTCTTGAAATCTTGCCACAAGACATATTGCATGCATAATATTAGGTCTAATTGTAGTTAGATATAGTATATTCTGCCAATCATGGATCTATACTTAGTATGATCTATCTTAAGAGATTCATCATTTTTTCTTAATTTACAACTAGTAACCATGGGAGTACATACTTAGTCTTAGGGTTCTTTTCTGGAGCTTCTTCCTCTTCCACTAGCGTCTCTTTTCCTTCTTTTCTATAAAGGGGTTCATAAGATTCATATCCTTTTATCAGCATTGAGCTCTAATGTGATTTTTCATCCACTTTGACACTTACACTGTCAATTATCTTCTTTAGTCTCTTGTTGTAGCACCTGGATGCCTTGCTCTTTGTAGAGTATCCAAAGAAGATTCCTTCATCTAATCTTGTATCAAACTTTCCTAAGTTTTCTTCATCCCTCATGATATAACATTTACTTCCAAACACTGAGATATTTCACTGTAGGAGTTTTTTCATACCATAGCTCATAGGGGGTCTTTGAACTATTCACTCTTGCTTGTCCTCTATTGAGAATCTAAACTACAATATGAATAGATTCTCTCCAATAGACATTTGGTAGATTTGCTTCCTTCAACATGGTTCTTGTTGCCTCCTGAACTATACTCTTCTTCCTCTCCACAACCCCATTTTGCTACAGAGTCCTAGGAGCTAATAAATGTCTTTTTATCCCATGATCTTCACAAAAAATGTTAAAATCATTTGACGCGAACTCACCACCTCTACTAGACCTTAAGAACTTGATTTTCAAATCCTTTTCATTCTTAACCATAGATTTAAATGCTTTAAATTCATCTAGAGCTTCTTATTTTTCTTTGAGAAATGTCACCCAAGTCATTTTAGAGTAATCATCTATTAACAACATAAAATACCTATCACCTTGAGGGCTTCTTGTTCTGGTAGGTCCACATAGGTTTGTATGCATCAACTCTAAAGGTCCTGTAGTAGAATGTTCCTTAGTTTTGAACCTGTTCCTTGTTTGTTTTCCAAACAAACACTATTTGAAAATTGCATTTATAGGTTTTGTAATCCTTGGTAAGTCTCTTACAACATGAGTAGAGCTAATCTTTACTAGGCTATCAAAATTGATATAGCCCATTAATCCGTGCCACAACCAACTTTCATTGATATGAGTCATAAAGCACTTGTCATCAACACTTTTGAGCTGATAAAAATTTCCTTTTGTCCTTGTTCTTGCTGCAACCAAGATTCTAGAGCTTCATTTTCTGATTTCACAACCATCATCCTAAAACACCAGATTGTATCCTCTACTACACATTTTTCCTACACTAAGAAGATTATGTCGGAGACCCTTGACATAAATAACATCATCTGTCTTATGCTTGCCATAAAAACTAATTGAACTATTTCCACAAATCTTAGTAGATGTGTCATCACCAAACTTAACACAACCACCATCATATTTCTTAAGGTTAACAAACTTACTCCTATCACCTGTCATATGATTTGAACATCCACTGTCAATTATCCAGTAGTTTCTCTCCTCTTTTGCATGAAAGGCAGTCAACATAGTTCCTTCAATATTGTGACCTATTTCTAGAGAAATTTCATTCACACATCTCTTAGAGTCAGTAGAATTAGTTCCACCATTCAAAGCCATGAACAAGCATTCATCATTTTCATCATTCGGGTAGTCTGATTCCTCATTACCACTATCTTCTTTAACATTATATCTTCTTGAAGGATTTACCTTTATGATATTTATGTTTGTCTTTTGAAACTTTATCTGGACATTTTGAAGCATAGTGACTTATCTTTTCCCAATTGAAACACTTGAAATGTAACTTACCTTTGTATCTGCAAAAGTGCCCTTTTTCAATCTTCTTACAAAATTTGCTTCCACTTCATCAAAATCATCTAGATCAGATCATTCCTTTCTTTCTTGTTGAATTTAAAAGCAATTTCTTTGCTTGGAGCATCTTTGTTAAACTCTCTTAATTCAAAAGTAGTTAAAGCACCAAACAATTGATCTCTAGTATATTGATCTAGATTTTGAGATTCGTCAATAGCAGAAACTTTAGTACTATAGGATTTAGGAAGGGATCTCAATACCCTTTTTACAATTTCATTTTCCTCTAATTTTCCACCAAGACTGTTGATGGAATTGACTATTTCATCCACCCTATGCATGTAGCCTGCAATATCTTTATCCTTTGACATCCTTAGGGTTTCAAACTTGGCCTTAAAATTCTGCATCTTCGCTTGCTTGACCTTATCATCTCCTTCATAAATGTTTTTCAACTTCTCCCAGACCTCTTTAGTAGTTTTGCAACTTATCACCTTCACAAGTTTTGAATCCGAAAGCCCACTCAAAATAACATTCCTTGCTTTGTCATTGTTCTCATACTCCCTGATACCATCTTCACTTGTCGAAGGAGCATTAGGCATAGTATATCCATTTGTCGACTGATTTCCATACGCCAAACCCTAATGCAATAAGAAAGGCTTCCATCCTGGTCTTCCAGAAAGCATACTTTGTTCCATCGAACATAGAAGCTTTGATACCGTTCCTATGCACCATTTGAATCTACCTCAAGTGGTTAAGCTTTTTCCAAGGAACCTCTGCTTTGATACCAATTGTTAGAAACACAAGACAGTTGAGGGGGGGGAGTGAATTAGTTGTGCATTAAAACCTTCAAAACCTTATTAAGTATTAGTATGAATGTAGACAAATGAAACAACACATTTTCTAATATTCACAATAAAACACCAGATTTTATGTGGAAAACCCTATAAGGGAAAACCACAGTGAGGATTAACTCACTATATGAAAACTAAAACCAATTACAAGAAGCTCATTGCCTGAAGGGCTCACTATCCAAGAAGATCACTTCTTCCATATTACAATGAAACAGTTACAAGGAGGTTCACTACCTCAGAGCAACTCGTGAAACTGCCACAATGTCTCTTTACCATCCACAACCTTTGACTACCTCCAACGACTTTTGGCACACTAAACTGTACACTTATTGCTCACTACTTTCAGTAGCCTTAAGCCTTCTTGCTCGCACTCAAATCTCAACACACAATCACACATACATCATTCCACACCACACACACCTCCAAAATCTTTACCTTGCATATATATCTTCCACAACCTTGAATAACCTTCTCTAGGTTGGCAAACAATGAAATCTATGCACTTGAAATGTGCAACCACTAAATAAGTCAACACCAAACACCTTTGTGGTCGAAATAAGTGAGGGTAGACAACATCAAGGGTTAATCGGGACCCAAATCTATACTGACACGCTACACCGGGCTTCCATAGACCATGAAGCTTGTTCACAAACAATGCTAACACACCATTGTTGGCCAAACTCACATTAACACTATCAAGCAATCAATTTCACACTTCACCAAGGCCGAAAATATCCTACAAACTGTGTAGCAACATTACACAACACCCTGATATATTCCATCAATAGAATATTCAAAAACACTAGCACAAACACATGACACTAAGAATACTATCATCTTGTGCAGCTAGTCAAACTGCCACTGGGATACAACTCACGAACCAAGATTGCAAAACCCTAAACAAACCAAGGGAAGGTAGGTACAAACAATATTAGCACATTCCCAATTTTGTAAGACAAGAAACTTTAGCGCAGAGAAATGTGGAGCAATTCCATCCCTCCCAGATATCCCTCTTCACAAGCCAAAGACATTCCAGCACATTCTCAAACATATCTTCTACTACCACACGATTTAGAGCCTGGAACTCTAGATATAACACCTTCAAAGACCTTTGATCACACTTTCAATTCGCACAAGCACATCTTCAAGAATGAAGAAATGTAGAGCAAAATACATAACACTTCCCAGTCACCTTGTACATTCTTACTGTAAATTTTCTCAAAAGCTCTTGGAAACCAAATAACCTTGGTGCATCTGCAATGCTTGCTCAACACCATACACACCTTCTCAACATATCCACACCAAAAGTTGACATCAATGACAACACTGATGACAACATAGTGCAACAAAGCCTTGTGATCATTAAATTATATTCCAAAGTTTAATTTATTTTCAAGAGAGGTAAAGTTTATTAATAAATTTTATCTGTTAATTGTGACAAACACACATATCAATACCACTAACATTAATTTTCAACATTTTATCAATAACAAAATTATATTATTAATTTTACAAAAAAAATACATTCAACATTTTTTTAATTAAAAAAATATAAATATAAAATACACTAGTTTTTTGAATTTCATTAGTTTACATCATTTCAAAATTCAAAACGTATATGTTACATTCTCGTGACTCAAGTTTAAAAGTTAGATCAATGTTGGCTATTTCATTTATAGAAGTAACACAACTTTGAACTTTCACCCCCTAGAGAGTATGCCCATCCATGTCAAGAACCATGTAGATACCCATGTCAAGCACCATGTAGATAGATGAGCAACATATGCTCCTACAACATGTTCTTAATGATGTCAAGATCCCTAACTTTCATCTCATGCTCTAATTGATATGACATTTATAGCTTACTAGCCATTCCATTCCCTGATCAATGAAACTCTTCTTACAACTCACTAGTTTCTATGTGTTTGTACAACAATTACTCAATAGTTTCCCCTACCAATATTGTTCTATGATTTATATGAGGACATGCACTAGATGATGTTGTGACTCAATCAATCCCACATTAGGTCAAGGTGATTATGGATATTTGGTGTACATGTTTGTGATCTTGGTCATTAGGTATAAATTAGGTTTTACAATAATTGCACAACTTTTTACTAATTAAAATATGAAATTGCATACTTTAGAATTTCTTTTGTTACATTTCATACTCATTTTAGTTGTCATGCCACATGTGTGTTTTGACCCTCTTTGTCTTATCCTAGTAATGTCCTAGCTTGTCATATCCCCTTGACCCCTTCCATGTGCTTTATTTTGTGATTTATTGTTTGTTGTCTTTGGTCGCTTGGTCCTAGGTATTGACCTCTTCCATGACACCCCCTTACATCTTGCCACCTTATTTCATTTGGTCAATTATTTGATGAGATCATATTCCTTAAATGTAGTGCAACAAGTACCTTTGAACTCCTTAAATCTCACTATGAAATTATCTTCGTGACTAGGAACCACCACCCTTGGATGGAAATCTTTACATTTGATTGGTCCTAGGAAATTGAGCTAGTTTTGGGCCCAAGGACTTCTCTTTCACATTAGATGCAGTCAAGAGGTGACATCCTCATCCTTCAATCAACTTAAAATTTTCACCATTTGAAGATTCCTCTAATCAAGCCAAACAAGGTACAAAATAAGTTTTCAACCAAGTCCCTCCAAAATGTTGAACAAGCCTCCCAATCTCACTTGTTTACACTAGAGTAGCAATATTTCATCTTGTGAGCAATTTTTAAGCCAAAGCTCCCAAAACAACAAGTGCTTGTTAGAGATAAAAATATTTAAGTGTTAGGTTTCCATCAAGCTATTGCAAAATGTTGCATGAGCCTCCTAGCAATCCCTATAGTGAAAATAATTAGTAGAGACATTATTTTTATGTTTTTGCAATAACTAGTATATAGTTTTAGCATGTTCCCTAGCCTAGCTTTAGCAATTTCTCTTGTTTGTGCTTGACTTCCCATTGATGAATTACTAGTAGGGAGTTTGTCATTGATGACTTAGGTCCCACTAATGTATGAGGCTTGCTAGATGAGCATGACCCCCTTGATAGTGTAGCTCTCAATGACTAAGCAACTTTTTGTGTTGTTTATGTCTTTGCCTTACTTAGAATTTGAAGGTGTGCCTTCTACCACCTACCCTTTTTATAAATATTGTAATATTTTTCTTTTATAATATAAAAAGTAACGTAGTCATTGATCATTATTATTTTTTTAGCAGTTTGGCTTCTTTGGAAATTTAGCTCCTTGCATCTTCTCTCCTAACATCCAATGAAATGAATTGATAAACATATGGAGTGGTTTTGTATAAAACATAATTCACCTCAATTTGATTGAATAATTTTTTAAGTGAATTAACCTAAGAGATTACATCCTAGATCCTCTTCCTCAAATAGAAAATGTTGGATCTACCAACTATCCTTCCAAACATCTACTGCAACATTTTCCTTCCAATGAAGCCATAGGGGATTGCCTTAATATAGAGGCAAATACTTTAAGCATTTCCCTCTAGAGGATTTTGTTCAGAAGTACTTTGTAAGGGTTCCCATTGTTGTTCATGTATTACAGTATTAATGATTTAATTTTTAGCTCCTTTTATGCCACAACGAGGTCCCTCAGAATGAAGCCTCCCAACTTACTTTGGGTAGTTCTTAACACTTATTACCTTAATTTTATGTGAGATCATTCAAAACTAATGATAAAATGGATCAGTCCAATAATAACATCCATTTGTAAGCGTCCATCTAGAAATATGCAACAAAGAAGGCCAAGAATTTAGAACTCGTGATATATAATTATCAAAATAATGTTGTTTCAATTTTCAGGTTGTTTTTGAGCCTTTGGTGAAATGGTGGGGCTTCTTGCCTGTAGTGCCAACAACCAAGGTTCAACCTCACGAGGTCGCTTTCTACCGTGTCAACAATTGAGATTGCTTATCCTCAATTTTTTGCGGATAAATATAATAAATTATAGTGAAGTGATCATATGGTGAAAATGTGCAATGACAGTCCTAGAGCATGCTAGGATTGTGTCAAAGACCGTTTGGAGGCCTACGATGGTGGGAGATCCGATGAACAAGTGGGAAGACTCGTGGCGGGGAGAAATTGAAGCACTCGTCCAATGACAACCATTGTTTGTGTGTTGGTGGGAACAAGGAGGGGTTCAAATGATATGCCCTTCGTTCCTCTTCTGCACAGGAAACCCTAGATCTGCTTGCTCCTTCACAAAAGTCACAAGATTTTGATCCCTTAGGGTTTGCTCCAGTGAGGGCTACGTTGGACAAGGGGCCCGTGCCTCCTGCTTTGGACTAGGTTGCCATTGCAGCTTGCAAAATCTAGTCAAATACCTACCATGAATGCTCCACCTTCTGTCTGGAGCAGCTTCTGAGGGCACCCCGTTGCTCGCCTAGCCCTGTGCCCTCTCCTGTGCTATCCTCCCCCATTGTGGAACCAGTTACTTGTTATGGTGGCTCCTTAGTTTCGATTGGGGACACTGAGGTGGTCATTTGTGATGAACCTTTGGACTTTTGCCTCTTTGACAACAGTACTGAGGAGATTGCATAAGATATTGGTAATCGCTCTCTAGTTCTGAGGTGCTTGCATAGGCATCCGTCTATTGACTTCGTTTTTTATTGGCTGAAATCTTCATGGAGCAACTTGTCTACCCCGAAGATTGAATCACTAGACTTTGGATTCTTCTTACTCACTTTCAACACTATTGACGATTGCAATTTTGTTTTTCAGAATGGCCCATGGATCTTTGGGCATTTCGACCTCTTAATCGATCCTTGGTCCCCCTTTTTTTGATCCTGCTACTGCTAAGATTACTAGGATTCTTGTCTGGATCAAACTCTACAACCTGCCTTTGGTTATGCGAAAGATAGATCTTATTAGCAAATTGATTAGCCAAGTGGGCTCCTTCATCAAACTTGATGCTAAAGATGTGGCTCCAAATTGTAGATTTTACAAGGTTTATGCTATGGTGGACATCTCAAAACCCCTTTCACATTCTATTCGGATCCATTCTTCTCATGGAATATGGACACAACTTTTAAAATTTGAAGGCTTCCCTTTTCACTGCTTTCGTTGTAATATGTTGGGTCATAAAGTTGAGGCTTGCTCTCTCCATAGACAAGCTGGATCTAGATATGTCAGGCTTAAAAAGTGGGTTATGAAGGCTAGTTCTCCAAATGCTGATTTTATTTGGCAAAATCATGACATGTTTGTGGATTCCCGTCTTGCTTCGAAGCTGGAGGCTAAGCAGCCTCATGAGCCTTCCCCTCCTCCTACATTTCTTGCCCAAGATAATGTGCTTGAGGCACCTCATGGTGGGGAGGAGGATGGTTTAAAGTCTGATGGAACATTCCCTTTTATGGATGACATTGATGATCAAAATCATGACTATTTTGACAACAACGTGATTTTGGAGCCTCCAAGGAAACTTGGGATTGCCCAAACAATAAACAATAAATTGAATCCTGATTATGGTGGCTCAAAGAGAAAGGTGGGAAGAAAATCTGAGGTTGAAAAATTACCTATCGAAGGAAAGGAAGCGTGGAGGAGGGCTCCCAGTGGACCATGGATGCTCTCTTCTCCAAGAAGAATAGAAGAACTTAACAAAAATCTTGTGTGGCAACGCGCCATTTTCTTGTAAGCTTATTATTGTAACATGACTTTGGTTATGTTCTCCCCCTCTCTCTTCCCGTAGCTCCTTTTAGGCCCCTCCATTCTTTTCAGACCCTTATTTTGTCTTCTATTCCTTCTTTGTCTGCATGGCAAAATCGATGTATCTTATTTTTTATGTTTTAATAAAGGGTGTGGGCCCTCATTCAACAACTTACGAATCAAAAAATAAATCTTTTAGGTTGTTTCTACAGCATCACTATTCGAACCTTCGGGTTGATCAAGGCAAATGGGCTTTGAATGAATGCAGCAAGTAGAGATACATTTCCAATTATGAGATATTAAATTGTACTTTTTTAGTTGAATTTGTGCACAATATAGCCTTACAAAAAAAAAAAAATTGTTCATAACACCATTCATTTCAATTGCCTTTACTTAGAGCCTTTACTTTTTTCTCACTATTGATTATGAGATCTTAGATTATATTTTAAATCGTGTTTAATTCAGAAAAATGTTTTAACTAAACAATCATAAACCACATTTAAAGTTATATAAAGTTCATAATTTTGTTTTTCTAGGGATTATCACCACATCAAGGTGAGAGAAACCTGCAAAGCGCTGGAAGAAATAGGTGCCATTTCACACAGGCTGTGGAGAGAACTTAAATTAATGGAAATAGTGAGATGCACACTAAACGAATGCAATGGAAAATATCTCAAAAGATATATTACTAGTCAGGGAAGTCAAAATCTGTTAATATTTGCTGTCAGGGAATCTTTTATTTTTGGCTATCATAAAGTACATTGAATGTGGAATTAATTGCATAGTAATTCCATCAGCCATCAACTTACCTGAATTTGACCAGAAGATTTGTTTAATCAATTTGTGGAATTAATTGCGTAGTACCTCCAACAACTGTAACTTATGTTTTCATGTCATTGCTTACTGCATATCGCTGCATATCTGTCCCACTTGGACTTACCTCGATTTGTCTGACAAAGAAAACTAACATTCAAACAAAATAATAATGATTTACTGATTCTTTCCAATGAGGCCCCGTTTACTGTGGATGATAATTCTCTTCACAATGCCACTCCACCGAGATAGGTATACTCTCCGGGAAAAACTTGAGCAAACTCATAATCGGTGTTTTGGGAAATAAATTTTTACCCTTTAGTTTATCTACAATTGCTAGTCAAAGCAAGATAAAATGCTCGTACAAGTTTTAAAAACAATTTCATTTGCACAGCTGTTACATGTTTAACTAGGGACCAATTTGTTAATTGTCTTGTTAAGCCTTCAGAAAATTCAAAATACTCTTTACACAAGCGATCAATGAAATGAACCTTATTGTATTTTTTTCACTTATTACCAGACTTCTTGCAAACATGGCCACTGATTCTTTTTATCCAACTAGCAATTGCACCAGGGGAGGTGCAAGCCTTACGGCGATGGGAAAATATATCAAATCTCCCCCTTTTGCCGGTGGCCACCTTTGCCCGCATCAAATTTCAAATCCGTGTACTACAAACCTACGCCGTTTGCCGGAGGAATCTCCAAGTTGTTGATGTTATAGCGGCGGGTGATATCCTTCACTCGAATTAAAATAATAAATAATAAATAAATAAATGCAAAAGCAAGTCGGACTTGCTATAAATATTAATTTATTTTATGAGGCCGACCCAAAATAAAGTCACCTTGTTTTGTGAAAGAGGCTGACCCTAAATGAAAAGTCATCTTGATTTGTATATATACAAGGCGATTCTCATTCATTTGTCAATTCAATTCATTCAAAATAAATTCGCACTTCAAGAAGGAGTTCGCACATTTGCAGCAGATCGACATTTTGCATCAAGTTGATTGATATCAAGAACTCGTATTATTTGTATATTCGCACCTTGGAGAGGTGCTATCTCTCATTACATCAGATCAGCCTTGTGTTTGGGCCAAGTTGTAAAGCAGATTTCTGCTCTTTTCATTCAAATATAAGAGATATCTTTGGCTGGGTTTTTCTCCCTCAAGAAGGAGGGTTTTCCCAGGGTATTTGCTGGGTTTTGTTTATTATTATTTTGTATTGCTGCTTATCTTCATTTCTGGTCTAAAACTAACACAAGTTGGGTAATAATTTACTTATCTTTCTAAATAAGAATAACTGTAATTTAGAGCTTCGCCGTTACGTGCCTTAAAACAAATTAAACCGTGGTTGTCCCCCTCATTGTTGCCGGCTTCGGCGGATGGAACAGATTCATTATTTTTGGATGATTATTGAATTTAGCTCAATTTTCAGAGCGGTAAATTACTTACTCTGCCTTGGTCCGGCGTATTAAATGCAGAGATATGATTTGTTGTTGATGCAGATAAGTCTGCCATAAAATTTGCCCATAAAGTGGTCAAACAGCCTTGAAAAATGGTTTGACGGGAGTGTGAAACAGATTTCGGTTGAACATCCATACAATATATAGCCCATCGGCTAATAACAAACTATAAATCAATTAGAGATCAGCAGTTACTCTTAACACAGCGATCAATGAAATGAACCTTATTGTATTTGTTTTCACTTATTACCAGACTTCTTGCAAACATGGCCACTGATTCTTTTCTTCCAATAACAAACTATGAATCAATTGTTTGTTTAGTCATCAGGTTGGTATTTACATTCTGCATATTACAATTAAGTACCGTAGACATTGGTAGTAATTATGTAAGTAACCTATTTTTCAGAATCTATGTCATCCAACAGCCAATTAAGCATGCTATGCGCTTCCACTTATGGCAGTGAATTACACAGTGTTGCAAGGATTATATAACACGTGTTTCAGAATCTATGCCATTCAACAGCCAATTAAGCACAATATGTGCTTCCAGTTATGGCAGTGAATTACACGTAAAACACACCCCATTTCACATGAACTGAAATGATGGGAATGACAGTGATATCCAACTAGGAATTATGCTACTCAGCATGTCAGATAATTGAAAGAAGAAATGGTCATATTGTGAGAAATTACAATACGTTTCTTATGCATTGCCAACAGAAGGCTTTTTAATAGAGAATCATAATTTCTCCAGATACTTAGACAGAGTAACAAAGGCTCAAAATGATCACCAATTCAATGCCACATATTGGAGGGCATTTGACATGGTAAAGCAGCAAAACCTACAAGTGAGTCCACTGATGCTCTTTATTCCTTGAACATTTATATCAATGTCAGGCTGGTTGTTCTCTCTGTAGCCTGTTATCAGGACTTTGTGCGCTTTATTCTCTCTAAAATACAAGATGTGCTGCTTCTCTGAAAAGCTATGAGGAGATCAAAAAATAAACCAGATTAAACATTAAAAATTGGAACATCTACCATAAACTCCCTCTCTTTCCCTGTGAAGAAGCTGCAACCATTTTTCTGATGCATGGCAAACAATCATACTGATAAGCTTGAGAGCAATCTTATGTCTAGCATAGAAAATATTGTGTATACACGTGTAGATTAATTCTCAAGTATAATACCATAGCGTGAGAGATGAAAGGATTATTTTGAGTTTCTGAAAGCTCAGTCAACGACTCTTTCAATCAGAAAATCCCCGAATAGCTAGAGCTTCCTCAAATCGCCTGCAAGATTCAGTCCTCATCTCGGTGCTTGTATCATTGTCATGGGCTGGATAATAGTCCTCCCTCAGTTGTATATCTCTTAGATTTGGGATGCGGAGAAACATCATCATGAAATGTTCATGGGCTGTTCCATGAACAAAAAGTTTCCTGAGAGTTACGCACTCTGAAAGAAGTCCTACAGCAGGTAGTGAAAGGCCTCTCCTATTCATATCCTTATCTTGTGGAGGCCAGTAATTCAATTCTGACAGATGCAGCACTCTAAGACCATTGAGATACCATCTTTCCCACAGACTCAAGTCCATCTCTCCTTTTGGAGCACTCAATGCAAAACCTATTACCTCACCACAATCCAATTCCAGCTTTGACAAAGAGGGATAGCATGCCAATGAAATTAAACCACAGGTCTGCTCTCTTGGTTTTGGGCAGAGCCTACAATCCCCCTCCACCTGGATTTTTATCTCCTCAAGCATTGGACACTGTTCTAGACCCATTTGTGCAAGAGGTGTTAGCGGCTCACCAACAGGCATCCACAATGACAATGAATTCAAACTTGTCCAGGTTGAACACCTTCTTCGATCCATGCTATGACACAAACGCTTTTGCTCACACATCCCTGCACAGTGTTCAGTAACCATGAAGCCATTGATGCATTTTCTTTTATTTGGCCACTCAAATTCCATATTTTCCAACGAGGTACTTATACTAGATACCCCTGTTGTACTCCACATTTGACACTCACCTTCAGTTAGCTCTAACCTTTCATCACTGGCTTCTTCAAGCATCTGCAATTCTTGGTGCTCTTTATTTACTCCCAAAAAGTCCATAAACCCCATTGATGATAGAAAATCGGGATCAGAACTAACATTATGTTCAATCTCACTTGCTTTCATGTCAACATCCATAGCTCTAGAGTCTCCTACATTAGACGCCACATACCTTGACACATTTTCTTCTTCTTGAGCCATAGAGATATGTTTACCGTGCTCCAAATAAATGCAGGGGTGACTTCCTGAATGCTCACAATACAAGCTTGAGTTAAGGTCTAGGCTGTCATTTTCCATTGTTGTGTCCAGAATAACTGAATCAGCATCCAAATCTGCATGGTTTAAGTCAGGCAGCCCCAATTCTAAAGATGGCCCCCAACTAGCGCACTTGAGGCTCTGTTTCCCAATGGAATCCAGCAGTTGATTGCTTGAAGAACAACTGCCGCCAACTCCAACAGGTTCAAATCTCTCCCCACTCTTGTGATCCATGGATGCTTGCTCAATAATTGACTTGTCCCAAATGCAATCAATATGCAACTTCCTTACTCTATCTCTAATGGGCTCCAATGCCCTTAAAGTGGCAGCAGCATCAAGATACTTACAGCAAGAAACACTGACATCTACCAGAGTCTTTCTAAGCTTGCTTGAACAAAATCTGACACCAAGCTCGGTAATCTGCTTACAACCTTGCAAGTCCAGTTTACCCAGTCTACAACACCCAGTTGCAATGGCCTCAAGCCCCCCATCGCACAAATCTGCGCAATTCTTGATACAAAGCCTCTCTAGGTTTGAGCACATGGCAATCCCATCAGGCCGAGGTCCCTTGCACACCCCATGAAAGTGCCCCAGCTTCAAAGCTCGGATTTTCTTGCACTGTAACCCCAGAAACTCTAAAGCGGGCCCTGAGTCCCTCACATTCTGTGAAACATCCAGCACAAGGTCCTCCAAACTTGGCAGACTCCTAAACATCTCCTCCAAACCCTGGCGGCTAATTTTAGCATCCTCACCACTAAATTCTTCCTCAGGGTCCCCTCTAAGATCTCCATATGCAGTTTTGTCCACGAGATGAAGTACTCTAATTCTAGTGCAGTTTTTAGCCACAGTAACAAGTGTCTCATCACCAACACATTCCATGTACCTAAAAGGAAGTTGAAAATCCCCTATGCGGTTAGTTTTTTAAAGTATTTGAAGAGTATTAAACACAGAGTGTCATGTAAACAAGAAAATTGAAAACTTTTACTAAGTAGGAACATTCCAACAAATTCCCAACGAAGATCTATTTGTAGAAAATTACAATTAGTAACTAATCTCAAAAAGATCCCTGTAGTAAATTGAAATATGTTTCCCAATATATCTGGACAAACATGTTTGTTGTTTCTAATCTAACATTTCAAATAACCTACCTCACTGATCTTTTGGTAACTTAATTTTCATCACAGAGGTAGCTGATGGAAAACATATTAAAAAAAATGCATTTAATCAAATAGTATTTTGAAAAATACATACTTAAAAACAAAAATCACAGCTATCCAAGAGTATTGTGGAAAATGTCAGGATTGAAAATGACAAACACAATAATCCAGGACTACTGTGAAAAAATTGTCAGGATCAAAAAGCAACAAATGCAGTTATTCAGAAGTTTTTGAAAATGCCAAATTACAAACATCATGCACAATATCCAATTGAAAAAAAAAAAAGAAGCTTAAAGGAGGGCCATTTTTCAACATTAAATTCCCCGTCAACCTGATGCCAAGCTCTTTAGACAAAAAGAGAGAACCATAAATTTTACATTAGCTCCCCAAATAGACCTGTCTTAAGCTAAGGGAAGGAGGAGGACCAGTGAGGCATTCTTCTTTGGTGCCATCAATGAAGAAAAGTGCTAAAGCTAAGGGGGGGAGCAATTACCGGACCAGTGAGGCATTCTTCTTTAATGATGCCTTATCTATTGCAAATTTGGTGCCATCCAAGAGGAGAATGGAGATATTAGATGTGTGTGGATTTCAGAAATCTAAACAAAAATGTCATTAGAGGACAACTATCATTTGCATAATATGGACCACTTGTTGCAATGCAAATGGTCACTGTTTCTGAGCTTATGTCAATGATGGACAGGTTCTCTAGGTATAACCATGTGCTGGTCAAAGAAACTGAGTGCTACAAAATTGCATTCACAACCCCATGGCATACTTATGTTATGTTGGAATGTCATTTGGATTAATGAATGCAGGCACAACAATTCAGAGAGCTAAAGACTGCATTTGCTGGTTTGATTCAATCCTTGCAGTGTATTAATATGACCTGATAGCATATTAAATCCTTTGTCAGCATAGTACAGCCCGAGTGGAAATCTTCCATCTGTCTATTCAACAACTAGTCATCAGTTAAACACAGTTATCAATAAGTAATGTGATAGTTGGCCCCAGGGGTACAGCCGAACAGTCAGGCACTTGTTTGAGTAGCGTCTTGCACGTCTCACTTTTGAATCCCAATTTATCCACAGCACATGGAGTGGGGCATTTGTGTGCTGCCCAGGGATTACCCTGTAGAGTTCAGGGTGCTGTGAGAAGCTGCTTCAGTTGCTGGGCTAACAACTCCCCTGGTGAAAAAAGGAAAAAGAAAATGGAAAAAAGTAATGTGAAAATTGTGAAATCATAGCATACCCAATTTATCCAGAAGTACTGTGAAATCATAGCATACCCATTTTATCCAGAAGTACTGTGAAAGGTGTGAAATTAAAGTTAAAAGGTGCAGTTATCTAGAACAAGGATAAAATTAGAAACAATAAGCACAGTTATCCAACAGTGTTGTGAAAAAAAATATTTGAAGTGAAAACAAGAACCACAAGTAGGTTATTATTCATACACCCAAGGGCCAAGACAATTATCCAGAATAAAGGTCAAATTAGAAACAACAAGCACAGTTATCCAAAAGTGTTGATGAAAAATTATATGAATTGAAAACAAGAACCACGACTATTATAAAAAATAACACTAAAGCAAAAGAGGTCAGTTTTTCATGCAACCAAAACAATTACCCAAAAAACAGTTAAAATTAGAAATATCAGGAGCACTTATCTAACAGTGTTGTGAAAACATATATGAATTTGAAAACTAGAACTACAAGTAATGTCAAAAAGAGGTCGATTATTTGTGCACCTGAGACAACTCAAGTTCTAGATACCATCGAGTTACTAAAAAAATCCAGGCTGTTTATCCTCTCAACAAAAAATATATTTTTTTAAAGAGAAGCGTATTTTACAACAATGTCTTCCTTCGGAAACCTTGGATCTAAAAGGTGAACCAAAAAAAGAGGAGAGAATTTGAGAGAATTTTGCTCACCGCGAATCAAAGAGACAGACAACGTACAGCTCTTGGAGGTTTCTACAGGCGTTTGAAATGGCAACAAGCTCGGCGGCCTTGAAACCGTCGGTAGAAAGCTTGAGCAAATTGAGAGATGAGAGATTGGCGGAGAAAGAGGGGGCATAGACCAAGGCAGAGGCGACGTCCTCGGTCCAACAATAGAACTGCGAGAGGTCTAGGGTTTGCAGCAGTTCGCACTTGACCAGGAGTGGCAGCAGCTCTCCGATGGGAGACTCGGGAACAGCGGCGGGCTGGTGCCACCTCACCAACTTGACGTGGCGGATTCCCGGCCAGAGCTGCGCGAGCATGTCGATGTTGCGGGCGTTGCGGGCGTAGATTGTGATGCTCTGCACGCTGGGAAAGGCCTGCTTGAGGAGAAACCCAATTAGGTGGTTCTGCGAGGAGGATGTATCCAGGACCGGGTAACCCCACGGCGAAACCTGCGAGAGGTCCAGCGTCGTCACGCCCTGGAAGCAGTGTGGCATCAAGTACAAATTGCTTATGTTGCCCCGGACGCACAGCTCCCACCGCGTCGCCCGCTCCAGCTCGCGCCACTTCTTGCACACCAGGGCCATTCGGTTCCTCGTCTGGCTCTGCTTCACTAGGCCGAATATGATGCTAATTATCACTTCCGGAATGTCACTGAACTGTGTCCTACTCCTCATCTTCACCTTCCTTCCTCTCCAACACACACTCGTTTCTTGCTCCACTTCCACATGAAAATTCAATTCACCCGACTCCCATTTGTACGTCAGGATTGTTCAGTTTGTTTTTCGGCCCTTTACCTTTTCTCCTTCTATCTAATTTCTACCCGCCTGCCCGCGTGACGTCATGACGGGATCAATTTCCCTTCCACACCCGCACGACGCCCACGCCATCATCTGTGGCGTGGGGCCCGCAGCCTCGCGAGACTTCCAGCCCAGCGTGACTCCCCCCTCGACACATCGTTTTCTTGCTCTCTTTCCGTAGCGCACGCTTTAACATTCTTACCCTCATCTCGGGACTAAATTCGACGGCCACATGGACGTATTCAGAATGGAATAGAACAGAAGAATCTTCATATTGACAACGCCAAAAACAGTGTATGAGACAGTAGAACCCATTTTTTCTAGCTTTCAGAATTGGTAAACATGGGTTATTCTATTTCTTTGAACAAATTTTGTAACGAAGTAGTCACTAAAATTTGTGCATATTTGATCTTTGATCTGAATGTCGTAGTAAGTTTCGTAGTATAATATAAATGTTTCTTAGATTCAATTGTCTTGCCATGCTAAAGATACAAACTCTTTCCTCTCATTCTTCTTTAGGCCTTTTTCATTGAAGATGGTGTGAGCTAGTCTTCAATTGAACTATAAGAATGTTTGTCCTCATGTATTTTTTGAATTTTAGGAAGACTTTGTGTATTATTAGGGGAGAGGACTCGGTAGTTGAGCACCTTAACTTCGCACTTCTCAAAATCCTATGTGAAAATCTTAAATCACTCCTTTTTTTTTTTATAGTAGCTTACTTGACAAGTCCCCTGCTTATAACTAAGGTTTTAGGGCCACATCATCAAATATGATGCCACATCAACATGCTTTTTGTCGAGGTGTCCAAAAAGGCCCAAAAAAATGTGAGACTGATACTTGTGCATTAAATCATGTTTTATTGGTGTGTTGATGTGGCATCACATGATTTGTTGCTTTTTAGATCTAAACAATACATTTCATTCAATTATGGGTAGTCATCATCAACACTAACAACTTTAAAGTCACAACTATTGGTTCAATATTGTTAAAAATATTGGGCATTAAATCAACAAATGCTATAACAAAAATTGAAACATCTCTGGGTCCTCTCTCCTAGAAAGAGAAGATTTTAAGTAAACAATCAAAAATTCAAAAGAAATATATGTAAATTACATAAACATAGATAACAATATATTAAAAATAGTATATAAGTATAAGAAATTATATTCACAGCAAACAAATATAATAATATAAAAATGTTTAGAATAAGAATTAGCATTTACAAGAGTACAAATTAAAAAGAATAGGGATGGTAGATGTAACATTTTAATATACACACAGAAGTGAAAAAGAGTACCTTAAATAAAGAGTCAAATCACAAATAAACTATAACAAAAAATTAAGTTAATAGAAAATTTAGAATAGTGATGTGGAGTAAATGAGTGACAATATTATTTTATAGAATTCAACTGGCTTACAAACATTACACAAAGTATATATAAGGGTTGAAATCAAGAGAAAAGAAAAGATATTCATTGTTTCATTAAAGACTAGTTCTTATGAATTCAAATGTGTGAATATTATCTTATAGAATTTAACTTACTTTCAAGCATTACAAAAAGTGTATATAAGAGTTAAAATCAACGGGAAAGAAAAGATATACATTGCTTCATTAGAGAGAGATAGAGAGAGGAGGGGGGTGGATGACACGCGAGGAAGACTGGATAGAGAGGGTTTGTATTTTTCACACAAGGGCGATAGAAACGTAAGAGCATTTCATCCTTGAAAGGTACACAAACAATCAAGTCAAATATAAGAAACCACTAAGAGTCGACTCCATGTTAGAATTATGTGAGAGAAATAGATTAAAATGATTGGAAAAACTTTTAGCTCAAACCAATAAGAAAAGAACAACCTTTTAAATGATAGTCACATATCCCACCAAACTTTGAAAAATCGAAACAACCATAGAATCATAATTTTACTGTTTCTGGATTTTGATAATGAATCTTCTTGAGCTCTCTATCATCCTGATCATGGAGTGTGATCTAAAACGTTGATGCAAAAACTAGCATACAATCAAAATTCAGAAATAGCAAAATTATAAGCATTATAGATTGTGGAAATCACATAGCACTAACCATAAAATCAATAATCTTATAAACCATTTAATCTCATAAATATAATTAAATTTATTTCATTTCATTTCAAAAATAAAAACCAAACCAATTAAATATATTTAAAAAAAAACAAATTATACTTCATTAAAATAAAAAATTTCTTGACAAGCAGGGTCGATCGTCAAATTTACTTTTGAATTGTGTTGCTTAAAAACTGGATAGCAGCGACTTTGATACATATATCTGTAGATTCGCTTCCGCATTCCACGCTAAATATGTAATGAATTTCTTTGTAGACAAGGGATGGATGTTCAAATCTCTTTATCATACCATTTCATTATTCGTAAACAATTGTGGTCTTGTTTTTAGCTTTTTTTTCGCCTGCACGCTTATCATGTGTGCAGAGGCCACTTGGAACGGGTAAATCCCTTTTTCCACTAACCATAGATTTTAAGGAATAGGTGCTCAGTTAGTGTCATTTCAAATCACTTTCTCACTTGCGTAGTACTACTTCCAACCATACATACTTCAAATGGTTAATTGGATGGATTGCTAGTCCACCCCACCTTTGATTGTCACACTTGTGTAAAAAACAAAATGTTTTCTATATATGTAATTGATGTTAATAATATTCAAGGGTCCATTGATAGCAAGAAAGATAATATTAAAGATCATGTTTCTATTTTACATAATTTGGGTGCTTTTATATTTAGGAAAGATAAATGTTGTGATATTGTTATTAGGATTCAACCATGTAGTTTTACGAGTCAAATTCATTGAGTCGTGTTTTATGAGTAGTGGATCAGAAGAACCCATCTCTCATGATAGTGAATGCTCCACAAATGGATCAGAAGATAAATGTTTTCTTTGTTTCAATATTAAGTTAAATTTCGATGGTGTAGTGAAGAATTTGAGTTTGGTAGGGGTAAGTAAATTATAAGGGATTCATTTGGGGAATTTGAAAAGATAAAGTATCTTGGAGTAAAGTTAAACAAGGTGGCGAAATGGGAGGCATTGGTGGTTGGGATAAAGGCAAATTAGTTAGTGGATATAGGCAATAGGTTGAAGGAGACTCTAAAGTTGTGATTTGAGTAGTCTATAAGAAATATTACCTTTGTTGGAAAATGAGAGCATATATTTACAAAGTATTGTCCCTTTAATCCAAATTCTCTCATGTCTCCTTTGCCCATATATAGAGAGAGCAAAATGTGGTAGCAAACTTCTTAGTGAATTATCAGATCTCTCTACAAGTTTGTACATATTTGAAAGCAATGACATTCATGATTGGGGGAAGCTATACGACCTCATTGTGATGGATCACCCTTCATAGAATTGTACAGGAGTGAATTTGCACCCCTTAAGCAAATTTCCCTTCCACATACCTTCACCTTAGAAAATCAAATCTGAAGGCGAAATTCCACATCACCCACCTGCCTTCCATCCACCTGGTGTTTTTCCTATGCGTTGGTGAGAGAATATTTGTCGAGGACGCACGTGCGGCGCGCAGACGTCCGTGTGATGCGTTGTCGTCCCTAATGGATTCCTACGTCTAAAGTTGGCAGAGGCATTACACACCCGATTAGAGTTGAATTGTAACCTCCCTCTTCGACCAACCGACCTGAAAATGACATATTCTTCTCATGGTCCCACCTTCAAAAACATTTTTCATTCATTCATTCCATCTTCTACACATTCACTTCATCTCTCTTAGCAATTCATTCACATTCTCAAGCAGCATTCCAACACTCCATTGTGAGCATTGCAGCAGCATTGACACTCCATCAACTCCACATTGCAAGTGTGAGGCAGCCATAGAAGTTGTGGGTTTGGAGTCTCGTGAAACCTCCCTTCATCATTGTTGCGGCTATGGTGACTTTGCCAAGTCCATACCTTGCATTCTCCCTCCATTAGTTAGTGAGCTTTTAGGTGGAGGTGGTAATGCTTCACTCCTCTCCTTTGTGATTTGATAGAGAGCAAAGTATTGTGTTGTAGTGTTCATTGCAATCTTTCTTTCTACTTTCTTTATCGCATATTCTACTTCATTGCTTTCTGGCTATTCATGGAGGTGGAAACACCAAAACGGGGGTCTGACTGAGGCAGGCCCCTATACAACCCCAACAATTTTCCCCTTCTTGTTTGTGTGTAGGTGGACATGTGTGTGGAGCTAGCTGATGAACAGGTGCTTTTGTGAGATAATCTTTGTCACCCTACCTTTTATTTACTTGCTTTATCATCTCCATCATTATTTCTTGTACTTTCTCATTCTTTTTTTCTCGTCAAAATCAACTAGCTAGGTTGTCAGTAAGTTTTTAGGTAGTTTTTACTGTACTTTGTGTTTTCTAGTCATACGGATGCCAGCATGCCACACTGTCATCCCAGACCCGCACTGTCGTCCTCAGACAAAAAGTTGTCTGAGGTACAGTTCATACTCTAAAAACCAGCTTGCCTAGCTACAACCAAAATCCCAGATTTGTAGAGTGATAGAAGTACTACATAGTGCTCTTCATTCTCGATTTTCACCCTAAAACATCCCTTTAGAGTGAGGTAAGTTAAGGTAGCTCTCCGCTCTCGGCTCTCCATGACCTGGAGCCTTGACATGGTTGGTCCCCCTCTCTTACACTTTTGGTGAACCTGATGTGAACCATTTTGGTTTCGTTTAGCAATACTAAAGGGTCCTTTCCTCACATTCTAGGAGCATTGTAGGTACGAGCGTTGTGAGGCATTTCACTTTATAGCCCAACCTGTGACCCCTAGTAGGCATAGTTGGAAGGTTTCGTAAGTGTTGTGGAACGAAACCTTAATTGGGTCACTATCCTATTTCAAACCTTTGGGGGGCTTTGTGAGAGTATTGTTTAGTGTACGCGATGGCTTCCTTCTTGCATCTGCCTATCCCCTCTGTGTAGCCTACGAGTAGTAGTCCAGGTATAACCTTCACCTCGCAAGATCTGTCAATGGGTTTTAATAGAGAACCATCTCCTCTTTACATCCCTGCGCGAATCAATAGAAACACTGTAGTAGGTGTTCTTGTTGACCTGACATCTCAAGTGAATATTATAACCAAGGAAATTATGTTAATTAACTTCCTGCATTAAGATGGGTATGACACACTTGTAAGCACCATCCATATGCATAACATACTTTTTGTACCTCCCCTTGGTAGTATCATTTTGTCAGTCCTTATCGGACCTAAGTTTGTAAACGTGCTATTTGATATAATCCCGAGGATCTGAACTCTTCAAAGTGAAGTTGGGTATCCCCTGGCTGGTAGCTATGAATGTAATTCCCTCAGTTGTGCATAAATGTCTAAAATTTATTCATGAGGGTTTAGTGCATGTGATCCACGACACTTGTTATAAGTCACCAGTTGCGCGTGGTAGCTATTCCTTAGACTACTTCTAGCCTGCATCCATTGGTCTGCTTCTGCCTAGGAAGGACTTCTTGTATCAGACCTATGAGAAGTACAAGAAAGGGCACTTAATGCCTAGAGTGAGATATTGTCCATCACCTTATGTTGTTTCACATAGGGCTTGTTTAAAAGTTGATAGTGATACTGCCCTAGCGCGTAGAAGAGAAGAAGAGAAGCACTCTTGAGGTTCCTCTTCCACTATCCAGCTTGATGCTTCCTCTCGCCCTGTTGTTGCGCCATTGGATTCTGCTCCGCATTTATGGGAGAACCCTATGGTGCTTGCTTGGCGAAAGCCCAAACGTCCTACATTTGAACTTCTTGTTCTTCCCATGGAGCTTAGGCCCATTCAATATAGTAGAAGAAAGGGTCCCCATGAGGAATCCTCTATGTCTTAGCCTCCGCGGCCTCCAACCGCTCCTGCTCCTAAGGCAGTGAATGGGAAGAGGCCCGCTGTCGAGGTTCTAGAGATGACTCCTCCCGTTGTCTCTCAAACTCTTCATGCTCTCACAAGGGTCCCTTCACTATAGACGGTTGTGATGGACACTCCTATGGCTAGGTAGGAGCCTCCTGTCCCTTTGCAGCTCACGACCTCTAGCTCAAAGAGTTGTAGAAACCGCCTTGCATGCGAGCGCAAGTGTCAGCGAAAGGCTCTAGCGACTGAGTAGACCACTTTACAGAGAAAGGAAGAGGAATTGACTGCCCATGTTTTAGGGCCTCCTGATGCATCCTCCTTTCACCTCCCCTTTGCTTCCATTCAATTGAATTTGGTTTTGTTGTTGGCTCCCCCTGCAAGTGTGAGTGCTCCTGGCCCTAAAAAGGTGCAGGTGTTCATCGCTCCTTCAGTCGAGTCGCCCCTTTTGATGTCCCTCCCAGACATCCCACCATTCTCTAAACCCGTGGACATGCCGAATACCTCGGTGGTGTCCGCTGTGGTTTTCTCCTCCTCTTCCATAACTCTCACCTCGTTTGTGGGGAGTTCACATCATCCAATGAAGCAAAAAGTGGAGGTTGGCCCTTCTAGCAATGGAGGGTGTAAGAGGAGCCCACCTTCTTTAAAGGGTGGTCCTACGCTAGCTTGTTCCATCCTAGTGACGGAGCCAATTCCGACTTCCCCTAAGTTTGTTACTGCTCCCCAATCATTTGGTGATCCAAGCAATGAATCTTAAGTGTCGCCTACCCCGTCTGTTGATGTCACACATGGAACTCTCGTAAAGTGCATGTTTAACTCACTAGACGAGGTCCTAGCCCTATCAAAAATCTTCGCAAAGTCACTGACCATCGCTCCACAAGAGCCTAGCAGAGAAGACCTTGTGAGGCCTTCTTCCTTAGCCCTTGTTGTAGGAGGGTCGGAAGCACCTCCCCTTAATATTACACCATTGCAGGCTCGTCCACCTTCCCCTTACAATGATCTAGATTGGGAAGTGGATGACCTCTTGGCCAATGAGTGTTACTAGGGGGAGGCCTCTTCTTTACCTTTAGATTAAGTGTGTGTTTGTTGTGATGTGTTCCCCCATGCTTGTGTTTTGTGTTCCTAGATCACCCTTGTTGGTGCTTGGATTACAAGAGTGATTATGTGTTGTAAACCTTCTTCTATTTGTATCATCATTCTTCCTCTGTTATGTGCTTTGATTTTTGGAAAATTAGGGACAATGCAAAGCGTTGGGAGCATTTAAGCTTCCCTTCCATGTTGACCCAATTTTTTATTTTTACTTTGTCTTCTCATGCATTCCTCAAATGGTCTGATATAATAGGGGATTGATGACAGTTCATTCATATACTATTACTATACTTATATATATTTATGAGCATCTCTGACCCCGAAACATCAAATCACCCCCATGCCTCTTGTTCATTATGTTGCTATTTCTCTTTCACTCTTTTATATTTCTCTCTTCTTTGCTTGAGTTGTCCCTTGTATGTGTGACAACGTCATTTTCACAATGTTTCAATTTTCAAAAAACACATTCTTTGTCAACAAATCTTTTCTCGAAAATCCTTGCAAGCTTTTTCAAGAATCACATTCTTGACTTGGACCCCTAGCGGAACGTGTTTCCTTCATCATGGGTTCGCAAAGAAAGAACTTGAGAACTTTCCTCTGAGGAGGGAGCAACTCTTCCTATGGGAGAAGCCTTGACCTTCCCCTCGTGAGGGGGCATCTTCTTCCTTTCAAATTCCTTGATGAAGTGAACATCTTTCGAAAAGATTCCTTGATGTCGAATTGATTTGAGAAAAAATATATTTTTTGCACTTTCAAACAGTGCGTCCCTTGAGTGGACCCCTCTTCTTTTGAAGGGTTCTTGATGAACCCCTTTGAAAGTCTTTCAATTTGTTGACTGTCTGCTTGTTTTCCTATGTGGCTGCTTTTGTTTTCTAACATGTTTATCTATGGATTAACATGTTGCTTTGTAGGTGCACCTGTGAAGTCGCTTTCCAGTTTGACTCTACGGAGTCCCCTTCCACCGGGCTTCCTTCATGAGAGAGTACTTGGCGGTTGCCTTCTTGCAAGTTTGTGGGCCTGTAAGACGCTTACATCTTGCGGGATTTTTCCATCGTTGGTCTAAGGGCCTTCGGTGTACTTTGTGGAACTTCATAGTTCTATGAGGCTATGGACTCCTTTTGTTTGAAGCTCCTCAGGGGAGAGTACATGTCGAGTCTTTTGCCTGCCCTGCGCTTTCAAGTTCTCCAAATCGTGGTCTGCTTCCTCGATAGTTCAAGTATACACTCCTAACCTTACTAACTCTTCGATCTACTTTACGAAATTCATCGATATGCACTATCACTAAAGTGAGGGAAAAATGTATAGGAATGAATTTTCACCTATTAAGCAAATTCCCCTTTCACATACCCTCACCTTAAAAAATCAAATTTGAAGGAAAAATTCCACATCACCCACCTGTCTTCCATCCACCTGGCGTTTGTCCTGTGCGTCGATGAGAGAATATTTGTCAGGGAAGCACGCACAACATGTAGACGTTTGCATGGTGCGCTATCGTCCTTGACGGATTCCTATGTCTAAAGCTAGCAGAGGCGTTACACACCCGATTGGAGTCGAATTGTAACATCCCTCTTTGACCAACCGACCTGAAAACAACAAATTCTTCTCATCCTGCCTTCAAAAACATTCTTCATTCACCCATTCCATCTTCTACACATTCACTTCATCTCTCTTAGCAATTCATTCACATTCTCAAGTAGCATTCCAACACTCCATTGTGAGCATTGTAGCAGCATTGACACTCCATCAACTCCACATTGCAAGTGTGAGGCAACCATAGAAGTTGTGGGCTTGGAGTCTTGTGAGACCTCCCTTCATCACCGTTGCGGCTATGGTGACTTTGCCAAGTCCATACCTTGCATTCTCCCTCCGTTGGCTAGTGAGCTTTTAGGTGGAGGTGGTAACGCTTAATCCTCTCCTTTGTGATTTGATAGAGTAGCAAAGTATTGTGTTGTAGTGTTCATTGCAATCTTTCTTTCTACTTTCTTTATCGCATATTCTACTTCGTTGCTTTTTGGTTGTCCGTGGAGGTGGAAACACCAAAATGGGGGTCTGACTGAGGCAGGCCCTATACAACCCCAATAATTTTCCCCTTCTTGTTTGTGTGTAGGTGGAAGTGCGTGTGGAGCTAGCTGGTGAACAGGAACTTTTGTGAGATAATCTTGTCACCCTAGCTTTTATCTACTTGCTTTATCATCTTCGTCTTTATTTCTGGTACTTTCTCATTCTATTTTTCCCGTAGAAATCAACTAGCTAGGATGTTAGTAAGTTTTTAGATAGTTCTTACTGTACTCTATGTTTTTTGGTCGTACGAATGCCAGTGCGTCGCGTTGCCATCGTCATACAAAAAGTTGTCTAAGGTACAGTTCAAATTCTAAAAACCAGCTAGTCTAGCTACAACTAGAATCCCAGATTTGTAGAGTGACAAAATTACTACATAGTGCTCTTCATTCTCGATCTTCTCCCTAAAACATCCCTTTAGAGTGAGGTATGTTAGGGCAGCCCTCCACTCTCGGCTCTCCGTGACCTGGAGCCTTGATGTGGTTGGTCCCCCTCTCTTACAAGAATTATCAAACTATGGAGACATGCACAAATTTATTTCTCTTAAAGCTTTTGAGCATGTAATTTTTATTTGTGCCCTAGCTTGTCATCATTATTTTGCATGTGTTAAGATAGCATGTGACCCATATTAGTTAATGGGTGGAGGTGGAAATTGGAAAACTTGTCTCTTGGGTTTGGTGAGTTGCTTTATGCATTGGGAATTTTGTATTTTTCTTCAGGCAACAATATAGATCTATGGCAAGCCTCAGCCAATGGACCAAAAGTGTCAAGGGAGTGCCTTATATTACATGTTAAAGAAAATATTTAATTGCAACTTAAAGGGAATGCTAAAAGTGGTTAAAGTAGTTCTTGGGGTAGATGGCTTGCATAACACAAGAGTGATAAGGACTAGGAAATCCATCATAAATTATTTTTCGCTCAAGTTGAAGGGAGCTATTCATGATGTAGAGGTCAAAGAGAGCCTCATAGATACATTCCTTCTAGTTAGTGATAGGGATAAAGAAGAATATGGAGATTGTTTTACCTAAGGCCATGGATTGGGAGCACAATAAAAAATTACGTGTCAGCTTAGATGACATTAAAATTCAACTTGTGAATTCAAAGGTATTGGCTCTCTTAGAGCGTGTTCTAGAAATGGATGTATATTAAAAGGATATAAATTATGTGTCGGGGAATTTAGTAGTGTCCCATCACAAAGGGATTTGGGATATTAATAGTGGCTACACTCTATTAATGTTAAAGGATGGGTCCATATAACAAGTGAAGATTAAAAAAGTAATCAAATTTGTAGGGATAGAGAATGCAATTGGCCCTCAACTACTATAATTGGATCTAGTGAATGTCTTTGGTGTGGGGGTGTCTTCAAAGGATTTTGAATAGTGGAAGATATTGCCTAGGGATTTTGACATGGTGTGATAGATTTATAGCTCATTTTTTTATTTTTTCCAAGTGTTAGGTGTTGATATGATGATTGTTGGTGACCCTTCTTTATTTTTGGGTTGTTAAGTTACGTTATGGTGTTGGCTTGTTTTGCTTTCTCTATTATAGTTTTATTGCTCCATCCATATTTTATTTTGGTCTTTTCTCATATGCTATCTATAGGGGATTATATAGTTGTAAGAAGATGTTTTGTTTCTACATGTTGTACAATGTTGTTTGTAATGGTTTGTTATTATCTTATTTTCCTTGTGCCTATGAAGGGTATTGAGGTAGGTAGTTAATATAGTGTTTTTATTTCTAGATATTAGTAGGGATGGAATCCTTATAGTCTTAAAATTAAAAATTTAGGATAATTAAATAAATATAATAATTCCACATGAATTCAAAGGCATTGTGGTCAAGTAGTAAGACCACTTAGTTTTCATGTTGGGGTTCAAGTTTCAAATCTCCCCAAGTGACATCTTAGCACTAGTACAATTATGCTAAAGTGAAAGTGCCACTTCAATTAATTAATAGAGCAATTTAGTCTCATAAATGATGTTGGAGGATTGAAAGGAGAGAAAAGATGAGGAGAAGCCATGCAAGAGTAGTATAGAAGAAAAAGTGTTCAAGTTGGAAAAGCATGATAGAGGATTATAAGAGGAAGGAGGAGGAATGGATGCGTTGTAGGAGGGGATTAAGAGGTAGGAATGAACATTCAAAATGAGTTTGGATAATAAATAGCAAGAGTGGTAGGATTGCAAGTGAATACAAAGGAGGCAATAAGGAGCCATAGGAGGATGAATTGTAATTGCAATGATATCACACATTGATAGAGCACTAGTTAAAGCATTATCCCTACAAAGAAATTATATGGCATGTGGTTCTCATAAATAAACCTTGACAATTTTAAGTGTGGAGCCCTAATAGAAACCTTGGCTAATTAATCTAAGAAATAATTATGCATAATTAATTTATATTGACAAGAGTTGGGTTGATAAAAATGTAATGAATATTTAGAAATTAAATAGGGTAGAAAGATGCATTTAACTTTGGGAAAAATGATGAAGGAATACAATGTCATTCTGGAACCATTTTCCACAATACAAAAAATAATGTTCTTAGTTTGAAATATGTATTTGTATTAATATAGTATTAGAATTTCATGCAATTTGAATTCAAGTCCCTAATTTTTGGGCCTAAGCATCATAAAAATTAACCTAGATGCACAAGAATGAACATACAGAATGTTTGTATAGAGACATGTTATTTTTTGTATTTCACGTGTTTAAATCTATCAAGGCAACATTTACGAACACCTTTAGCGAGTTTTTCATATTGCAAGAGTCAAGTTCTAGCTTAAAACCCTAGATAAACCAACTTTATCCTTTGAGAAAATATTTAAAGATGACACATTCAAATGTATAGATGGCTTACATGATTTTGATGTAGATTTGAATTCTCTTGTCCCTTACAAATTGAGGTGTACATTAATGATTTCCCCTTGTTAATCCTTATGAATTACTTTCATAATGAATGTCTTCAAATACCAAGACATAACAATAATTCACACAAATTATGTGTTGAGTCAACTCATAACAATTAGTATGAAAAGGTGGAAGTATTTGAAATTTTAGGTTCAATCATAAATTCCCCAAGATTGAACTAGGTTTGATCTTAAGTAGTGTGAAAGAAAACTAGATAAGGAAAATGACTAGATTGAGGCAAGGACAATGTATGAAAATAAGTGCTAATATAAATAGATAAAATGGAAAATGTGTTAGGTTTTACACAAATTTGCATAAGATAAGATAAAATAAATAGGAATAGGTGAAAATAGGAGTAAATGGAGATGAATAGGGATATATACATGATCTAAACCTAGATCAAAAGTATGCCACTTGAACTGATAAATAAATTTATTAAGATGTTCCATCAAAATGGGCCCAAAATAATGGGATTTGACATCATGGATATACAATTTTGACCATTACAACTCAATGCATCACATATTACTAAAATTTGTGGATGAATGTGCATGTCTTTATTAAACAAAAATAAAATTAACAAAAAAGAGTTAGGACATATTCAAACTTATCACAAAGTACCTAGAATTCACAACCTATAAGCCACTACACCAAACACGTTTCAAAACTATCTTTAACTCTCACTAAGTAAATTGCACATTAATTTATTAAATGGTAGCTTTGTGTGAAGTTCACTTAATTATGTTTTCTTAAATTTTTATTGAATATATAATTGAATTTTCATTAATAAAATGCTAAATTAGTATGTAGGTATTTTTATAATAAAATAGTATCAACAAGTATTTATGCCTGCCAAATAGAGTTGTATATATATTATTGGTAATGGGATAGTATGGTAAGGATGACAATGATATAGAAATATTCTACCCATGTATGGTGTGAAGACAATGATGGAGAAGAATTATCACACCATTCAATATTATTAAGGTGTTGCATGTTGAAATATTTAAGGAGATATTGCATTACTTGTTCATTATTATAATGAGTTGGCTAAAACGTGTGAGGAAATATGATCATATATATAAATCCACCCTACAAAGATAAGCACTCCATTTGGCTACTAGAGTTTGTATTTCTTAGAGTGGAGAGCATATGTAAGAATACCTAGTGTTAAGGGTGATTAAAGCTAGTGATGGTAATGGAAGTGATAGAGAAAAAGGGAAAATATGAAGTTGAGGGATAAGGTGGAAGATGGAATAGAGGATATCTTTAGCATTTGTGGGTTCAGTGTGGAAAGACTGATACAATTTTTCTTTGATTATAATTCATATGAGCTCATAAACCATAAACACTAAGTTGTAGATTTGGATGTTGTGACTATGGGGACTAGAAAATCAAGTAAATAGGGATGATGGTGTTGAGGTTCATGAAGTGTTGAGGAATATTTTGCTTGATAATGGTGAATCATTAGGTAAAAAACTTTGAAATAACATAGTATTTTTATGTGCATCCATTCTCTCAAAAATTATTGACACATACATCTTTCATGAGGATGCATATAGTTTCTAGGATCTAGTTGATATGCATGTGCATTATGTGGTAACACCTTCATATTATCTTTAAGAATTGGGTTAAGCTCTTTAAATCTCTAGAGATGATAATCAATGTCCTTCATGTTTGTGTCCTTATTGATCTTATGGTGGAAAATTCTAAGAGCTATGAGGAGGACATGGTCAAAAAGGTTTAAATGATAAATAATATTTTGTAAGTTGACAATTGTCTAACATATTGCAGTTAAGCTCCTTTTGATCAATTTGTAGTCTCCCTAGTTTTTTGCTATGGGTATAGTGAAATAATTTTATTTTTGGTATGTATCAAACTTGGGATGCTTGTATGGTCATATGTATTCAATTATATATGTAAAAATATAAATTGAAGTTATATTATGAATGATAAAAGTATGATACTGATATGGTTGGAGTTAGTGAACTTCAAGTTATTGACCTTTAGGCTTTCATGTCCATTTTTGGTAGAACTTGGGTGCCTAACCTATATTTTATAAGCAATGTATGTATGTATGTATGTATGTATGTATGTATGTATATATGTGTGTGTGTGTGTGTGTATCTATATATTTATATATTTATATATTTTACTATTACTTTTAAAGTTATATAAACCTACTGAACAAAGGTGATTATAAAATTTATATATAATCCATTTTAAAATAAAACCTTGGGGTAAAATAATTAAAAAGCCATATTAAAAAATTAACTTAGGATTAAATAGTTGAGGAAGCAACTTCCTTGAATAAAGTGATGAAATAAATATGAAAAAAGGATAAATAAAATAGTGTTGCAAGTAGTTAGAAATCTAATGTCGATATGTTGTGACAAATTGATATAAGTGATTGGTCAATGTGTATGAAAAATAGGAATGACCAAATAATTTATTTGGATCTAAAAACTTTATTTTTGATTATGGGTTACTTTCACAATTGTGAAATTGATGATTGTGCACCTATATATACAACTTGTGCAAATGTAGATCTAATCTCTATAAATTTCATGATGTTTGATCTCAATTAACATTGATGCATGCATGTTTTCCTATGTAAAAAAAATTATTGTGTACGCTCAATATTTTACCAATGATAAGGAATGTCTCCCCTTGGTCAAACTTTTAAGATACTAAATCAATAAATTTTGGAAATGTGATACCAAATCAATGGCTTTTGGAATTGATAGAAGATATTCTAGAAAAGCATGCAAAAGATTCTCTAGATGTTAATATAAGTAGATAATCCATTTTTTCCAATAAAATTCTTGAATGATATATCTATAATATGTTCTTATGAATATTGTGTGTAGAAATGGGCTAGAGTTAGTCCTTGAATACAACCCCAAAGGTGGCAAGTGAAACAATTTTGGATTCACTTTAACACATAATGAATAAATAGAAGCAGTGGTCAACTCTAAATTTAAACTTGAAATTTAAAAGTTCTAGGTTCATTTCATGAATCACACAATCAACTTGGACTACTTGTGCAAATCATGGATCTAAACTTGGATAGGAAATGTGTTAAAATAAGGATCAAAAGATCAATCCCTAGGAGTGAGTGTAAATGGAATTAGGTAATATCCAAGTTATGAGATATTTTTAACAAAAATATTTCCACTTGTATATTTATTATATAAGGAATAACTGGGTCAAAGTGAGCCCAAAATGAAGGAAAAGTGTAAGGTATGAAAATTTTAGGTAAAAGATACTATGAGGATATGGGAATTTTTCATCATAAAGAAAATTATAAGACTTAATTTAGAGAAAATAACTACACTATTCATGTCATCACACAAAGAAGAGGAGGATAATCATCTATATATAGGAAATAAACCCATATACAAATCATATTTTAGAGAAGATATAAAACCTATCACCCATCCTTAGTAGTAGGATCAATAAAGGCCAAAGTTAAAAAAAGACCCTAATTAGGTAAATTGATGAGTTGAAAATGACCTAATTCCTTAATTAAAATATCCACATGAGGGATCAAAGGTGTCTTATCTCCTGATTGAGAGTGATGATGGGAAATCCGACATAACATGAACAACTATGAGAGTAGCTTCTAAAATCAAGGCCCTAAAAGTAGAGAGATGGATAAGGTTGATTAAGTGAGACAAAAATCATGGTGTAAGTTTCACTCCCCTAGTGATTGGACAATTATTGGAGGTATTTAAACTCTATCTTCACCTTAGACTTGAATATGAAAAAAACTAAAGTGAGAACATGTATTTTCTCTTTGGTTTTAAAATCCTTAGAGATAGGATCATTAATGAATATACTTGAATAGCTTTCCATTACTAAAATGAGATGAAAAGGAAAATTAATACTTTTTTTTATTGGTGATGGGCTAAAGCTGAGGTGCTTTTGACTAGAGTAGAGAACCAGTGAGACCACATTGTTGAGAGGCCTCATCCTCATATATGTTTGGTACTCAATTAACAACCTTATATCTTCGTGTGTCATCCTCAACCTTATCTCTCCAAGACCAAATGTACAAAACCACAAGCCTGAAAGCCCAATAGGGACCCCAAGGAAGGAGTGAAAGACTCACGAGGGTCCGATAGAGAACCGCCAGGCATGAAATACCTGTGTGGGTCCGACATTAGTCCACGAGTAGCACATGTTGATAGGAAACTGTATCTGTGAGCAGCGCACGCCTACAAGGTCTGTGAGCACACCTAGCCTAGCAGGGTTGAGCACGATCAGTCACCACATCTGCCGAGATCACCTGCACATCCTCCAAGATTAGCCACTAGAATATATTACCTTTGATACCAAGGTGGGACCAAACTGGTGTAAACACCACTATTGGTCCAAGCGGGGATTTCAACCTTGGTTGCCCCACAAACCAGCAACCATCTCACTGTTACACTAATAGGTGATTCCCTAGAAAATTAATACATTTTGGTTTATGAGCACAATTCCCCAAAAAGAAATATCCAATTCAAGGGCTTGAGAAAAAAGAGAAATGTGTTGTATATTGACTTCTAGATACCTTGAACATGCAAGCAAGCCTAGAATAAATGTTTGAAAGTTTGTTGAGAAATATTTGGGCATGTTTATTGTGGACAACCCCATATGGTGAAGTATTTCTCCTAAGGCCAAAGAAAATAAATATATCTTGGCCAATGAGCATAATCGTCCAATCAATGGCTTGGGATGAAAAGGTGAAAAAAATATGTATCAATTTCTAGGAACTTTAAACATGTGAGCAAGTCCATAATAAATCTTTGAAAGTCTCAATTTGAATAAAAACTAGGAATTACGTATGAATAAGATCCATATAAGTATGTATCATAAAGGAAGGCCTTGATAAACCACAAATCACAGTAAATATTGTAGTTAGGGTTCATTCCTTGGCTCTGAAATGTAATTTAGATAATGTAACCAAAATTGAAGGTTAAAGATTTCAATGCCCATTAACTATTCAACTTGTAAAAGATAAAGAGAAATGCTATAGAAAGTTATAAAGAATCCAAGGAGATTATTTTTTGAATGGAATATCAATATTTCATCACTAATCCTCTACCAAGCAGGAAGTGATTTCAATCCAATCTTATGAAGTAATAAATTCAATATAATCACTTCAATGTCAAAATGGAAGGCAATCCAAATGGCATGAGTTCGAATTTCCTTCACAAATATGACCATAAAATCTAGTATCAATAAGAGATAAATTCTCACATATTCTTAATGCCTTTCTTAAACATGTGAAGTAATTTGATCTCTAAAGTCTCTATAAGGGTAAGGGTTCAATTACTAGCAATAGGGTACCACTAAAGTCTCTAGTCATTAAAATAAATACTAGCACACAAGTCATCCCTAACACATTTGAGAAGTGGTTTAAGTGTCTCAAAGGCATTAAAAATTCTCTTGGAAATAAAAATTCCTTCAACCTTGATTGAAACAAAGGCTATAACAAGTTATTGAAATCCCAAACCATTCTATACTTTCTCTCTATAAGGAATCCAAATGAAATGTAATCCATGAGGGGAATTTTTAACTCTTCAAGTCCATAAATGTCATGCCCCATGTACTTGACAATTTGAGTAATGATCTACATTTACACTAAATAACGCTATGCATGCCCCTACTCTAAGGAAGGTTATGAATATTTCATATCACCCTATTGAAAACATAGGTATATAAAAATCTTATATTTAAAATCAAGAAACATTTAAGCAATATGTTCATAGGTTGATTCAGATTAGACCCAATATGAATAATAATAAATGTGTGACCACAAATACTTCATGCCACATATTTGGAACTTAGTTGCAAGAGACAAAATTTTAGTGATCCAATTAGAATTTTTAGTTTCAACCCTTTATTACACATCCTAATAGACAACCTCCATAGATATATCACTCATATTTCTTATGAAAATCATATTTCTCACTACACCAAGAACATGTAGAAATATATAAAGTGTTGCAATCATTCAATATTTAAACATAAATTTGACTTTACGATGGCTCAAAATTATGTGTTGAGTTATCATCTAAGAATACATCACCTTTATTATATTTCTTATATTCTAAAAACTACTCCTTGTGAGGATTCATATGAAAATAAATATTAAAATCTATTAATTGTGCATCATCACATGAATGAATATTTAAAGATGACATAAATAAATATCCATCTTCACCTTATTCTTGACTGAAGTAAGTTGAATCTAAAGAAGAACCATTATCAGATGCTTGACCTTTATTAGTTTTCTTAAACTTCTTTTTCCTTTTGAAATAACTTGATCTTCCATAATCCCAACAATTCAATTTTGAATTTTTAGGAGAGATGCCTTTGGATTTAGATCGAGCTCTTTTCCTTTTTTCTTTGGACCTTTATCTCACTATGAGAACATCCTTGTCACCACCATCCATGGACATTCTCCTTGTATCTTTTGAAATTGGAACAATTTCTACTTCCTGAAGTTTCAACTTTGTAAAAGTAATAGTATTTAAATGTAAAACAATATGATCCCATTAATTTGGAAAGGGACAAACTAATTTTATGACATCTTCATCTTCATCTATCTTCACAACTACTAATACTAATTAACTTATAATGCATTTAAAGCATCCAAATTATTATAAATTGAGTCTCTATCACCCATTCTAAAGGAATATAATTTATTCCCCAAGAAAAGTTTGTTATCAAGAGAAAATTCTTTAATTTCTCTCAAAAAAATTGATGTATCTTATTTAGTGATGTTTATTAACTTTAAATTTACAATAAATGATCTAATATTAGTCCTTGATTTACTTTCAATATTTTCCCAATGGTTTCTAGTTATACCAAGGCGCTTTTTCCCTATAATTGCTACCCATTGAACTCTCTCTCAAGTAAGACATCTACCATCTTGAGTTTCCATAACTCAAATGTTTGTTCATTAAAATTTTCAAACCCCATTGTCATGTACTTGACATTATTCATGCAAATATGATATGAACACAAGCCACTCCCAATTGATAAAACCATTGATCTCTTAAGACAAGATAATCCTCCTCAAGTATTAAACATATAACCAATCTTTAATACCAATTGATGAGAAAATTGGATGGATAATATGATTTAGGAGTTAATTTTTTTATCTTATATCAAACTTACACCATAATTATTATTACAATTAAATTAAAATATAGATGTAAATCAACAATAATAGAGATATAAATAATCACACACAGAGTTCACATAACAATGCATATACCCTAGGAAAACCTCTTAAGGAAAAACCCAACATTAAATCAATATCACTCACTATAGCATCAATAAAACATCATTACAATAAACATGATGATTTTAGTGTTTCCACTCTATTCTCCAAACCTAATATGATTTATGGTAGCATTTTGGGAACACATCCTCACTCAAAAAGAAAAATAATATCTATGTATCATGACCCTATCCCAATCCTTTATATAGGCAATAAAGAAACAAGAAAACTTATTAAGTGTCTGACAAGATTAAGTTTTATAAATCAGTGCACCAAGTGGCATTTCTCAAGGTGGGCACCCAAGTTGCCCTAATATCCAATATTATTTCTAACTTCCAATGTAAATCCCAACATTAAATGCATTTTCACATGGCCTTAAAGTTAAATGCATATCTAATATATATGAAACATGACAAAGTGGTCCTAATATTATCTAACATTGTGTGGTGTCCACATCCTAAGATACATCACATCTAACCCAAGATAACGTTAGAATATTTTTATGTAAGTTGTTTGAAACCTAACCCAACACATATGACATAAAAATGAGCAAGAGGGACCCTAATGGATTGAAAAAACCCAAATCACACAAACATATGACATGAATAATTAAAAAAACAAAAGAGGCTCTAAAAATGGGTTTGAAAACTTGACAAAGAAATTATCAAATCTTAAATATTTAAGCATTTGAATAAATTAAAATACCACTCTATGTGATCATAGGCCTTTGAAAAGTATAATTCGATAAGTAAATTTCCCTAATAGTAATTTATATCCCATACCATGCCCTAGCAAACTAAAATAATGTTACAAAGAATATAGTGTCTTTTAATAAAATTATTTTGTTTTGGTTTAACAACTACAAGGAGAATACAATAAAAATAATTTTGTTTTATGAGGATATTGTAGGAGACATTTAGAAAATTCCTAATTTGATGCAGGGGCATCTAATTTTTTTTGTAATTTTGGATTTCAATCTTGGATTAAGATTGTGTTAGTTGTTTCTTGTCTAACTCATGGTGACAGGTAGCCATTCTTGCTGGAAAAAAGATGTCGAATCATCCTTTTCCTGTTGATATGGTATAGTGGAGTAGTTACAACTGTTTGAAAAGAAAAAAAAACAACACTGATTCACCCAAGTTTGAGAGATTTTTTCTTGTCAATAGAAGGGTAGATTGATGGTGATTGGAAGAGGAAAAAAAGAAACCCAAGCCAAGAAACAATTGTTAAGGGAAAAAAACGTATCGATTGGAGGGGGAAGAACTTAGCCCTGTACAAAAAAAGCAGTTCTGGAGAAACAAAGGAAAAAATGCCTTAAGAAGAGATTGCAGTGTTGCCAGGAAAAAGAAAAGGCAAAAAGATATTTTGAATAGATTGTAGCGTGGGAAAAGAAGTCTAAGAATTCACAACAATTTGGTATTAGAAGGTTCCACCTGTGAAAGGGGGTAAGGAATGGGTTTGTAAGAAGCTTAACTGGTCTAATTGAAGAAAAATCGAGTGTTAGCAAAAGAAGCTAATTCTTTTAGAATCGATGGAATTCATGCTTGTCTTATGCGCAGTGGCCTGTAAAGTTGTCTCTTTGTATTGAATCATAAGCTTTGTTGTTGATTGCTTTGACATGAATTGAAATGTGTCTGTCACAGTTATCTTTCTTTGATGCCCTTTAGTTGATGGATGTTCTCTTGAATAATTCTTTGAAATGTAGCCTGAGTTATGTTTGTTCTTGTCACCTTAGTGTTTAAATTAATTGGATTCTTTAAACCATTCTACTGCAAGAAATTATATCGGTCTTTAAGTTGTTTGTTGTCAATTTTGGTTGCGCGTAGTGCTTCAATTGCTTGGTAATCAATTTGCAGCCATCATTTGATAAAGTTGTCATCATATTTTCCTATCAGAGCCAGAAAGATCTAGGAGAGTCTAAAAATGGTCGAGGACGAATGTTCATGGTATTTTTGACAACTATGTGTGTGTGGAAGTTTTGATAGGTTAAAAGTAGGAACCTGGGTACCAAGAGACTGGGTAGAGGAAAAGGAGAGAAGCCCTAGGTGAGGTATCATGAAGTGGAGAAGAGAAAATAAAAGATGCAGCAACAAGAAAGACTCAAATAGAAGGACAAGTTGAAGGTCAATAAGATAAGATAGGATGCAGAGTTTGATTGAGAAATGGCAGAGTTGAGAAGAGATTTGGAGAGATGCAAGTCATTAGTGAAGAAATAGCTTGAGGAAAGAAGTCAAGAATATGATTAGGGTTGGCCATTGAAAGAGAAGTTGAAGTGGCCTGTGAAAATGATTGTCAAGCAAAGAAGAGGGCAAAAGATGGCTTCCTTGAAAGAAGAAGAAGCCTTGCCACATCAACAAGCTAATATGGAAGTAGAGCCTGAAGAAAAGGAAAAGAAGAAGAAAATGGAAGATGGAAAGGAAAATGTTGGTCAAGAGGATGCAAGAAACTTTGAGAAGGAAAAAATATACGATGTACATGAAGATGAAGAAACACAAGTACTGACTGATGAAATATCAATAGAAAAATAGATTTCTATTCCTTCAGGAGTAGCTTGGAAGAAATTGGAGGAGCGCACGTGCAACAAACGTTAAGCAAGTTGTTTCTGATGATTTTAGGAATGATTCTTATGAATCTTTGAAAGCAATTGTTGAAGGGAAGATTTTTAAAGTAGAAGATGAAAAGGATGTGAAATCAAATGGAAACAATGATATATGTGAATGGGAGATGGAGTTTTGGAGGCTTGTGGATGAAAAGGAAATTAGAAGGAGGAGATACATCAAGGAAAAATAAAATAAATAAAAATAGATTGAACGCATGGCAATTGTTCCAAAGCAATATTGGAAGATGTGAAAAAAAGAACAAAGAAATACTTTTTGGTTGATGCCCTCATGTGCGGGAGCACATGTTTTGTCCCCTGGGGAGCCTGATGCAGGGGCATCTCAATTTTGTCTGCAATTTTGGATTTCAATCTTGGATTGAGTTTGTGTTAGTTGTTTCTTGTCTAATTCATGGTGACAAGTGGTCATTCTTGGTGGCAACAAGATGTTGAATCATCCTTTTCCTGTTGATATGGCATAGTGGAGTAGTTACAACTGTTTCAAAAGAAAAAACTGTTGGCAAATGTTCAGCACTCCCCTAAGGTTTCATGACATTGACTAACCGCCTCCCATGGATCCGTTAACTCTGATATTTGTATCAAGCATTAATAGGTCAACCTTTTGGTGCAACAACAACTGTGGGGCCAACGATTGGTATTAGAGCCAAAGGTGTCGAGTTCAAATCCCCTTGGATTGTACTGAGGGGGAGATTATTAGAAAATGGTCAATGCTCCCCTTAGAATTCATGACATGGACTAACCACCTCTCGTGGATCCGTTAACTTTGGTGGTTGTATTGGGAATTAATAGGTTGACCTTTTGGTGCAACGACAACCGTGTGGCCAAAAAAAACAACACTGATTCACCCAAGTTTGAGAGAGAGTTTTTCTTGCCAATAGAAGGGAAAATCGATGGTGATTGGAAGAGGAAAAAAAGAAAACGAGCCAAGAAACGGTTGTTAAGGGAAAACAAGCTATCGATTAGAGGGGGAAGAACTCAACCCTATACAAAAAATGGTTCTAGAAAAACAAAGGAAAAGACAATGCCTTAGGAAGAGATTGCAGTGCTGCCAGGAAAAAGAAAAGGCAAAAAGGTCTTTTGAATAGGTTGTAGCATGGGAAAGAAGTCTGAGCATTCACAAAAATCTAGTATTGGAAGGTTCCACCTGTGAAATGGGGCAAGGAACTAGTTTGTAAGAAGCTTAATCGGTTTGTTTGAAGAAGAATCAAGTGTTAGCAAAAGAAGTCGATTCTTAGAATTGATGGAACTCATGCTTGGCTTATGCACAATGGCCTATAAAGTTGTCTCTTTGTATTGAATCATAAGCTCTATTGTTGATTGCTTTGACTGTGAATTGAAATGTGTCTGTCACAGTTATCTTTTTTTGATGCCTTGTAGTTGATGGATGTTCTCTTGAATAGTTCTTTGAAATGCAGCCTGAGTCATGTTTGTTCTTATCACCTTAGTGTCTAAATTGGTTGGATTCTTTAAAAAATTCTATTGCAAGAAATGATATTGGTCTTTAAGTTGTTTGTTGTCAATTTTGGTTGCACATAGTGCTTCAATTTCTTGGTAATCAATTTGCAGCCATCATCTGATAAAGTTGTCATCATAATTCCTAACGAACTTTAGATCTCTTACTTTTGGAATGAATTTATTATTACCTAAAGACCAAGACATAATATCTTTCTTGTAAATTTTAATAAGTCCAAGATAACAATGTGCCAAGTTTTGGGATTTTCTAGCAAGATAGAGAAATTAAAATTACCAATTACAAATGTAGATAATAGAGTTTAATAGAAATGAATTAACAAAGACATTTTTTTTAACATAGTTCACCCAAAGTGGGTTGCGTCCATAGAACAACTATTCAATTTATTAATTATCCAACAAAAGAATACAAGTTACAATATTTAATAAACCCACAACACAATCTATTGTTGCGTGCAACTTCTCAAATGCTTATAGTCTTCCAATGCAACACATGTTGCTGCATACTCACTACATAAAACTTGCACACTAATTTTGTGCATTGTTGTTGTGTGTTCACTACTCATAATCATGATCTGTTAAACTTCCAATTTGCACTGGTTGCTACATGTTGTTTTATCTTCACATACATGCAACTCTTGGTCTTCTACATCTGTAGCAAGAAACTATCATTTTTGGCAGTTACAAAATCAATTTTCAACGAGAAACTTAACAAAAAAATTTATTAAAAATATAGTGATTTTTTGATTCAAGGGAAAAGTGGCTACCAAATTGGCTAAAATATTAACACTAAAGTATGATCAGGCTCCACATACCAACACCAAGTGGCTTTATAAATTAAAAGGGAGAGATGTCAATTTTGGGAGATTTTTCATGGGCTACATTTTTTTGGGATCCATGGAGTTTTTCTTTAAAAAAAATTGAATTGTAGAAATATTTTTTAAATGAATTTTTAACATACAAAACACCACATTATTGTACTATTACAGTTAATCCACAAATCATCTTAGGTCTAAAAAACTATTTTATAATGGTCTAAAAAGCCCTAGAGATTTTAGGAAAATATATAAAGTGGGCATGAGTGGTCTTAAAAGATTTGTTCTTCTATTTGGAATGTTTGAGATATATAGACTTGAAAAAATCCTTAGAGATATGATCTTGTACCTTGAGTCAATGAAGGAAATCTCATATTTGAGCACCTTTTGCAACACATATCTTTGTGAGACTTGGATAATGTTTGAGGATGAATCTATGGTTTGAAGTTGAACATTAAACAAAATACATTCAATTAGAGAGGATATTACAAAAATCTGTTGAAATATTTAATTTGTCCTATTTACAAATATTGGCCACTTATTTACCATTGTACTATATAAAAGAGGTCATACAAGAGATGGTCACATTCAGACATTATATCTAACCAAAGGAAAGTGAAGGATGGGAAGCAAGATTCTAAACATGTGGTGATGATCTTTATAGTACCTTCATGTGTAGAAAATAAATGTATTCATAATCGCTCAAAAAGTGATTTTAATTTCTTAGGTCACTTGGAACAAGAATGTAGATATATATATATATATATATGTAATATATATATATATTGTAATTATGACATATTATATTTTAAGAACATTATTTACAAACAAAAAATAAATTTCAACAATATGAATCATAGGTCTAGGGAATAAATATACTACTAGAAGTCTATGTAATTGATGAACCTTAATAGTTTTTACAAATGAGACTCATATTCACTGACATACTAGCAAATGGGATGAGGGAATTCCTTGTACTTGGGAGATTTAATCATATTAAAGTGACCAATAGTTAGCTAAGTAATACAATTATTATATTTAACTAAACAACAAGATAACTGTAAATGATTAGGGTCATCTTTTAGTACATAGATGTTGAAAAGACCTAAAAATTAACCATCAACATTAAGAAAATCCACACCATATGATATGAAAAGCCTTAGTACTAAAAAATAAGTGTTAAAATAAAGTACTAAAGAGAGAATAATATAAGTGGTACCTTGATGCTCTTCATGCAATGTGGCAAATTATTGAGTGTCATGCCAAATAAATTTTAAATAATCTTGAAGTAAAAATCTTGAGACTTTATTTTAAAAAAAATAGTTAACATTGAATGATTTGATCCGCTGACATATAGCCCATGTAAATTATTTATTTAAATATTTTAAAACATAAAGCATTTTGTGAAAAGTAAATTCATGCAAATAAATCCATTTAAAAATCCTCCTTTATATTCAATAAAAAAATGTTGTGTTTGATAAAATTCATTTTAAATAATTATAAAGTAAAAATAGTAGATGCTATTTTATTATAAACAACTAACATCAAAGGATCCAAGCCACTAAAAAAACCCAAGCCTAAAATACTCTAGAAGATGCCATATATTTTAAGAGATTAAATTACATAAATAATTTATCCATAAAACAATCCTCCTTTATCTTAGTCTAAATTTGTGGGCATGACAAAATAGCTACCTAGTAAACCCTGTTGATTCAAATATAATAAATTAGAAATAAAAATAAAGTAGTGTTAATCATTGTTACCCATCCTAGGAAATTCACCACCACCCTAAGGTGGTTTGTGAGAGCTCCTAGTGAAATTCAAACATGGAATAAAGGTTTAAATTTCATATTTGAAGTCTTCTTTTTTATATATATTTTATTATCCACAACATGTTTCTTGGGTTTTGCATGATCATATTTTTCTTCTTCTCTCCTCTAATTCCTTGCATCTTTTGTGTGCAAGGAATTGGATGAAACATTTAATATTACTGACTCTTTTTGATGACTATGATTGTAATGATTATCATATGATTATGATGAATATTTTTATTCTAGATATATCTCTATTTTTATTCTAAACAATGTCATATTTATGTACCAAGCAAAGTTATATTATGTTTTCTCCAAGTAGAGTCTTATTTCCGCTCTAAGTAGAGTATCCTTTTATTTTCTAGGTGGAGTAATTTTATCTTATATTTTTATGTTTATTTTTCTATGTTTATAGATAATTTTAGGATAGGTGATAGTTGGAACATTTAATTAAGTTCTTGTAGGTTTAAATATGGATTCCTCATTGCAAGGAAGTACTCAATTTTTTTATACTTATAAATGTATCCTTTATATTTATGTTTGCATATTTGATTTCATGTTGATTGCTTGTTTTACCTTGACATTCATTTTCATAGTAGTCCACATGCAAGTTAAAGTGGGGGAAAAACTTAAAGGTAAAAAATGCATGCTTTGAACTTTTCTCTTTCATTTTAGGCTTACTTTCCCTATTTCCCCTTATACAATGGCTATTGTGCAAAATGATGTTTTTACATGGAAGTTGGAAAATAATTGTATCTTGACTTGACTCCATCATCACACATCCCAAGAGACTAATCATGATACTCTACACAATATTCCTTGCATCGTAGGTCATTTCCATGGTGTGTAGTTGACCCAAGTGAATTTTGCATGTTGTAAAATGACCCTCACACTTTCAAAATTAAAAAATAAAAATTGGGCCCATGTTGACTCTTGTCAACTAGACATTATGATTTCTAATTGTGCCCTAGTTTATTGTATAAAGGGCCATACCCTAATTCATGTATCTAGAATCTAAAAAATATCTATAGAAATCATGAGGAATCAAAAAAAATATTTATGGGCATCAATAAATTACCATGTGGCATCAACTACACAAACACTCTAGACATGTTACATGATTGCCTAGTCTTTATTCATTGTAATGCATTATTAATTCAATAATAGGGATTTGACCATAGGTGTATAATCCTACACTAGTAAGATCCTTAATGGTATCTATTGACACCACTTTTTTTCAAATACAAGTTGTAGACATCAAGGAAAATTGATCCTTGACATAAAAATTAATGAAGTTTAGATTCATGGGCAAGGTTTAAATCTATACACAAGGCTCAAATACACAAGCATACCATTCAATTTTTTAGTCATGAAAGTGAACCAAAGTAGTAAATATATTTTTTCTCTATCTTGATGTAATTTTTGATAGGTCATAATTTTATGACTAATTGGTAGATTAGTTGGCAACAAGTGTCACAGTCAAATCAACATTGAAACCAAAACTTAGAAGTACCATTATTATTTATATGTTGTACATTTATTTAGTAGCTTAATAATTATGACTCTTTGTCATAAATTAAATTTACATTATAATATAATTAATTTACCTAAAATATCAACTCAATAATGGGTTGGTGAACATTAATAAGCTATTATGAGTTGGTAATTGGTAAGTTTATGGGATAGTACAAGGATCTTGAGGCATAGAAAGATTATGGTTTGTTCATTTATTGTTGATTTGGTAGTGATATAATGATATAATAATTAATTAACTCCAACCTTCAGTGCTCTTTGAGGCTTGTATTAGTGGTTTTTTTGGTGGCTAGTACTTATCACAACTCTTCACGGTATTATGGTATCTTATTTTGACTTAAGAAAGGGAAAACATCAAAACTAGGAATGTGGAAAGAAAGTTATGAAGGCATTTGCTAAGGGGAAGGAGAGATGAAAGAAGGAAAGAGTGTCAAGCCAGGTGTTGCTCAATGACTTCACTACGTATTTGGAACAAGAAAACAAGAATCTAGACCTACACTTATGGGTTTTAAGTACTTGGGAGTTGGAATAGGAAATTGATGGTGTGCTTTGTGTTGGGATTAGAAGTGTTATGATCAACCTCCTATTGGATCCTAGATACTTGTGGGGGTAGAGGAATGTGTTTGATGTGGTTCAATCACTAAGTTGTGCTACAGTATTATTCCTTACAACTAGTGCTTACCTATTATATAATGACTTATAGGATGTGAAACAATAGGCAAAATTATAATTCAACTGTCTCCTTGACCACTTGCATTTCCCATAGCATAACCAAGAATGCATGCATTGGGCTTTAGATGAAGTCACAAAGGTACTTAAGGTTAATCTTTCTCTTGAAGGTACAATTAATGTTTCTAGTTGTTGTGAGGATAAGGCTTCAAATGACCTAGTGGAAATCACTATATTAGAGAATCAAGAATTATATATTAAATGTAGAACTATTTACAAAGCTTAAGTGAGGCTTCTATAATTTTTCTCACCAGACTACATGTTATGGTTTGGTTTTATGATGATAAGAATAGTTTAACATCTATGAGGGAATTGTTGTAATTTTCCCCCACTTGGGTGTTTTTTTAAATTGTTGATAGTATATTCATCCATTTTATTGCTTTTCCATTAGTTTGGATGGTTAGGAAGGTTCTTAAGTCTCATACTAGTTCATGTGTATAAATTGCAGAGGGTTTTTGGCGCTACCTTTATATCATGTTTTTGGTCAATGGAAGTTATGTTTCATAGTCCGCCTCAAAGATATTAATTTAAGTAGGGGCTTAAATTATGGTATCTCAATTTTTGGCATTTATCCATGGCAACCTCTACCATGTTTGGGAAATAGACTTCCAAGCATCTTATGAAGCAGTGTATTTAGGGTTGATAATCTTGTTTCAACTAGTTTGATGATCACATATGGATAGATAAAAAAAAATTAGATGGATTTGGTCAACACAATGTTATCAACAATTTGGGCTTCAAAGCTCAATTTTTTTACAACCCTTGGTTAGCTAACCTAGGTTTACAAGCAATTTTTTAGCCCAAAATATCTATGTGAGTTGTAAAGTTATTTAAAATTGCCACATATGAATTTGGTTTAATAGTACAACTATTAATTACAGTGTTTAATGAGCTTTAAAATTAAGAATCTTTACATCATCCACCATAGATGTGAAGTAACAATTTTTTCTTTATAATGAAAACAACTTGATTACACATATATCAACATCTCAACTTTTATATAATGGATTACAACATTATGTGTGAGCAAATATCTAAACCCAAAGTCTTTCTTTAATCAAACTATCAAAGTAAAAGAATCTAATTTATCAAAGTCAATCAATAATTGAACTTACCCCAAATACATTTTCAAAAAAATTGAATCTTAATAAATAATGTAATTAAAAACGTGTCATCACCCACTACAACCCTTCATAAAACAACCAACTTTATTATCTTTAGTCTCCTCTATATTCTTTGGGAATGGATATCTATTTACTTTAAAAGAAGATAGGAGTGATTCGCTTCTATCCATGGTCAACATCACCTTGTTACAACATGGGTTGGTGTCACATATTTCAATGTAAATTCATTTACATGAGTAGACATTAGAGTTTTATGCCTGCTTTTTCTTTGGGTGATGGGATGTTAGGTATATGCTTTTCATGCCGCGCACGTTCTCCATGGGTAAATGTCTTGTGATTTAGATGTTCGGACTCCAACCTCCCCTCAAATATGAAATATTAAAACAGCTGGACATGCACGGCGAGGGAGCCCTTATAGACAAGGGCACATGCGACGAATGTGCAGGGTAAAGATAAGGGATGTACAAACAATACTAGAGTGCTAGTCCGTATTGGAAACATGGGGGGTGGGCACAAACAGTATTTGTCTTTACATTATTTGTTTGGGTTTGTGGATGTTATTAAAAGTAAATATTTATTTATTGTAGAAATGTTTAAACTTAGTTATATGATCTCAATTCTTTTTATTAGATCTAAGGTAATGTAATTTCAGTGAATTGAGAAATGTCTTGCATGATTCAATTTCACGTCTATGGAAGTCATGTCCACTTGCAAATTTGATCACATAGATGTATAGTTTTGAGTTTTTGCTACAATCTTGATCCCTAGACTTCTAATCTTCATAAATTTGTGTCTTTGTTATTTGAATTTGGTGTAAGTGTGGGATGTAACTTAGTCCCTTTATTTTTCCTTAGTCAATTGTTGGATCAATTTAATAATTTTAAACATGCTAGAAGACACGTCAAGTAGAAATGCAGATGTTCATGTTGTTCTAATGATCTCAAATGTATATGTAATGCTTGTAGATGCTTGAGTATTCTTTTTATTGGATAAATGCTCTAATTGATTATGCATTGTCATCCTATAAAGAATTAGGGTTTGTCCTTTTCTATAATAGTCTAGTGCCAAAATTTAAATATTATGTGTTTGATTCAACAAAAAATAAGTTGTCAAAATCAAGTCTACTTGAGCCCATTAAATTTTATTTTTGAAGTTTGAGGATAAGACCACCCTTATTGATTTGACCTAGGATCAAGAAAAACATAAATGAGGGTTGGGTCTACATTATTGGAAGATAGGGACTCAAAATTGGATGGCATGCATGTGTATGCCAACTTTTGCATATAAATATGTAATTTCATCACTAAGTCATTACATTTAGGGTAAATGATCAAATTGAATCCAAAATGAAAGGGGAAAATGCTAAGAATGTATTTTGTACAATTACTTTTTGTCCTCATTATGAATTACATGTAAACTACTATCAATTGTGCATGTCAAAGTAAACAAACAATCAACGTGAGATTAAATGACAAACATATAAAAGGATATAAATATGGATTACAATCCACACACACACACACTTATAACAAAAACTCCTCCTTGAAACCTACAAACTCATAATTATTTATGCCTACACAAAATCCCATGAGTAGAATTTGATACAAACTTAAATAGACATAAATAACTACTTAACAATGTTAACCAATGATTCGTAAAAGATGGGGACTATGAAGGAGCCAACATCAATGTGGGGCTTGAAAGGAGCTTAGAAAACTAAAATAAAAGTGATATGGAGCTACAAAGGAGCCAAAAAAAGAAATTGGTATAGGTTTGTGGGTGATCCATCATAAGTAGCATCAATCAATATAGGGCCAAGAAGGAGCTATCATAATCATAGCATTGTAGGGTTGCAAATGAGTCATTATAAGAGTGCTAGTGATAATATATGTCCCTTACAATTATTTGAATGTGAATTATGCAAGGAATTGTAGGAAAAAATATAATATAATATGTAAAAGATATTATTATGTAAAGCTCAATAATAATTTAAAAAGTGTCATAGAAATAGCATGTGACAAAAATGAAATAAGATTATAAAAAACTAGAATCATCAAAGCTTATGTAATAAGGAGGAATAGGATGTTCACTATGTTATCCTCAATGTTGAGAGCAAAAAATAAGCTAAGGACAACAATTAAGTGATAACAATCATGTAAGCATAATTACGTGCCATGTGATCATGTTAGCATGTGATGTAATTATTAGATAAGAAAATTAGCATAAGCTTCATCTAATGTAAGCATGATAAATATTAGACAATGGGTGATCCAATTTTTTCATCTAACTGAATGCTTAAACCAATAAATTTTAAACCAAAATTTTACATTTTTTCACTTATAGAAAGCAAACATTAAGAATTTGAAGATGATCTAAACTAGTGTTTTTTGAGATTTTATGTGTAAATTCTAAATATATGTTTTTTAAATTAAAAAATATATTATTTTTAAATATTCCTTAATAATTTATTTTCTATACCTTATAATATTTTTGATGAGTGATATTACACCATAACATTTTATTTTTTAGAAATAAAATAAATTTATAATCTTTATAAAATGTAGATTATTAACACTAATATCTAGTCATGCATTTTTTTGTTGTATGTCATTTATTATTAATTATTGAATTTAGATTAATTATAATTTAGAGTAGTATTATGCCATAATGCATAGATCTTTATATAGATTTTTCTTTTGTTGAACAAGGACATCAATACCTTATTCAAGAACTATTTTAACAAAGATCTTTATGTTTGGTAAGGCTCGTGCTGGCTACAAAATAAAAATAAATGTAATAATTAAGTTAAAATTATAATTTTTAGAAAGCTCGCTCTAAGAGCTATGGTCCTATAAAATATCATGTCATGGTGACTTCATTTGATGGTCCAAATCTTACTTCCAAGAAGATAATTTTCTAAGAACTAGGTAAGCAGAAGGAGGGAAACATAAGAACGCTCAAATAAAGCTCATGCCTATGAGGCTTTTGATTGTGCAACATTTAAAATAGAAAAATGACTTCACTCAAACCTCATTTATATATGTTAGGTGTTATACCTTTAAATAAAGGACATCCATTCATCATCACCAAAATTTTCCTTCCAAAACTCTTTTTTATGTCTTACCTCACAAGTGGGGAACATTATTGTGAGATCACCTCAATGATAATATAAGACAATAACATGCAATATGTAATGTCCCCAAAATTATGGTTAAGTGACTTAAATTACTTTAATTGATTAAGTTGTCCCAAAAAATTGATTAATTTAATTAAATCAAGTGAAATGTTATAAAGTCACTTATTTGGTGTTATAAAAATGACTAAAGGCATTATTTCAAAAGTGAACTATATAGAAAGTCATTTTATTTTGATATGAGAAATCATAAAGTGACTATGGAAATATTAATAAAAAGAGCAAAGACATTATTTTATAAAATGTCACTTTATTATTGAATGGAAAGATACAAAAGAAAGAAACACGCATTTTGGTCAATACTTTTGAAGATGCATATTTTTTCCTCACGAGAAGAGCTGGAGCTTCTTGGTCTAGGGTTTGAAGACCCTCACATGTACAGTTTCGGGTGTGAGATATCACCCCTAGCTGAAAGAGAACGATTTTTGGATGAAAGACACTTGCAGATATTATTGAACCACTATTAGCTGGCTGCATTCGAATTTTGAAGAAAAATTGTGGCTCAAGACGTCTTATATTCTCCATACGAGTTGAGTGATGGTTGCTGAGAAAGTAAACATGTTTTGTAGATGATGGAAGTTTTGGTTCGAATAAGAAGTTATGATGCAAATTGAAGGTGACATGAATAGTGCCGTGAATAGTGTCGCAAACAATAACGTGAACAGTACTGCTACAGTGCGTGAACAGTGTTGGCAGCAGGTATTTCAAATTTGCTGGAGCTTATTTGGTTTGTTTCATTACCATATGGTCTCCTACATTCTTCAACCAATTGCCCCTAGAGTTATGCATCATCCCGGGTATGTAATGGAGTCATTCTTAGTAGTTGTGGATCAATGATAAAAGATTAGCATCAGTGTGTCAATCTGAATTAGCAATTGAAATCTGATTATTTTCCAATGTTTGCAAATTTTTTGGAAATAAAGGGTGTATGAAATCATAGTATATTTATGTTGTCTTAGCTTCCTTTCTAAGTCTGTAACAGTAAACTTATCAATACAAGTTCCAAAGTAGTGTCACAGAAAATTTAAGTGATCATTTTCATATTGGTATGTCTGCCAAGTGTTTGTACAAATGCTCTCATATGAAGTTGAAGACATTTGAGAGAGATATGTTTGCCAAGTGTTTGTACAAATGCTCTCATATGAAGTTGAAGACATTTGAGAGAGATATGTCTGCCAAGTGCTTGTTAAAATGTTGATGCATAAAACTTGGTTATTTTGGTGATCCTAAGTCAAAATATCAGATTCCTATTATCTTGCAAGTGTTTGACAAAATTCCTATGCAAATAATTTGTGTTTTGTAATGTGTTTTTGGGTCAAGAACTCAGAAATTTCATATCAGACCTTGCATACTAACTGTTTGATGAGATGCCTATGATACAAAACTGAAAATTTAAGGACAGTGTTAGGCATCTCACACAATATCAAATTTGAAGAATATATTGAAGGGTTATAGATCAATTTGTGAGGATGATGGTATCATTTATTACACCATCCACTAAAGCTCGAATTTCCAAAAGGTGTGAATGAGCTAAGTTTGACTCCTATTTGTCTTTGATAGTCTGGTTCCCCTATTCATGGTAGCTTAATTAAAGGATAACTTCTAGTTTATGTGTATGCTTATTCATCATGTTGAAATATAATTAAAAGGTTAGAGATGTTGATATCTAAATATTTCATTTGTTTCTATTTTTAAAATTAAAGAAGATAAGGCAAATGACATAAGGGTGAGTAGAGGATCATCATATGCAAAAATACACTCTTAAGTGCCAATAAAAATGTTAAAAAATATACTTTAGTATCTCACAAGAAAATTTGAATGAGTTATCTACCAAATTGTTTGAAATTGAATTTAGTTTATGGACTTTTTTTTTAAAATATCAAATTAATTTGGTGAAAGTTGGATATTTCAATGAGATTTACTAATTTTTAGGGAGGGAAAAATAAAAAGTAAGTGTCATTCTAGCCATCCTAACTATGAGCAAAAATAAATCTTTTTCTTTAAATTTCAGATATAAGTAAATAACACAAGTGGATGTGACACATATTTTTGTGATTGTTTGTGATTTAATATTTTTTATGATTCTTTAGTGTGATTTTTTAAAATAATTTTCTAACCAACCTAACTTAGCAAAAAAATATAATTTATTTTAAAAACATGTAGCCAATAAAGTCTAGAGTGTGAAGGAATTCAAAAAAGACAATTTGAAAGTTATGGACATTTTTCAATATGTATACCTATTACAAATTCAAATATAATATTTGTATAAAATCAATAACTACATATTATAATTACAATGAGATATTTATTATATTTTTACAGCCTTAGTAGTTTCCTAAATATACCCTTTTCATTTTATCAAATTCAAATGAAAAAATTTATGAACATTAAGGGCAAAGATGAAAGTCTATGAAGTCCTCTTATCTTTTGATTGTTGGAAATATATGCCTCAATCCCACAGGCTGAAACCTCTAAGAGAGCCAAGTTAGTGTGACATGCTTTGTGTTTGGTCGACTAGCAGTTGAAACCTTGGTGAATAGTTTTGGTCGCTGTGACCTTGCTTCAGTCATGCAGAATGTATCTATCGCTATGACTTGTGGAAATCATTGTAACTCTCTTCCGAGTGGAGATCTCTGGCCAATAGGCCACTCTTATCGTATATCAGGGAGACTCTGGGTGACAAGCGGTGTCGGGGGAGACCCTTGGCCGAAAGGCTTATCTCGGTATGAAGTCTTATCGAGATTGTATGTCTCGCTGACAGGGTGTTACACATGTGGTCATCAGAGTAACTAATATGCTTTGGTATGAAGTCTTGTCGATATGCAGATGTCTCACCGATAGGTATTCATTTGGAGTCATCGGGGTAACACTAAGGGTTCGCTAAGAACTCTTAGAGATGGAGAGAAGTCTTGCCAACTGTTGTTTGGTGCTCGGTATGACTTAAGACTTCGGAGTAATGTCTCAGCGATAGCGATAAGTCTTGGCGATAGATGAGCACTTCAGAGTAACTTTTGAACCTCGGTATGATCTCCTGGTGAAAGCGATAAGTCTTGCCGACTGTTGAACGTTTCGATATAACATAAAGGCTTGATATGATCTCTCAGTGAAAGCGATACAAGTGATGATCATCGGTATGAGGTCTTGGCGACATGGTGAAGTCTTAGCGATAGCTCTTTGGACTCAGCGTAACATCTTTCCAATAGTATGGACTCTTGGCGATATCGAATGCTGACTTCATGGCATCGGGGAGACACAATTAGTGTCTCACCGACATGCCAACATAGGGTGAATGCCTTTGACCGAGTGAAGACTATCCTATGTGGCTTGTATTTGACCAATCAGAAAAGTCGAATGGGAACCGCTAGCAGTTGGACTGTTGCAGCCATTACTGAAAGGAAGTTCGACAGACAGGGGCTCCATGGATATATGTTGAAGTTGTAGATGTTGTTCAGTTCGATGTTCAATTGACTGGACGAATGAAAATTTCAGTGTATGGTCAGTGTGAATTCAATTATGAGAAGACTATGACTTGAATATTCTGTACAAGGTTGATCATGGTGAATGTTGTTGTAAATTGACATCAAAAAGATAAGTCTGATCTCTGTATGTAATCTCCATTACTGTAATACAAAGTGACTTCTCTTGGTGTGGTGGTTTTTTCTCCCGTAAGGGTTTTCCCACGTAAATCTGGTGTTCATATGTGTATGTCTAATTCCATGTTTTTGTTATCTCTTTCAAGTGCATCTTAATTGGACTGCAATTGTAATATTTAAAAGGTATCTTTGCATTCTTCCCTGAGGTTTTGACGTTAGGAGAGTTGCTTCCGCACTCAACTTTCCTTACATTGATTTGTGTGGAAATGATAGGTTTGTGACTCCCAAGCCTCATTCCAATGCAATTCTAAGGTGGATTTCGGGGAAAACCATTTTGCAAGCTAGAAATAGATATTTGTTATGCTCCACTCAAAAAAAATGTTAGGGCCTCCAACAACCCCACAAACATTTGCTGCACGAAACATATAATTATGCATACTTATAAATATAATTCTATCATTTTTATCATTGGCATAAGTTCAATTTTAATAATCATTAAAGTATATTTTTTATAATTATGGGTAGTGTTAATCATGTTAAAGTGAAAGGAGGAAACTTTGATGAAGGAGATTGAAGCAATTAGAGAATGAGATAGCGAAAGGAAGAGGATATCAAAAGAAGGTTTAATAGGCACTCTTGAAGGTGAAGGTTCTTCTTTAAACCCAAATGACATGCAAATTGAATCTTTTAGTGTTCAATCACCAAATGGTTTTATTAATGTACTGAAATATGTAAAAAAATTAAAATTAAACATAATATTCAAAATAAAATAAAAATTGAACCTTGTAATGAATATGAACATGTAGAAACTTGTCATAAAACAACTAATTATAAGAGTAATATCCTACAAAATAAAGATAAATGTAGATAAGTTCTTAAAGAATGTGGCTATGAATAATTATATGATGTTGAAAACACATTTGTCACTCCAAATTCTAATAGCCTTGATGAAATTGACAATACCCCTACAATTAAAATCAATATATCTTCAAATCATATAAGAAGGCAAGACCTTGATTACAAAGAAAATGAAATCTCATGTATATCATCTTTGAATGAGTATAATAAAATTGTAAAACTCTAAATAATTTGTGAATGGTTACTTTAAATATATGATAACATAATGGAAATAATTAAAGGTAAGATTCCCTCACACGCCATTCGATTACATGGGCTTTCAAACTCTTCAATAAATACTTTAAAAAAAATATTAACTAAATAATGTCAATTTTTTGTCCAATTTTTAAAAATATACAAACTAAGACATTTATCAATGACATTAAAAGATTCAGCTAAATAAAGTACTTTATCTCAGTAAATTTATTGTTAGAGATGTTTTAAATGTACTTAATTCTATAGGAAGGACTACTTAAAATAAATGTAAAAAAATAACTCATAAGTAATAACAATCTGAATAATAAGTAATCTCTTAAAAAATTATTGAAGCCAACAAAAATGATGACGTAAATGAAATAACAAAAATACAAGCATGCACAATGACTTAGTACCTCAACACCTTCATGACTCCTTAGATTGAGCTTGCAATGGGGTGCACCCAAAAACCCCAAAGGATTTTCTCTTGATTAGACTTTGGCTAAAATGTAGATTTCTCTATGAAAATTCTAGCATAACCTAGGTATGATTGTGATATTGAGATGGAAAAATGGCAGCATAAGCTTGATAGGAAAAGAATCGATGATAATGAAGGGTGAGGGATTCAATTCATATACTTAGGGTGAAAGAGATGGATGACTTAGATCTTGCCAAAAGATCAAGGGATTAAATTAAAGGGGTTCTCTCAAGCAAAAAGGAAAGGACAAGTGTCCAATGAGGGTTTTTCGAAAATGTGGTAGAGAACTATTGGGTGAGTGTGCAATCTTCCACATGTGAAGAGGGATAACACATGGAAGATGATGGCAAGTTTGGGAGATGGGAGAATATAAAATTAGAAGGAAATGTTAATGGAGGTTTGAGGGATGGCTAGTTTAATTAATTAATCCAAAATTAATTAATTAATTAATGGGTTTAGAGAAATTAAAGGATGGGGGCTAAGGTTAAATAAATTTAATGATTAGCATTTTAGAAGAAAGGGGAAAATTAATTAAATAAGAATTTAATTAATTTTTAGAGGAAAAAGGTAAAAATAATTAAATAAAAATTTAATTAATTTTTTGATAGTTATTTCAGATCAAGCGAGCTCTTCTACTCCTCTACAACAACAAGAGATCCCAAATCTTAATATTCCTCTGCAATCGAATGACCTAGCAAATGAAGATCAAGAACCTGAAGAAAATCAAGCAGAAAATGATATCGTGGAAATGTAGGAATAAGTGGTATATGTTTTGTAAAGAGTTGATGAAGGAAAATTGATGTATATACATGCAATATATCTAGGATAAGGGTTTTGTTGTGTCTAGTTACTTATTTTGTCATACAGGGGTTAATGTCTGCAGGCAGTTAAAGAATAAAAAATCTAAGGGGAATTTTGTATTATTATTTGTAGTAAGCTACTCTAATATAGTCTGGTTTTCAAGAACCATAGAATATATTATGTTATCTCCTTATTATTTATTAGTATATATCGGCTACTCGCTTTTTTCCAAAAAATAAAAAATTAATTATTTTTTGGAGGAGACAAAGTGAATTTAATTAATTAAATAAATAAATTATTTAATTTATTTATTATGAGAATGTCAAATTTGGGGTGTCTAAATTTTCCCTCTCTTTGATGCAAGATCAAGAAAGAAATTGTGTCAAAGAAAAATAAAAATACCCCAAGCATGTAAAAAATTAGTAGTGGTATGATGCCCCCTCGAGAGATCATAAGAAAAAATTTAAAAATATTTTCATACAATTTTTCAAAAAATTAGATGGAAGAAAATTAAAAAGGATGGGGATTATGAGTTATGCAATTGGTTAATAATCGGAAAGGGGAAGATCACTGGCAAGTGCAAGCCACCAAGAGGCATCCTTTACGGTTAACAATAAATAAGCAAAAGGGGGCCCATTAGTGTCATTTTCACTTGTGGATTTGGAGGAGTGGAGAGAAAAAAGAGGAGGAAGGAGATGACACAAATCCCACACCACACACACCATGTGAAGCAAGTCTAATAGTTTTATCGACCGGCTGGTGTAGGAGATCCAACAAGTGCCTTATCCCAAGGGATGAAGGGTTTCAATTTTGGTATTTGAAATGTGAGAAGACTAGGGTTTTTTATGCATAGGCATAGGTTTTAATTGGGTGCATATGTTTTGTTTTTGGGCACCTATGTTTTCCTGGTTTGATGTCTATGTTTTGGATTTGAGCACCTGGGATGGCTATTTGGGTGCCTAAGTTATAGATTTGGGCACCTATGTTTAGATTTGGTCACCTATGCAAGCTAAAATTTTACTAATGGTAGGAGACCAATGCATGTAGGAATCATTTCCCCTACTACATTTGTGGGAGCGATGATGGTCTTTGATGATAGAGCTATGATACCATCCTGAGCCAATGGATGAGGAGTGGCTGAGAGTGGTGGGTTTGTTTGAGGTTGCTAGGATGCCTAAGATTAGGATGCACCGAGATTATGACCACATTAATGGATCAATGGAATATTGAGGCAAGTATCTTCCACCTTCTTACTAGTGAGGCTATGGTCACTCTAAAGGGTTTTTGGTGGATCTTGTAGCTCCATTTCTAAGGGGAGACGGTGGAATGTGACTTGATGGGAGTGAGAGGACACTTGCATTGGGTCTTCTTCATTATTGACTTGCTAATGCAAATAGTATTGATGGATTTGGAGAGAAAGATAGGTTATCAATGTAATTGTTGCATGAAACGAGATTGATTGCAAGATTCTTGGTACCAGATCTAGAGGTACAAGGATTTATGATAGGATGGTTGAGGGTACTAAATAGGATGTGATCAGAGCCTATGGTATACATGTGGGGACTTGGTGTACTAGTGGAATTATATCGAGATATGCATATGGTAGTATATAAGGATGGGTGGAGCATAGGTTGTGGTGTGACATTATTGCACATTTGGTATTTTGAGCATATAGAAGTTTTATAGCCAATGATAGACAACATGAGAGGTATGGGGATGGCCTATATGTATTATTATTGTAAGATTTACTCTTAAATAAACCTAAGATACAGTGAAATATTAGGACAGCATGAAATAAAAACAACATTCTAGAATAAACTATATTCTATATAGCTAATGAGAGTACGTTTAAAATATACAAAGAGCCATTTCTTCATATAGAGCAAGGCAATGCATGAGGTAACCCAAGATCTCACATAAAGCATGGAGTTTAACTAGAGTTAGCTTATGAAAAAAAGCAAGCAAGTTTATCTAAGGAAACCTTATCCAAATCTAGAGCAAATAAAGTAAATAGCTAATAAGCTAATTACTTTAATAAATAAATGCAACTAGATAAAAATGTACTAAGTAAGCTTAAGTGAGTGTAAAAAGGGAGTCTTTTACACTAACACCCCCCCTTAAGTGAAACTTAGAAGAAAATATTACAAAAGCTACAAAGATGGGTCCTGACAACAAGGCCTAATTAGGTACCCATGAACAAAGACATAACCCCTCAGAAAAGAAGAGAAGGGGAAAACACAGTGGGAGAAAACTCTCTCTATGAGAGGATAAAGAAAGGTCAAGGGACCCCCTCTAAAATAGTTATGGACCACAACCCTAAGAGCTCTCAAAGATGGAGATATTTTCTCTTAGTAAAAGATTTGGTGGATATCTGCAACCTACTATATTGTCTAACAATAGTGCAAGTCAAGGATCTACTCTTGTATCAACTCTCGAATGAAGTGCATGTGGATCTGAATGTACTTGGTATGTTGATGATGAACTAGGTTTATAGAGATTTGGATCACACTTTGGTTATCACAAAAGATAATAGATGGCTGAAGAAGAGTGAAGTCGAACTCAGTCAAGATATTTTGAAGCCAAATGGCCTCAATAGCTATATTTACAACCCTCTATACTCAACCTTAGTTGTAGAGAGAGAAATAGCATATTTCTTCTTGCTCTTCCAAAAATTGGGGCTAGAACCAAGATGGAAATTGTAGTCAAAAGTGGACTTATGATTATCAATATCACCAACCCAATTAGAGTCTATGATCTATCAAGTCTAGTCTAGTACTTGCTACGTAGTGAATCCCACGGTTGTGAGTGCCCTGTATGTAATGAAGGATGTGTTTGGATAATTTCCAATGAAGATCATGGGGCTTTTCCATGAATCAAGAAACTATACCAACTAAAAAATGAAATATTTGGGCAAGTGTGAGTCAAGTAGATGAGGCTTCCTATGAGTTGATGATACAAAGTGGCATCAATAAGTGGATTGGAACACTTAGCCTCAAGCTTGACTCTACATGGAAAGGGAGTTTGTGTGGGTTTACAATCAACCATGTGAAAGAAAGCAAGTAGATCAAGAGCATACTTAGGTTGAGCAAGAGTAGTCCCAAAAGAGGACTGAGTGATCTAAAACTTGATAAAAGTAATGCAATGAGCCCAAGTCTATCAGGGAAAACTGAGTATGTAAAGCATATTTGACACTATCAATGATAGATGAGGTACTCTTGGTAAGAATCAAGTCATCAACATAGAGAACAAGAATCAAGTGAGAATCATCCTATTGAAGAATATAGACATTCAGATTTGAGTGGCACATAGTGAACCTAATGGAAAGAAGAAAGGAGTTAATTTTGGCATACCAAGCCTTAAGGTCCTACTTGAGTCCATAGAGAGACTTCTGCAATTTGAAAATCATAGAAAAATATTGAACAAATCCTAGAGGCTACTCCATGTAAATCTCTTCATGTAGATCCTTGTGAAGAAAGGCACTCTTTGCATCCATCTAATGTACAACCCAAAATTTAGCTACTGCAATAACAAGTGTTTATCGAATGGAGTTAATTTTTGTGACAAGTGCAAAGGTTTAGGTGTATTCAATACCATGTATTTATGAGAAACCTTTTGCCATAAGTTTTTCTTTGAACTTGTTAGCTAAGCCATCTACTATAAACTTGGTTCAATAGATCCACTTACACTGAACTAATTTTCTTCCCTTAAGAAGCAGAACAAGATCCCAAGTGTTGTTCTGAATCAAGGAGTTGTACTCTTCCTCCATATTTGAATCCAATTTTAAAATACTTGAAGCTTCCTTGAAGGATTGTGGATCTAAAGTTGTAGCAACGTAAGAATGTGGGATTTCTTGTTGTTGTGAACATGCCCTCCTAGTGTCAAAAGGATCCCCAACAAGAGTTCCTACAGATTGAAGAATCTAACAAGCCCACTGAGGCATGGTTGAAGGGGATGGAGAGGGTGAATCCTCAACTTCTAAAGGGACACCCAATGAAGGGGGAGGTTGTACCTCATGATTATCCTAATAAATGGAAGAAGCTAAGGGAAAGTCCTATGTATCACTATCAACTAAGTCCATGATGGATGAAGGAAGAGGAATGGAGGATGAGCTACGAGATATTTCCTCAAAATAAACACTTCACTCAATAGAGATCTCATGGGTTTCAAGATCCAAAAGCCTATATCCTTTGACACCATCATGATATTCAAAAAAGGCATATTCCTGACTCTATGGTTCCAAATATTTGTGTTTTTTTGAAGGTATGTGTGCCTAAGTAGAACAATCAAAGACTTTGAAATGTTGCACAATAGGCTTGCAACCAAACCAGGCTTCAAAGGGAGTGATGCCCTTCAAGGCCTTATGAGGAACTTTATTCTAGATGTATACAACATAGTTAATGGCTTCAACCCAATATTCTAGTGAAATGGAATAAGCATGGATCATGCAACCAACCATCTCTTTCAGGGATCTATTTTACCTTTCAGCTACACCATTTTGTTGAGGTGTGCAAGGAATGGAGTGTTGAAGATCAATCTCTTTGAGAGTTCAATATTTCTCAACACGTTAATTCACACATTCTTCGCCATTGTCTGAGTAGGGATTTTTAATAAACTTTATATATTTTTTTTTTGTGTATGAACCTTGAATTTGATAAATTGATCAAAGACTTCACTTTTCTGGAAAAGGAATTAATCCCATGTAAACCATGAAATATCATGAATAAATTTGAGTACAAAGTGAGCCTTGCTAAAGGACAATAATGGAAATGGACCCACAAGATCACTATGAATTAGCTCAAGTACTTTTTAAGCTTTCCAAGCTTTCCCTTTCTCAAACTTATCCATAGGATGCTTTCCCAATTCACAAGCATGACAACACCATCTAAAAACCTGATTTGTGGAAGACCGATGACCATATACTTTATGTTGAGCTGCTGAAGATAGTAGTAGTTGAGATGGCCAAACCGCTCATGTCATAGTTTTCTCACCAAATCTGAATGGGTGAGTAATATAGTGCAAGGTGTATCAGTCACAAATTATGAGAAAGCATAAAGCCAATAATGATGATCAACCTTTCCAACTATGAGTAGAGCATTATATATAAGATCCCTTATGACAATAGAATCTAGAGTGAACTCAACCTTTCTTCCATTCCCATGATGGGTGATTCGATAAACAAAAAGAAGGTTGGTTGTTAGCTCAAGTACACAAAGAACATATTCAAATGTATCATCCCATATTTCTATGGAACCCTTCCCAGTGACTTCCATTCGAGATTCATCAAGTCAATGGAGATATGTGGCACTGTACATGATTCTTAGGAAGAAAATTGTTTTATTTTGGAACCCATGTGGTGAGAAGCACCAGAATCTAAAATCCATTGTTTGGAAGATCAACTAAGGAAACTAGAGTTGTGGCTTTCCCTTTCCCAAATTTTGAAGGAGTGGAAGATTGTTGTTCATGGGAGGAAGCCAAAATAATGTTGTTCTTCTTGAGAAGATAAGTTCAGTTTTTTTTTCCCATGACACTATTGTTCAATATGACCAACCTTCATGCAATAGGCATAAGTTGGTATTTCCTTCTCTGGGTGTTGACCTTTTATACCTCTGTTTCCTCCATGCATTTCTAAATATCTGTTATACCTACTTGAAGTTTGTTATGTGTCTTTGCATATTTTCTAGAGGCTTTAGATAATCTTTTATTGGTGATCTTCATCTCAGATTTCTTCTCAAGATAGGAAGAATGTTCTTTGAAAGAATCCATCAATTGTTTTATTTGTTGAGTGGTGATAGAGAAGAATCCTTTTTAGCATTAGGTATTTATGTCTCCAAAATTTTGATTACCTCCAAAAATGTTTCTAAACTTTCCACCTACTGCTGCAAGATCTCTTTCCTTGTAGAGGAGTGAAAGATGTCACCAAGTTGCAATTTTCGTAGAGGTGAGATACTAAACATATTGATTTGTCCATCAAACATTGATAATTGCAGCAATTGCAAAGCAATTACAGGTTGAATCTATTTCTATTAAGCCAAAAACTCCTTGATGGAATCAATAGGAGAAATAGATGAGGATGCCCTTGGGATTTCTTGTGCACTTTCTCTAAAAGCAGGTGCATCTTGCTCTATTTGTTGATCCTATTGATCAGTGTTATCCAAAGAAGGACTGTTTTGCACACCATGAACAATAGAAGCATGCTCTACATCATGTGCAACCTACTCTTCTTGCTCCTCTTGTAGACATTGTTGTTCATTGTTGTGTTGAGGAGACATATGTGGTCACTCCACATTCTCAGCTTCTCTCACTTCCTCAAGAATTTTATTTGTTAGTTCCCCAGTCTCTTTTTGAATATTTTCTTTGTCTTCCTTCTCCAAGCTCATGCGGGCATCCACCCTATATTTTGTCCTTAGTTCATGAGCCTTCTTTTCAAATATTTTTTCTTTCTCTTGTTGAGAGACAAAGGATCCTACTTTGTCAAGAGCTTGTTGCCTCAAATCATCATCCATTATAATGGATTTTTCTCTTCTCTGCCTTAAAACTTGTGCAAGGCTTTTGAAAATTTTCAATGATGTTTCTAAGAGGCACATTTTATTTGATCATATACATGATTATTTCCTTTTCAATAGTCTTTTGATCCATAGAAGGCACGTCTGGATGACTTACAATACCATTGAAGATTCCCTCTAATTAGAGAGACTCGTGTGAAGGTTCCATTGAAGAAGTTTGTTTAGTCTTCTTCTCTTTCATCTTCATTTTAGAGGTACCTTCCTCTCATTCTTCTCTTTTCTCTTCAATTTCTTTTGTTTGATTCTTCTTTCTTTTAGCATCTTGTTTAGGCCTTCAATACTTTTTCTCTGCAGTTTTCATCTATGCCAAGGTTTCAGATGTAGCTCTTTTCCCAGTAGAAGTAGTTTGTGTGGATCTGAAGGGCTATGAAGGATTTGTAGCTACAAATGTAACATTCCGATTGTTCTACCCAGTGATTTTACTATGTTTTACCCATAATTGATTTTTTTTATTATAGGAAAAACAAATTTTGATGGGGCCCCGAAACCCATTACAATCAGTTTTGAAGGGCTCTGTAACCCTTACCAAGTCAAGCATGTTGCATATAAGATAATTCACATATAATTAGTAGCCAAACAACAACAACAAATAACAAGACATGATAACACAAGCTGCAAAAAAACATAAAGAGAGGGACAAGATCCCTTAACAACCAGGTTTTAACTAGGACCTGGAACCATTAGGTAGACATTGGAGTTGCCTGCATCATCCAGGCATCAACAAACTAGCTACTCAAGAAAGACATCACTGAGCCAAGAAGAAAAGGCAACTTCGTGATGGAGAACACTGTCAAACCCATACCTATAATCAAAAGCACCAAAAACTCCAAAGACCCCAACTCAATAAGGGACTTAGAGAGCACATTGAAACACTGAAGTACATTAGCCTTCTTGTAGTAGCACCCCACTAGATCCATTCCCACCTCCACCTTAATAGGAGTGAGCTCCCCTCTATAGGAGAAGAAGAGATGAGAGCCCCCACCTCCAAGCCTTCACTCATTTTCCCACACAGACTCCACCCCAATAGGAACAAGAAAATACTCCCCACCAAATCTACAACAACCATTTCCACCTCCATATAAGAGGGATCTGTCTCAATGGGAGCAATCTCCACCTCCATAGAATACCCCACCTATAGATCCAAGAGAAAGAAAATGCTTCAGAAGGAAATGCAATCATAACCACTTTAGGCATAGCAAGGTACATGTACAAGATAGAAGAACATACTTCAACCAATAGGAAAATAACCAAAAGCATATGAGCCTTAAGAATAAAAACTTGAAACTTCTTAGCCCAAGAATGATCCTTAGTCACTGGCTCACCAAGGCCATAACTCCTCCAAGCAACACTAAGAGCCACATAGAATAACTTCATAAAATCATCAACCTCCAAAAAATAATGGCATGAGAACATAGTAGGTTGCTCTAGAAAGAGATCAACAACCACAACAATATCTTCCTTAAGAAGAAAAAAAAACTAGGCATCTAGAAACAAATTTAAACTCTACCCAACCCACAAACCACAAACAAAACAAAAGGTAGAAAACCCTCCCACAGAGAAAAGAGGGGAGTCCATATCCAAACAACAAAGGGGCAACAAAGGACCAAACCCCTGCAAAGAAGTCAACCCCAAAGGACAGGCCCCCACAAAATCATAAAAAAGCAAGGCTGCCCCCATAGCAATGACCATCCCGCATAATAGAGCCCAGTAGATTTTAAACTACTTCAAAGATATAGCCCTCATCTACTAAAAGGAACAAAAGGAAAGGAAAGTAATGACCTCCCAAGAGAAGAAGCACACCTACAAAATAAGAGAAGAGATCCCTAGAAAAAGAAAGAGACACAAATAGGATCTAGGGCAAAACAAAAATCTCAAATAGAGCCAAAACAAAAACTCCAAAGAGAGAGCCAGACCTAAGTAAAGGGGAAACCATGAGCAAAGGGATCACCGATGGCCCCACCAAGAGACACAAGTTGATCTCATCAAGAGCCCTGAATAGACAGGGTGCATAGAATAGAGAACGGGCCAAAAAAGCCCCCGCAAAGGCAAGAGAAGCAATCTTCGCATCCCACAAAGAAAACGAGGGGTAAATAGGAAGAAACCCACCACACCCACCAGCCACGGCCTTCGCCAAACCATTCAGAGGTAGCCTCTTGAAAGACCCCAGAGCCAAAAACCCAAGCCTGAGGACCACAAGCACTCAGAGAACCGCATTGTCTTCATTAGAATTGGAGTCTCCACCTGCATCATCACTCGAAGAGTTCAAATTTGGAGCCTTGATCCTTCTCCTGCTCAAACGCTTCCATCGTCGTTGTCACTCCATTAGCTCAAATTATCTCACATAGAATGCTACTGATACTTGTATAGCTAACATAGATAAAACAACAGCCAAAAAATAGCTAACCAATAGTTCAAAATAAAGACAAAAAATAGAATAGAGACATTATCTCATATTTTTAAGGTGTTAGCCACCTCCATTTCCTTATTATAGTGAAGATTAACCAATGGCATCAACTCATTCTTTTCTTCCTCAAATGACTTCTTCATGTTGCCCCTGGTTCTTGCACTTGGGCCCTTATCCTCATCTTTGACAGATTTCTTGCCTTTCCCTTTGGTGGGAGGAACCTTCACCTGAATCCCAACACTAATCTGATCCTCCCTAAGACACTCTATTTTTCCAAAGAACCTTAAGGGAATCTACACTATTTTTTAATGGAACAATGGCTAATTTGCAACAATTTTTTGATATCCTCCTCTAGTTCACTAATCTCACTTTCCACTCCTTAGCAATAAAAAAGTTATTTTCTAGTCAAAATAATTAGCACATTTGAAATAACCTCATTCCAAACTTTTCCATTGCATTACAACAAAACATTACAAAACCCAAGAATGATTTCATATTCATAAATTCAAGATTAAGTTTTATATTTACAATTTCCATAGACATAGATACATGATTAGATACATAGCTTCTACGAGCTTACTGAAATAGAGATATGAATGTTCCATATGTCCTTCCTCAAATCTTGGCCACCAATTGCATGAGGTAAAGCATCACTCAAGAAATTTTCTGCAAACCATGGACTTATTGTGATCCCACACACATCTACCTAACTAGTAAGATGGACCTACCCTTCGACGAAGATATTGGTTTGGTAACCCAATAATATTAGCCTTCCCAAAGCATGGTATTGTGTCCTACATAACTAGAGCTTCCACACCATTGGATACAACCTACATGTATGACATTCCCTGCCTAGTATGCAAACCTGGAACACAATGAAATGATAGTGTAAACAGTGGCTACTTACACTATTTTTTCCAAAGTATTCATCACCCAAAATTTAGAGTGGAAGTCACACGCTCACCCACCTTTCTAGCACAATTTGGTTTTGACCATTCATACTCTTAACATACATCCCAAAAGAAGAAAGTGATAACATAATAACTTGACTAACTAGGTTACACCCTTTCCCATGGATTATTCTAACCCTAGGAATAACCAAGCTAACCTCCTATTTCAACTAACATTTCTATCTAAAGTACTTCAAGACATCAACATATTCCACATTTTACATTTCATGCTACATACGTAGAGTATTAACAAACTACATATAGTTTAAATAGATCTACACAATCATATAAATTCCAATATAGGTTATATAAGAAATAATCCAAATACAAAGGTTTCACCAAAACAAGAATCAACCAAGAAACTTGCAAGATTATCCATAGCAACTTAACACATATTTAAATCAATCCTTTCCATACAAGGTATCCATAAACAAATAACCTTTCAATCATAAAATAATAAAGGAATAGAAATCAGCATGCCCATATTAAAAGTTCCAACTGATATTACTTCCTCGCTAGCTCAATTCCACAAGCTTGCTTGCTACTTCTTATAAGTTCAACCTATCCTCAACCTCTAGTCTCTTACCAATTCTCTCAACATTTGCAAAATCACAAAATAACTCTCTCTATCTCACAAAGCTCTCAAAATACTCACACAAAAAATATAGCAGAATAACAATGAAGAAATATGAATGAAAAGTGTGTAACAAATGGTAGAGTGAGCACCTCTATATAAACTAAAATTTGAGCATCCAAAGGATACTAACAAGTTAACAAATATACCACCTTCCTTATCAAATGCATCGACTCAACTCTAAATGAGAGAGGTGGCTAGTTTAAAATGGTGATTTGCAACACACGCAAACCAACTCTTTAGCTAAGAATGAGTCACCAAAAACTAGATGACAACAATGTTTAAAACTCAAAAAATGCAGTTTACAGGTTTCCTAATTGCAATCTAAGTCAACTATCTTAGCCAGCTCACGGTAATGACTTAGTATCATGCTTCCTCTTTGTTTATGTGTTGGTTTATAGTACATAACAGACTTCTAAAAGCTTCAGATTTCTTTTATCTTGGCGCCACATTTCATATTTCCTATGCCCTTTACTCATGCGCAATATATTGACCAACTCAACACGTTAAAACATTCCAATTCATTGCAAACAATTCACACCATTTACTTTATGCGTTGCTTAAAGGCTTTTGAGACTTAGTCTCTATTATGTGCTTCATGTGCGTGGGATACTTAGTCATTTCATTCATGTGATAGCATTGTTTTATGCGCTATTGACTATTTCAAAGCATGTTAAAATTTTTATTATATATATTATAATCTTTATAATATATATATATATATGTAGACACTAAAAAATGTCACGAATGATATCATACACTCGAATCATACACATGTAGCATATTTTAGTTTAAATTAATTCCATTAAATAGCTTTAGCTTCCATTAATGGCTTCCATGATCACATAATGCATCCATTTAGCTTATTTATTAATTAGGGTTTTAATCTTTTAGTTTAAAATCCATTTAGAATTAGCTTAGCATTTGCATATCTAGATCATTTTAGCATAAAATCATGTTAAGTTAGCTTGCAACATGCTTATTTAGATTAAAATCATGTTTTCATACACATCTAGCAGTGGTTCCATCAGTTTTCTTCAATAAAACTGATTGGAACAAGCTCAATCATCCACAAGATCGGGAAAGGGTCGATGTTCCACATCAATGCAACACCACTCCCCCAACGGATAAGTTTTAGATGGATTAGAGTATGAATTTAAAGCTTTCATAGTTTAGTATAATAGGTTTTAATGGACGCTTAGTTTAATTTTCATTTGAATGATCCTATTGAGATTTGACGTTAGTGGCTTCATTATCCTTCGATTCTTCATGGATCAAGCATAATCGGCCCATACTAATCTATTGGTCACATTTTAGCGCTAGAAGGAGGGAAAAACCGATTAAATTTAATCAATTTTTATCTCAAATTATATTTTTTCTAATTCTTGCAAGATACAACGACGCTCAAAGGAATTTTAGTGACGCCTTTGTTGGGCGTCACCATACAGCGACACTATTGTCATCTAAAATAGCGACGCCTATTTACTACCCTGGTGTTGATTAAAACAAATGGAAACACTGAATACTTTTAGAGGTATTGAATATTTGTAAATGGCAACGCTATCATCGTCACTTGTTTTTTGTAGAGCGACGCTATAGTAAATAACGATGCCCTATTCTGGTAAGAAAAATGATGATCAATTTTCAGCATGTGCTTTAATTTTTTTACTTCATTTGATCACTAACATGCCTCTAACATTGTTTTGGGTTTTAGGCTAATTGGGTTTTGCAGGTTGGACGATAAAAGTTGAATTAAAGAAGCATTCTCATCTTTAAATATTATGATTGTAACAACCATTTCGATGCTTTTGGGGCAATTATAACCCAATCATTATGCTTTTCATTTTATGCTTTAGGACCACACTAATTTTCAATTCGGTCTTAAAAAAAAATGCTCAAACGGGACTAAAATTGAACCCTCATTTCATCATTTTACTTTGGGTTTAAAATTAAACAATACAACTTAACACTTCATTTGGTGCATAAAATGAATTCCTCTTAACTTTAGGGGTTAAAATTAATGAGTGTTTACTATGTTTTGTGATTTACACTTTTTTTATTGAATGCGTATGTGATTCTCTCATACCACTCAGTGATCTTGAGAATCAGAAACATTCCTTGACACTTTGTATAAACACCCACATCTTTCAAATTGGATTAAAATGAACCCCATGCTAGTGTAGGGAAAATTTGTGGTGTGTGTTCTCTCCTTGCTTCATGTGAACTAGGAGATCGAACTACAAATGTACTTCCTTGCTTTTGTTTATCTTTAGAGGGCATGCCTCCCTGCTTCCAAAGGAGGGAATGACCCAAGCAGGAAAAAGATAAAGCCAAGCTCTTTCAAGCCGCTATATAAATAATGTGTTTGTGACGAAAGTCATAAACAATAGGTGCGGATGTGTCACACCAATAAGTGCCACCCTTAGTATCTGTGTGATACGTGAAAATCTCTTCTTTGGAAGAGAGTAGGAGGCCTCTTGATTGACCATAATCTTGAGCTAATCTTGCCACATGTATGGCCACCTTAAACAAAAGCTTTTATTACGAACCACTTGTTTAGAAGCCAAAAAAAATTTATGCTTGTTGGTGCAGGAACGGTCGTTTCAAATCCAACCCACATTTTACTATTCAATTGTCAAAATAGGAAAATCCTTAGGATCTTCGGATCTTCAAGATTTGAGATTTAGAGGTCCCGAGAAGTGTGTGTCATGGAGGGGAGCCAGTGTTTCCAAATCTCTATTTGTTCGCATTGTCTTAGTGTTTGTAAAAATCCAAGTGGGGATTCAACAAGTAGTATCTTCTGAACCTAAGGTTGTAAATGCTTGTGAGTCAGTTTAATACTTTGCTTGGTTCCAAAACATTACAAACAAACATCAACAAAGTCTTTTCAAAATTTTAAACCCTTTGGTCTAAATATGGATACCCTTTGACAAAGCCTTGATATTAATGCTTGTCCTAAGGATTTCTATCCTTAGAGATTTCTAAATATCTTGAATTACATCTCAATCCATACTTACCAAAGTCAACATAAGCAACTATGCCTTGAACTTCATCCTTTTCACAAAATGGACCTTGTGAAATTTATGATGTTTTTGACATAGACATTTAGTTTGAACTTAATCAAGACAAGTTTTTTGTGGTAAAATAAAGTCACTTAAGCAAGATAACTTAACAATATTGAACCCTACATGACTATTTGGAGACCGATCGATCCCATTGAACAACTTGACCTCAAAGGTGCTATCATTCAACCAAACTGTGAACTAATTGAGGGAGAACAAACTGACATAATTAGTAGTTTGAGAAGCTTCACTTTTGAAACAAAAGAAACACCCATTCAGTGGAGAAACACAACAACAATCTTAGACGAAGAAGAGGAACAAGCAGATATTGTGGCTAGAAGACCCATATTACCACCACCCGCATGGTAATAAATATCCTCTTTTCTTCCATAAATGTTAACTTATCTAAATGATCTCACACAAAATAAAAATCCCCAAGAGAAGGTCTACATGCTACCATTTCAAACTTACACATCATAGTTCAAAATACATTAGAAGACATATCCAAAAATAGTACTGCAATAGGAAAAAATTGGCAACAAGGTTTTATAAACTTATCCCACTGAATAATCTGGACATGTATGCTCAATACGAACCCATCATTTAAGTCAAAAAATTGGTCTTTTAAAATATTAGGCTTGTCTTAAATGATCTCACACAAAGTTGGAATCCCCAAAAGTAGGTGTAACGCTTGAGAGATAAGCAAAAGCATTTTTAATATTGTTCAATCCGATTCGAAAGTTTACTTTTAAAATTATGCCATTAATAAGAGTTTTCAAAATAAACTCAATGTAAAAGAATTAAACAAATTGCATTTTCTGTATATAGAATATAACATTTGCATTTCATCATGATTATGCACATGGCCAAGAATATCATTGCATTTTCACATATATTCACCCATATTCTGAAGAGATCAATAAATCAATAAATATTCACATTTGCGTGAGACCAATAACTTCAATAAATAAATTTTGTATCAATGTTATACCAGAATCTTAATAACACATCTATTTCAATGTTGCGGTAACAAATGCCAATTACAATTACATGTACAATGGGCTTCACAAGCCATTCCAATTGGATACTCAAGTATATAAATAGAAAAATAAAAACTCGGAACCTCCAACCGCCGTGACACCATCGGTCTTCTTGCGAGCTGGGGCCAAGAGTGTGATTCAGGCGCCTTTTCCGCCCAACCACGAAGTACATGACTTCCCCGGGTTCCTTCCTAACTTGAAGGAATCCCCGGCCCTGCATAAGGAGCCTAGCAACCTGACACAATAAAACAGGAGGGAACTCTTGATGCATGCCTGGTGCCTATATGCATTTCTAATATGAGAAAACATATTTCTTGCAACAGGAGGTGGCAGAGACTCAAATACATATATTTCTAGGCTTTTAAAACAAATCCATCTATTTCAATGGTACAAGTGCTTGGCCAAGCATAAATAAAAACAAGTAGTAGTTTCAAAAAAGGTAAAACTACCATCTCTGTGGATCCACCTTCGGCATCCTATCCCAGAAGTTTCCAAAATACAGTATAATAAAGTGCAAGAACAGAAAGTTGTGCATTTTCCATACATGCTTCATGCATTCTATTGACTCTAAAAGAATTTTCTTCATTTATCCACATTCATAAAAAAAATTGCTTTTCAAACTGATTTCCATGCATACTTAGGTTTCAAACGAGAGTTTCAAAACATCTTTTGAGTTCCATTTTATCATGTTGAACAAAAGAATAGGTTGTAAAGTTTCAGTATTAAAATAACATCTGCTCTTTTCTCAGTAAATTTTCTTTGATTTGATAAAGGAGTTTGTTTTCACTCCAAGCTACTCTCTTGAATGTTCTTGTTCAAGTTTGGTTTTTCAAATGTAAAAATATGTACATCATGATACTTTCAGTGTATGAACACAAGTAGAGGAAATAATTTTCTATATAACACAGTGTTCTCAGATTTATGTATATTTCTATATCTTCAAAATTCAAGCTGATTTGAAAGTGGAATTCCCAATTTGCTACAGGTTTCTGGTTAACAATAATATACAGTAACAGGATAATTCTTTCAGAAAAATAGAGGTTTGCAAATTTGCATTTGAGTTTTATATTGTATGCTAATATTCAGAAATCTACATCTGTATGTAAGCATAAGACAATGTGACCAAAGAAGATCACCAATTTGCATGGTTCACAGAGGTACATTTTCATATTTCCAGCTCCAAAAATACTGAGATGTTTATATATATTTGTCAGAAATATATCACATTCTGAAGAAGGTTTTCCTGTATAAATTCGCATTTATGTATATATATATATATGTATATATGTATATATGTATATATATATATATGTATATATGTATATATGTATATATATATATATGTATATATGTATATATGTATATATATATATATGTATATATATATATACATAGATATAGCTGAGTATATATATATACATAGATAATATATATATATATATATATGTATATATATATACATAGATACAGCTAAGTATATATACATATATATATATATGTTATAAACAAAAAGAAATACAGATTTTCATAATTGTTTTCACGTTTTCTGGCCGTGCACACAGAAAAGAGCATTATACAGGGTTCTAAGCAGATGATAAGCACCCCAAAGGTGCTGGGAGGCCTTGCCTCTCCCATGGGGAGGGCGCGGGCTGTGAGGAGGCCGCGCCCCCTCCACAGGGCGCGAGCCTCCCCACAGTGTCGTCCCTTCCTTTGGGAAGGGCTGGGGATTAAAATTCCTCCCCATACATTAAAAACAAATTCTTCAAAACAGAATTCGCCCAGCATTCAACTGCAATTAAATTCATTTCAAAAGAATTTTGAAATAATATCTGGTAAGGTTTTCTTGCGAAATTTTGTGTATATATATATATATGCACAGGAATGCAAATTCTTGTGTATATATATATATAATTTCATATCTTTTCTCTCACAATTTTATGTACAAAAGAATAGCAAATGAGGGCAGTTTCATGAAATGCAGATTTGCAAAAGATTATAACCCTGTTCTGGAAGAAAGAAATTGGGTATTTTCTTAACAATGTAACAAATGAAGAGAAGGTTTTTACCCAGATTTAAAAATAAAACTTGAAGACATTTTCTCAGGTATTGGTAATCATTTTTGTAAAATCTTGCATACCAATTCTCCAATTTCATACTGAAATTCAACTGGTTTAAAAGCAAAGAATGGAAAAAAAAACCTAGCAGATTACTCCAGTTGCAGATGTCCAGAGTTTCCTTCCGTCTCTTTCTCCCTGAGCCCTGGGTTATTTTTCCATAATCTTCTCTTCTCTCCCCTTAAAGCCTTATTCCCTTCTTCCGAGAGTCATGCCGACCCTTTCAAAATGACAGATGTATATTTTTCTTGGCAAATATTACATGCAAAATAAAAAGGTAGCCACTTGCCGAGAGCATTGTTGGTTTTAAGGAGAATTTCCCAGAACCCCAAGTTTCTCGGGACTGTTTTTCTATTTGATATTAGTTTTCCCTCTCCAAATTTTGGACTTGGTTTTAAACATATGCAATTAAAAATATTTCCACTTTATCATATGCAAATAAAAACATTTCCACTTTATTTTAATTTCATAAATAGATAAAATTTAATAAACAGATTTTCAATTATTGCACAGAAAGTGGGTTATATATATTAAATAAAAAAAATCATAATCCTTTCAAAACTATAATTGATAATTAATTTATTTTTATGTTATTATTTTTATCATTTACTTATTCAAACCATTTATTACCTATTTTGTAAGTAATTCAAAACAATCATATTGAAACAAACATTACCTAAATGCAACTATATGATTCTTAGGTGTTGTGTGTGTGACCGAGAGTTCTTCCTCTTTTACCCTATCGGGAAGCTAGCCTTCTTTCCTCAATCACACTTTTGGTCTTCGACCACCTGCAACTCAAGTGCACTCAGGCATGCAACAACGAAATTGTATTAGTAACCGATATAGAGGTATAAATCAAAGCAATAATTAAATCAATACTTCTATTTTGTTCTATCTTGCATATTTTAAAATAAAATGTGTTCACAATTTCAAAAGTAAATATTTTTTTTTTTACATTTCCATACACCAAAGCATTGTATTATATCATATTACTCTAACACACACCATCATTCATATAATAAATCCACACAAAGCCATGGACAAAACAGCATCAAAGTCTAAGACATGACAGTAGGTCTATGGGTCATCACTTTAAACTTAGGCATCTTAATCCAAAATCTCTCAAGAAACACCTTTTAGCGCTACATCAAAAATAGAACCAGTTGGTATACAACTTCTACAAACATGCTTCAAGGAACAAACCAGACTTGTATATGTTCTTTTTCGGTCAAAATCCTGGTCTTTTTCATGATAATGAACCTATCTAAAACATTAGGTCTCTAGGATTTGAAAACTTTAGAGGTCTAGCATGTTTCTCACTGCCTTGGTCTTATCAAACAAAGGTTCACTTGAGGTCAACATTGGGTCAAACATTTCCTTCACCCCTTCATCAAAATTTCACCCTTCAATTCATCAAACTTTGCAAAAAAATTGAATACACCAACACCTTTTTGACTTCAATATCTATCAAATCAAACCCTAACTTTGCTATTTTGTATGTGAAATGAATCCTTTTCCATGTATTTGGTTAGGTTAGTTACCATCTTTGAACTAGTTCATCTTAAAGGTCACGATTCTACCCTAAAGATTTCCAAGTTCATCAACATCCTTTATCCACACATCAAACTTAAGTCAAAGGTATTGTCCCAAAATGTTTGCAAAGATCACTTCCCACATCATCCACCTTTTCATCTCCCATTATCACCATTGCTCCAAAAATACTTAGAGTGTCCCTTTTACCTAGATTTGAGTCAACTAGAGAGTTCAAACATTACAAATCTCAACATAACTCTCCTAGAGCTGACCCAAAATTTATGGTAAAAATGAGATCACAACACGAGAATCATGGAGAAAACCAAAGTCACATTTACCTCAAGTGATCCAAATCCTCTAGAATTTGATCTGAGAAGTCACGTTACTTCATCACAACAACCTTCATCACCTTTAGGGCCATACGAGATAGAGAACATCATGAATAACCCATTTGGACTTACTAGGGAATAAATCATGGAGCATCAAGCCTTAGAGACCATAGTTCCCAACTCCCCATATTTTTTTGCACAATCATTGACACAAGGCTTGATGTCATCCGCTATTCCAACAACTCCAACCATAGGGATAAATCAAACATCAACACCTAGTATTGCAGCTAGTTTTTCTAAGGACTTTTTCCATACTCTTCCATTTGAAAGGAGCAAACTTGTGGGTACCCTTGAAACCAATCCTCCATCCCAAAAAACCACTTGGACACCAATATTTGGCGCTCCTCCCATTCCAAAGATCCCAAACAGTCGTATAAAATACTTACACTTCATTGCTCCACAAAAACTTCAACATATCGAGGACACCCCTCTTCATCCATACCTACAAGTATCACAAGTGTTCCCAACATTATGTAAGGTAGTGTGGACAAACTGGACCCAAAAGGGAAAGGAAGTACCATCATGCAAAATCAGCCTTGACACCACATGGGACCTCTTTATCCAATCATCCCTTGGATACATCAAACATAGTAGTTATCCAAAACACATCTATCCTAGCCACCATCAACCCACATCAAAACATTCCCTTGGTCACAAACCCCATCAACCAAGGTAATACATTGACCGCATCTCAAACACAAGGGAATTTCCAAAACATTGGTCAAGGGAATCCTTTCAATTAATGGACCAACGGTCCTAATATACTCTTAACGTCACAAAGTCTTACATTGCCATCCTCATCTTTTCCGTTTGTCCCCCAAGTCATGCAAAATCAAATGAGACCTCAAACTTACATTCCTCCACCCCAATCCACTATCTTACAAGGAATGTTGAACCAAGGGAACTCCCAACCTCTCATCAGCAATCCACTACCCACTCAAAACTCATCATAGATGTCCCAACAACCAACTGATCCTACATTACAAGTGCATGCCTTAGCCTTACAACAAGCACAAAAATCTTATCAACAATCCATCCAACAACAACAAGCAGCCCTAGCAGCACAACAACAACAACAACAAGCAGCCTTAGTAGCACAACAAGCAACCTTACCAGCATAGCAACAATATCAATCCCATCAAGCAACCTTAGTAGCACAACAACAATAACAGGCCCAGCAACAAGCCCTAGTGGCACAACAACAACAACAAGTCTTACTAGCTCGGCAGTATGCACAAAAACAACAACAACATCAATGTTCCTATTATAACCCTCAACAAAACATCGTCAATACAAACGCTTTAGGAACATATGCATCAACACCTCAATCACCTTCACAGAATCTCACACCACCATACACCCCATACAACACTTTATCATATCAAAACCCATCCATCATCCCACCATATGTTCCTCCACCAAACCTGCAAGACAATCTAGCATCACAACTTAAGGCGTTGTCACAAGAAATGCAAGACCTTTGGATGGGAAAGACAAAGAAGCCCCATACACAGAACCTATGTCCCTATCCATTCGATCCAAACATCGCAATGGTACCATTCCCTCTCAGTTTTGAAATACCCAAATTCAAAAAATACAAAGGGAGAGGAAGTCATGTGGACCATGTCAAAGAGTTCAATGTCATGTATATGGAGGTTGTGTACAATGATTCTTATTTAATATGCCTCTTTCCCCAAATTCTAACAAGTCTTGCTATGGATTGGTTTTCTCAACTGCCTCCTAGTATCAAAACTTTCAAGAAATTACTAATAAATTCATAGATCATTTCTCCTTTAATCTTGACATGGACGTAAGCATAGAAGAATTGTACACTCTCAGAAAGAACAAAGGAGAATATTTTGTTAATTTCTTACAACAGTGCAGACAAAGAGCTAGTAAGAGAAAATGGCATCTTCCCGATGAACAACAAGTGGGGATTATCATAGAAAATATAGATTTGGATCTATCCTTCCATTTGAAAATGCAGTGCATCACATATTATGATGAGCTTGTCCCTAGGTTCCTTAACATCGAGAGAGCTCTAATCTCATAGGGAAATACTCAAGCTTACAAAGACAATCGACCATCAACTAGTTCAAACGACAAGCCTCACATCTGGGCTAAGAACAAAAACATAACAAATGATGGTGTGGAAGATGTTAATGTATTCCTAAGTGCTCCTAGGCCAAACAACAATCAAGTTTCTAATATTCAACCAACTATGTAGCAAAAAACACCCCCTCAGAACAATCAGATCAACAACACCGAAACACAACAACAACAAACTCCTAACAAGAAAAACTATTTGAAACACAAGTGCACACAGTTGTCAGAACCTATCGAGACCATCATGAAGAAATTGGTAGATTCAAACCTGATAACACTTCCCAACTTTGAAAACTACCAAGAACCACAAGAGAAACCATTCTGATACAACAAGAACGATCTTTGTGACTTTCACAAAATCAAAGGACACAAAATAGAAAATTGCATGAGGCTCAAAAATATTATCCAAGACCTTATAGAGAATGATACCATATTTGTTGAAGTATCAACGAGTAACCAAGATTTTAAGATATACAAGAACCCTATACCAGCTCATAGCAAAGGGAACAACAATGGAAAATCTATGGATTACACAAACGTGTAGCATACCTATTCAAATGTGGTCACTTCATGTGATAGCATTATTATCATCATCACCATCAAAGGGAATAATGCAAAGTGTGGAGTCACCACACAACGTGGAAAACTCACCATCCAAGGAGTCCAATCCCAATCTAGGGCACATCCTACTCAGCTAATGGCTAGCACTAGCAAGTATAATCTCCTAGATCAGCTTAAAAAGACCCCTACATAGATTTTTATCTTAGAACTATTGAGGCTATCCCTCACGCATAGGGAAATCCTAGAGGAAGCTCTATCTATGTCATTTTTTCCCAAGGATATAGATACTGAACAGTTTCAAGCTATGGTAAGGCATATCACTAATCATCTCCTCCCTTCTTGGAACAAGACCTACCATCACAACCATCTCATAATCATGCTTTATACCTTGAGGTCATCATTCATAAGAACAAGGTTAAAAGAGTCTTAGTAGATGTAAGTGTTGGTCTGAACATTTGCACCCTTCAGTTGATAAAAGATTTGGGCTATTCATAGGATACTATTGAGAAGACAAAAAGAACCACCATTAGGGCATATGATGACCAAGAATGGGTATCACAAGGCATCATCATACTACCCATCCAAGTGGGCCCCCTCATCGCAGAAACTACATGCCAAGTGTTAGACCTTAATCTTTTGTACAACATACTACCTGGTTGACCCTTGATCCATGCCTTAAAAGTTGTAGCTTCAACCTACCATCAATGTGTCAAGTTTCCTTTTGAGGGTAGAGAAGTTACCATTCATGGAGATCCTGAGCCTTTTTACTATTACAAGAATCTTGAGGCCAAGTTCTATAAAATCCCCCAAATACCCAAAAATGATGAAGGGCCTACACCTTCTACCTCATTTCTTGACCCATCATCCCTCACATCTACCTCTAAAACGAAAGCCCCCATTGTGCAAAGCATACCCGACATCAAAGCAATGATCGAGGATGATGGTTGTGGAAACTATAAGCTAACAAAGGATACTTTTGTGTTGGGAGAGTTACCTCTTTCTCACAAATCTCATGGGAAACCCACACCAAGCAACAACGTACCTAAAACTATCAAGATGGAAGCTACTACCTTTACCAAGTGGGGGGACCTGAACAAAGATGATGTTAATGAGGAAGATGTCTCTAAAATGCTATATCAGGACGAAAGACTTGTCCCTATTCTTCCCATGGAAGATGATAACAAAGGTTTACAGCTAATGAAGGGCATGGGCTATACCAAGAATGAGAAACTGGGACAAAATGACAATGGTTTGCTAAAACCTATCGTTCCTGAGAAACATCCAAAGAAACTTGGCCTAGGTTGTACTATTAGCAAGGTTACCCTTATTGGTAAAGGTACTTTTACTAAACGGGTTGAGGCTTCTTCTTGGTTACCAACATTGTGTGATACTACCCTAGATGACTTCCCTCTTGATGTTTCTAACCTATTTGAGAATAAATCCCTCTTTATACTATCTACATCCACTTTCACCCCAAGCAACCGACCAAATGAAATATGCCTAGTATACCCGCAACTCATTGACTTGGACCAACAAGGACCACCGATTCTAAATTTATTCAAAAATGATGAAACGATCTCATAATTCATGGAAATCCATGAAAACTTACCATATGCAGATCACAAGGTAGGTTTTGACATAGAGCTATACATAGGGGCATACTATAGGGAGATGATTGAATCCTTCAGTTGCAAAATTGACAAAGTGCAACTAACATGCAAATATTTGAGTGAAAACCACACTGTGGCACTCTCTAATCCTAAAATAGTAAAAAGAAAGGATGCATCTAAGGGTGAAAACCTCTCTGAGGTGCCCAAGGATGAGGGATTCAATCTCCCCCTTTGCATAATACATCCAGAGAAATCAATGTTTCTAGCAAAAAATACCACTCTAATCAATGTGGGAATAGAAGAAGCACCCAAGATCACTTTCTATGTTGAATCCTTGTTGGATGAAGAAAAGAAGAACCTAGCAGAATTCTTAAAAGAGCAAAGAGCTAACTTTGCATGGTCATACACTGATATGCTAGGGCTCGATCCAGAAGTGGTGGTGCATCATCTAGCAATCTATCTCAAAGCCAAACCAGTAAATCAAAAATTAAGGAAGATGCACCCTTAGATAGCACTCTTGGTCATACTTGAGTTACAAAAGTTTCTTGACGTTGGATTCATCCAACCGATAGATTATCCCGAGTGGGTTTCAAACCTAGTACCAGTCTCCAAACCCACTAGGGGCATCAGAATATGCATTGATTTTAGAGATTTTAACAAAGCATGCCCGAAGGATGATTTCCCTCTCCCTAACATCAACATCATAGTAGACTTAACAATTGGGTATGAAATGCTATCACTCATGGATGGTTTTTCAAGCTATAATCAAATCATGATTGTCGAGGAGGATCAACACAAAACTGTATTCACTTGTCCATGGGGACATACTACTGTAAAATGATGCCATTTGGGCTAAAGAATGTAGGAGCAACCTATCAAAGAGAAATGACCCTTATCTTTCATGACATGATTCACAAAATAGTTGAAGACTATGTGGATGATATTTTGGAAAAGTCAAAGAAAAGGAGTGAGCACATACAAGTCTTAGGACCCATCTTTGATAGACTTGAAGAATACAAGGTACGACTAAACCCAAAAAAGTGTGTCTTTGGGGTTACATTTGGGAAACTTCTCAACTATATTGTCTAGCAAAGAGGGATAGAAATTGACCTGGTAAAGGTAAAAGCAATCCTAGACATGGTACCACCGCAAACATTAAAACAGATTAGAGGATTACAAGGTTGCAGTCCATCAAGAGGTTCATAGCACAACTATCAGATAAAATCCACCCTTTTTTGCATCTTCTTCTGTAGACATGGAAAATATACTGACATACTTGATCTCGATTATTAACACCATTTCATCCTAAATCATCTCTCAATATAACCATTTAATTGAATACCTTTATTTGATTAAATTCACCAATTTTCCTCTCTTAATTAAATAAATCATTTTATCTAATTAAGTCTTTCTCTCTTGTTAATTAAATCAATTTACATGATATAATTAACCCTATGTCCATATTTAATTAAATAATTCCCTTTATTTGATTAAATCTCTAAGGTCTATCTATTAAACTAAATAAATTAAACCTTGTTTAATTTTATGCTAACCAACCATCCCCTTTAGTTAAATAAAACAAAATATTTATTTAACTAAATCTAAAATCACATTCTTCTCATCTTTGATTTAAATAAACCCATAAATCTAAGTCAAATTTGTCACATCATCTAATCCCTCATTAAATTAATTGACCCTTAATTAATTTAATCCTAATTCATGTTCCATCCTCTAGCTTTTGCCACTTGCACATGAAAATAGATTTAATTCATTTATTAAATCTCTATTTTCTCTCAACATGGCATAATGGAGGAATATTCTCTCAAATCTGAATTCAAATCCAAGTGGACTTTGTCCTTCCAACAAGACATTTATTTCATCTTTGCATTGAGCCTAGTGGCATTTAAGACATTCCTTTTCCCTCTTACATGTCATTTCACTAATTTCAAATTCCACCTAAATGCATTTAAGGGTACATTCATCAAAATGTGCACATCCTCCATCCATCCATCTCTTGACAAGTGGCACCTTGCCATTGGTTGAATGTTAGTCCCACATTGCTTCAGTTTGGGAATTTCTCCATCCTATCATTCTATAAATAAGAGGCTTCTCTCCTCATTTGATCATCCACAATTTGAGCAAACGTATTATACTCAAATCCATTCTCAAGTGTTAGCATTCTCATCCATTTTATCAAGTTTATAGTTAAGTTATGCAGGTTTTTCATCATGGAGCATGTTTGAATCTTCATCAAGTGGATCACTCTTCATCACATATCAATATTGCATCATAGGAGTTGGGAAATGGCCAATTTCCACATCAAATTGGTACCAACTCCCCCAAGACATTAAGAGTTTTCTTTGCATTTGAATAGGATTTAGTATGTTTGATTTATGCTTGTTTGTGTTCTACATTTCATTCCTTTTCTTTTACAATTCAAATGGATTTCTTGGGGAATCATGATACTAACTTGCATTTGAGCTAATTTAGTATTTGTTTCTTGTGTTTGTGCGGGTTTGGGATCTTGGTTCACATTTTTGGCACTAGAAGGAGGGCTCTTTGGGAAAGTACCTTGGTGAAAACCTGGCAAACAGGCGCCTTGTGTAAATAAGTACTTTCCATCCACCAAGATCTTCACGGCTTGTTCTGCATCATCCCTCCATTACACTTCCATCATCCATTGCATTCCATATCTTCATCCATCACCCATCCTTTCGACATCCTCATCATAGTTTGGTCCTGTGTTTGTGTCATGATTCCTCCTAGTACTACTCGACTCATTCTCAAGGTCAGTTTGTCCTTCCTTTATCAGAGTAGTCTATTGCATCACATTGTGGGAATGTTCTCACCGGATCGGATTTGTGTATATTCTTGAAGGTCCTTAAATTAGAAAAGCAAAAAACATCAGAAAATCAAAAAAATAAAAAAAAATAAAAAAATAGTAGAAAATAAAAAAAAACCAAAAACATCAAAAAATCAGAAAATCCAAAAACATTGAAAATCCAAAATCCACAAACATTCATAAAACCAAAAACATCCAAAACATATCAAAATCCAAAAACAGGTCAAAAAAGTTAGTCAAAAAATCAAAAAACAGAGTTGTCTTGTCGAACTACGGGTCTCTAAGCCTTGAAGGTAGGAAAGGTTGATCTTTGATCATCGCCTAAGACACTTAGGTCAGTCCTTTAGGAGTCCATCATAATAAACTGGCAGTCCATTTGTTCATATCTCATCAATAATCGAGTCTATGTCAGTCGAACTACGTGGTCTCTGCGTGTATAAAAAAAGCCTCAAAACAGTTCAAAAAAACTCCAAAAACATCCAAATATTTGAAAAAAAATCCATCTGTCTCATCTCACTTTCACCCACAATAAACACCACTCATAATAAATGATCGTCATCCTCAACCTTTGGTAAAACAATTGGAAAAGAGTCTAGCAGGTGAAAAGTGAAAACTTGAAACGTCAAGTCTTAGGTTTAGGTCTGTACGTAAACAAGTTGGTCAACTCTTTGTGTCAATAGCCTATCATCCAATCAGTCCCATATCAAATCATCTGATATCGTCATGTCCAAGGATGCATCCTTCCTACAATGGACATCAACATCAGGCATCACCGTAGTTTAGTATTGGCTAGCGGTATGAAGAACATTAGCTTGTTTGTTTACTTTATCTTTTTCTTTTGATTTATCTTATTGCGCTCATTCCAAGGACCTCTCAATGATATCCAAATGAAAGGATTTAGAGAGATAGGAATGGGGCAACGATCATTATCTTTTTATCTGTTGCATTTGTTGGATGTTCTTGTAATATAACCTCAGTCATGTGTGCTTTATTTGGGCATAGGGAGGGTGTGTTAAGTATCTTGTTGACCACATAGGAAGGCTTTCCTTTCTATGTTTTGGTCTGAGATGTCTGAAGTACCTAAAGTGCATCCTAGTAAGGTTTCCATATTTCAGGTGTGAACAAAGATACTCCTATTTGATTGTCAGGTCAAAGTACATCACACTAGGTACCATGCCATCTTGGTTCTTTATACCTTGATGCATCATACCTATGTGTGTTATCAAACATAAGGTAAATTGTCCCTTTGAAAATCCCAACTCCTCGGCAATTAATCATCATCATCATCTCATGTCTTGTTGGAATCTCTTGTTTTCTTCTTTCTTGCTTTTTTGCGCTAACATGGTACTATGACAGTTAATCATAAATCATCGCTAATGCATCCATCTTGTATCCACAAACCATTTTCATATCATATCATATCATATAAGAAACATTGATCATCTCGCATGAATTGCATTTCATCATTACATAATATAGAATGGTTATTCTAAGCATCTCATAAACCATACATTTATCATCCATTTACATAATAATAAAAGCATTGTCCTATCATATCATGTGCATCCATATCATCCATACATCATCATATCATCCATTACATATAAACATCATAATCATCTCATTTATATCATCTATCATGGTAAAAATTAGGATCAAGTGTGTGTAATATATCAAAATAGACATGAAGCTACCCATGGCCGATGAATTGTTTAACATCATCAAATTTGTCTACATCAAGCATTCGAGTTGAACTAATCTTGAACCTCTTTTTCACGAGATCGACCCTCAAATTAATTTTTGCTTGATCTCTCGATGGGGTAGTATACCAGCATAATTCTTCATTTGCTGGGGCAGCAATGGGGCATTCACAGTTTATTCTTTAAACCAATGCAACAAGTGCATTGCTTCAAAGAGGGGAAAAATGTAGACATGGAAAATATACCAACATACTTGATCTCGATTATTAACACCATTTCATCCTAAATCATCTCTCAGTCTAACTATTTAATTGAATACATTTATTTGATTAAATTCATCAATTTTCCTCTCTTAATTAAATAAATCATTTTATCTAATTAAGTCTTTCTCTCTTGTTAATTAAATGAATTTACCTGATCTAATTAACCCTATGTCCATATTTAATTAAATAATTCCCTTTATTTGATTAAATGTCTAAGGTCTATCTATTAAACTAAATAAATTAAACCTTGTTTAATTTAAGCTAACCAACCATCCCCTATAGTTAAATAAAACAAAATATTTATTTAACTAAATCTAAAATCACATTCTTCTCATCTTTGATTTAAATAAACCCATAAACCTAAGTCAAATTTTTCACATCATCTAATCCCTCATTAAATTAATTTAATCCTAATTCATGTCCCATCCTCTAGCTTTTTCCACTTGCACATGAAAATAGATTTAATTCATTTATTAAATCTCTATTTTCTCTCAACATGGCATAATGGAGGAATATTCTCTCAAATCTGAATTCAAATCCAAGTGGACTTTGTCCTTCCAACAAGACATTTATTTCATCTTTGCATTGAGCCCAGTGGCATTTAAGACATTCATTTTCCCTCTTACATGTCATTTCACTAATTTCAAATTCCACCTAAATGCATTTAAGGGCACATTCATCAAAATGTGCACATCCTCCATCCATCCATCTCTTGACAAGTGGTACCTTGCCATTGGTTGAATGTTAGTCCCACATTGCTTTAGTTTGGGAATTTCTCCATCCTATCATTCTATAAATAAGAGGCTTCTCTCTTCATTCGATCATCCACAATTTGAGCAAAACGTATTATACTCAAATCCATACTCAAGCGTTAGCATTCTTATCCATTTTATCAAGTTTATAGCTAGGTTATGCAGGTTTTTCATCATGGAGCATGTTTGAATCTTCATCAAGTGGATCACTCCACATCACATTGGCACCAACTCCCCCAAAAGATTAAGAGTTTTCTTTGTATTTGAATAGGATTTAGTATCTTTGATTTATGCGTGTTTGTGTTCTTCATTTCATTCCTTTTCTTTTACAATTCGAATGGATTTCTTGGGGAATCATGATACTAACTTTCATTTGAGCTAATTTAGTGTTTGTTTATTGTGTTTGTGCAAGTTTGGGATCTTGGTTCACATCTCCATAAAGGAATAACTTACAAGTGGGATGAGAAGTGTGACAAAGCTTTCCAACAGATCAAAGACTATCTATTGACATCTCCAATGCTCATGCACCGATACCGAACAAACCATTGATCCTATATATCTCAGCGGTACTAGGTGCTCTTCTAGCACAACATGATGAAAATGGAAATGAAAGGGCTATCGACTACATCATTAGGACCTTAGTGGGATATGAAATGAACTATTCATACATTGAGAAAGCATGCTTAGCATTGGTTTTTCCTTCACAAAAATTCAGACACTACATGATGTCACATCAAATCAAACTTATTACAAAGATTGATCCATTGAAATACCTGTTATCCAAAGAAATTATCACTGGGCGAATGGCCAATGGGTAATGATCTTAACTAAATTTGACATAGAATATGTGGAGTAGAAGGAAATCAAAGGACAAGTGATCGCAGACCAACTAGTAGAGGCACCTATCTATGTTGAGAACCCCTTGATATCTAAATTCCCTATTGAATCAATGTTCCTTGTTAATCTCACAGATCAGTGGAAGATTTACTTTGATGGATCGTTCACCCAACATGGATCTGAAGCGGTTATTCTCTTCATCACCCCTTAAGGCGATTGCATCCCAAAATCATACAATCTATGATTTTCATGTACTAATAACTTTTTTGAGTACGAAGCCCTAATCATAGGTCTAAGGATAATAGTTCAATGGAGGATACAAGAGATGAAAGTCTATGGAGACTCACAGCTGGTTATCAACCAAGTTAATGATGACTACCAAACTAAAAATGATAAGCTTACTCCTTACAAGAAGATGGTAGAGAATCTCAAGGACCTTTTCATAGACATAACTTTTGAGAAGATTCCTCGCATAAACAACAAAGAAGCAGATGCTATAGAAACAATCAGATCATTGTTAGACATGTCGAACAATGTCCTACAATGTGAATTCTTGGTAGAACAACTATTCATCCAAACTTTCAAAATCTCGTAATCAGAATTTGTGTGTGTCATTTTTGGTCCTAGATCCCTGTGGTACCATGACATATTTACCTACCTAAGTAGAGGAACCCTCCCATCTAATATCACCTCAAACCTTAAAAAGACCTTTGTTAAAAAGGCATCCCGATTTGTGTTCCTAGGTGATACCCTTTAACGTCGAAGCATTGAAGGGACATTACTATGAGAGGAAGCCTTGACCACTTTAACAGAAGTTCACGATGGAATATGTGGTTCCTATTCTAGCAGTATGAATTTAGCTAAGAAACTATTGAGGATGGGGTACTACTAGCCAACCATGGAAAGAGAATCTCATCAATATGTGCAAAAATGTGTCTAGTGTCAACAACATGGAGATATGATTCATGCACCAGCTCAAGAATTGCACCCAATGATCACACCTTGGCCTTTCTCACAGTGGAGGCTTGACCTCATAGGAAAGATTACCCCAACCTCATCTAATGGTCACAAGTTCATCATAACAACCACTAAGTATTTTACCAAGTGGGTCAAAGCCATTCCTATGACCTACATAACGGGGAAGCAAACTATCAAGTTTCTCCTGAATTACCTAATCTATCGTTACGGTGTTCCAAAAACCCTTATCTCAAACAATGAAACACCATTTAAGAATCAGGATGTAAAAGAGATATGTCAAAAATTCAACATCCAACACCGATTCTCTACCCTGTATTACCCCCAGGGCAACAATCAAGTTGAGGCTACAAACAAGACCATTCTAAAAATCCTGAAGAAAACGGTCAATGAAGCTAGTCGTGACTAGCATATATAATTAAATCCACACGCCAATAGGTGCAACCCCTCTCTCCTTGGTCTATAGATAAGAATCCATTTTACCTCTTAAGGTCGAGCTTCCATCACTGTGAATGTCACTACAAAACCTAATCACTGATGAAGAGTACAGAGTATCTCAACTAAACAAGCTAGAATTCTTGGATGAGCGTCGTCTTGACGTTCTTAATCAATTGCAAGTATATTAAAACATAGTGAAACAGAGCTATAACAATAAGATCAAATGTTGATCTTTCCAGGTAGGGGATCTTGTCCTAAAGTAGAATCAAAAGAATCTTCCAGATCAGGACAACAAAGGAAAGTTTGAGCCTAACTAGTTAGGTCCCTTTGTTATCACAACAAGTTATGGATCAAGAGCATATCAATTGTCAACACCTGAAGGAGAACCCTTGCAGGAACCAACCAACAACTTGCATCTTAAAAAGTTTTATGCCTACTCTTGAAGGGTATAAATTTGAAAATACAAAAAAAAATAAAAAATGATCAAAATCCAAAAAAATGAGAAAAAGGATTGAAAACAGTAAAGAAGAACAATCATCCACTAGTGAAAACCACTTCGGTGGCACTTTGGGAAAGCACCTTGGTGAAAGCCTGGCAAACAGGCGCCTTGCATAAATAAAGTACCTCCATCTACCTGATCTCGTTTTCCTATCATTTCATCCATCACATCACATCCTTCATCCTATTCTGTCCATCACCCATTTGCGTCCATATCATAGCTTAATGTTGTGAAGTATCGTATCCCCTTAGTACTACTTGGTATAATCAAAAGGTCAGTTTGTCCTGCCTATATCAAGGTAGTTTGTCATATCATACCAGGGGTAATTCGTTATGGATCGGATCAAGTTCTTGTATATCTTAATCTCATCGAAAATCCCAAAAAAATTCATAAAACATTTATCAAAAAATCTAAAAACATCCAAATTCTTGTACAGATAAAATCCAAAAACATTCATAAAATTATAAAATCAAAATCCAAAACATCCAAAACACATCAAAAAATAAAAAAAGAGTACCATGTCAAACTACGAGTCTCTAAGCTTGAACGTGTGCAAGGGCATCATTGATGTGCCCTCGAGACACCCTAGGTCAGTCCTTTAGGAGTCTTTCATAATAAACTAGCATCCATCAATTGTTAAAATCTCATTGCTAAATAATTTGAGTCAGTTGAACTACATGGTCTTTGTGTATATAAACTACGTGGTCTATGTGTATATAATGTAGGCAAGGCTTATCTTTGATCAGCCCTCGAGGCCCTTAGGATAGGTCTGTTAGGTTAGGTTCTTGGTCGAAACTCAGAAAACACAAAAGCATCCAGATAATAGAAAATGCAAAAAATTCAAATATTGAAAAAACCTTAAACATTTGAAAAACCTCATAAAAGAACAAAAACATTAGAAAACATTCAAAAAAACCTAAACAAAGTCAAATATCTTAGAGAAAACCCTAAATAGATTCAAATAATAAAAAAACCTAAACATTCATATAAACTTTCAAAAAGATCAAAAACAGCCTCAAAACATTTTTAAAATACCCAAAACATTGAAATATTCCAAAAAATCCAAATCCATCCACCCCATTTCACTTTCACCGTAATAAACCTTCACCCATAATAAATCGAGCATTGCCTTCAACCTTTGGCAAAACAAATAGAAAACAAGTATAGAAAATCGTAAAGTGAGAACTTAAGTGTCAAAATCTAAAGTCTAGATCATAGGTAAATGAGTTAGTGGAGTTCATATCAACAGCTTATCAAACAACCTCATCCTAATCAAGCCATCCAATCAACATGTCCTAGGATGTATCCTTGCGATGGACGTTAGCATCAGAAATCACCATAGCTAAAATAAACTAGAAAGAGATATAGATAATGTTGACTATTTTTCTTTGATCTTTTCTTATGATTTATCTTAATGACCCATTTTGAGGACCTCTCAATGATGTCTATCAAAATGATTTAGAGAGAAAGGAATGGGGCATCGATCATTGTCTTATTTTTATTGTGCTTGTGGGTATTCTTGTAAAATAATCTTGGCGCATACTTGCTTAGTTGTGTGTAGAGAAGTTGTTTGGAGTAAATTGTTGACTATTGTTTATGCTTTGTTCCAATGTATTCTAAGCTTCTAACTTACATTCCAACAAGGTTTTTGTATCTTAAGGTGTGAACAAGAACTATCCTATCTATTTATAGAGTCAAAGTCCATTACACTAGATACAAAGTCATCCTGGTTATCAATACCTTGATGCATCGTGTCTATGTGTTCTATCAAACAATAAGGAATGGTAGAAATACCAATCCCAAGATATGAGTGAATATTCATCATGCATTTCTCATCACCATCTCTAATAAAGTCTCAATGGATCATAGAATTGTTGGATCTTTTGAAGCAATCGGAAAAATCAATGGTCAAATCATCTTGTTTCTTCTATCTTCTCTCCACACTAACCTAGTATCATGACAATAAAAAAAACAATATCATCACTACATCCATCCTACATCCACAAATCATCAGCATGCATACATCTCACATAATCATAGCATATCATAAAACATACATCCTACGTCATCATTATCATTTAAGTTGTGATGAATAATATAGATTTGTTATTTTAAGCATCTTAAATCATTGCATCACATATCATAAAAATACATCGCATAATCATATCATAAGACTGAACATTTGCATTATCCATACATACATCCATATGCACACATCATCATCTCATAAAATTGCATAATAAAATACACAAAAATAAATGCATCCATATCATTTGCGTAAGCATAACATTTGCATATTATATCATAAAAAGATACTGAAAAAGAATATAACATTGCATCCATTCCATATCATTACATATACCATCGCATATCACATAAGCATAAATAAAAAAATTGCATCCATACATGATAATATATAAGCATCTCACATCATATCAAATGCATCCATACATTCATAAGCATGAAATAAAATGAACACATCACATCATATCGAATCTATATCACATATATCAAAAGATGGTGACTATCATAATATAATATTTGAGTCAGTGTATGTATATCGATCAAAAGTACAAGATCCATGAGGCTATCAAAAATGAGCCCATGAATGTATCTTTGTATAAAGAATCAGGAAATAATCAAAAAGTGTCTGTACAAGTGAGCTAGCCTTGATGGTTTCTCCCCTCACTAGGTTGTCTCTTTGGTTGATCCTCGGCCTACGGATGTGACCCACTCCTCTACGAGTAATCTAGTTGCCTAATTTCCATAGAGACATCTCGATGGTGATGCATATGATAGTAGGTAGTCTTGATAACAACCTCTTTATACAATCGAGCAGACATTTTTCATCCCTGAGCTGCAAATGTCATAGACTCTAGCTACTGACACTACCTGACCTCCTGTCCTAACTGCATATCAGCATTCTGCCTAAGCTAATGCTCCTGGTCTCTCTCAACAGTGATAACCAAAATGTGTTGTCTATCGTGATCCCTCTCACCTGTAACCACTTGCAACTATTGCTATAACTATTTTATTTATGCATCACAGAGATCTGGCCACAGCGGTAACTGTTGTGGAGGCTAGTGCTATATCAATGGTTGTTGGTGCATTGGTGGTGCCCCTGAGACCTGTCCATCCTATCTTTGGCCCCATCCTCTACCCTTCCCATCATCTTGTTTCCCTCTACCTCTTAGTCTCCCTCGTGGGGGTGCACCTGATGGATATGTCAATCTATAAGAGGGAATGAACCATGCATCATATGTAGGCGTTGTTTGTGCATCTACCTGTCCCTAATCATAAGCTTAAGGCCTAGCAACCAACTATTGAAATCCCTAAATAACCTCATGGGATGGGATCATATGTCCATGTTGTCTGTTGGGATGACCTGGAAAAAATAGCAGTGTACGCATCATCAGGCATGTCCTGTCTCTCACCAAACTGTCTGGCAACCTTATCGGGTAGGTACCTCTCAATAATAGAGTTCTCTCGACCCTGCATGTATCGAGTTTGTTGAGCAAAGAACAACTATTGAACATCATTGTACCATGTTGGCATCTAAATCCATGGCCTCCATCTGAATATTGTCATATCATTGATCACTCAACGCCAGAAGGGAATGTCGAGCTACCCTATGTGTTGCAAAGTGATGGCACCCCTGTGTCTCTAAACAACAAGATCATATGTCTCTATGTCTTCCATTTGAACAATCGTTCGAAGGACAACAATGTGCTCCCAGGCACAAATATGGAGAAGAGTGACCCTTATGCCAATAGCCCTGTCATTGTAGTATACAAAATAAAACATATCATGGTAAAGGGAGGCCAACATCACTGGCCCCCATGCATACTAAGTCCTCTGAAAGAGAATCTTGTGCCAAGCCAAACCCCAACCTGGACTGAATCCTCTACTTCATCGATCTAGAGCAACCAAGCCTGAGATAATCACCGCAATGATCAATCTGAAATTCGACACCCAACCTCTATACATCTCGAGATCAATCTGGGAGGTGACCAGAATAATTTCCTCATGTTTAAGCACCTCATGGGAGGCATCATAATCGACGTCAACATCATAGATCATGCGCTCACCATGTATCAGCAAATGAAAGATCTGCCATACATCCTCCAGTGTCACTATCGCCTCACCGGTAGGTAAGTGGAATGACAAGGTTTCACTGTGCCATCGCTCACACAACACTGTCATCATCACCAAATATGTCCAGACAGAGGGCATGTAAGCAACATACCACAAGCCAATCTCTCCCAAGTGCTCCTATCACAACTCAGACAAATCACCAAGTCTAGATAAAATAGTCAGTCGATGCTCGTGGAATATCAAAGGTGGGATAACCTCCTACACCCACGAAGTGCACAACATCAAAATTCACAAAAATTGGCTAAGTTTGGAGTTTTATCCCCCAAAATGACAATAGTATCACTATTTATGATAGTGTCGCTATAATTCAAATTCCAAACAGTGACGCCCAAACCATTTAAATTGCAAATTGCAATACGCGTTGCTATTTGACTTTAGCAAACCCTAACCCTAAATTTCAAATAAAAAGTTGTGTCACCATTTACATATGCATCACTATTTAAAATCTAAAACCCTAATTTTAAATTGTGAACTGCATCACAATTTACATATGCATCGCTATAAATCAAAATAGCATTGTCGATTCTAAAAATAGCATTGCTATATAGCGACGTCGCCAAAGTTCAAATTTCAAAATACATTAAATGCACCTAAAATTCAAATTTCAAATCAAGTTTCAAATCACATATCAGTGGTCCTAGGCCTGGAAGCCTTTGGTACTCTCGAACCCATTCGAAAATGTGTCGTGGGAGCACTCATTGCGCCATTTCGTTAGAGGGTCAGAGCTCAAGATGTAAGAAATCCTTAAGGTGTGAATGCACAAATGAATTGAAAGTGACCCTTCCTTACCTATTTATGCTTGCAAATTAGGGTTTTTTGCCCTAATTTAACCATGAAGCTATGGTTTTTCACCATTTTCACAAATTTTGCCAAACTGGAACTTATTTTGCATCATTTTTTGCATCCCAGAGCCCTTCCGAACCCTTGGGGCAGCATTTTATCCTTTGTCGAGAAATCAACCTAAAATTCAAAAAAAATTCCCAATTTCTCGAGGGGGCAAGGAACCATCTTACTCCTTCCACTAGGGCAACAGCGAGGCATCTAAAAATCAGAAAAAATAAATAAATTGTTTTTTGATTTAAGCAATAATTTTTCATCTAAAGGGTGTCAGTCTTTGAACCAACATAACAAGTACCTCGCTTCAAAGAGGGGCAAAATGTAGACACTGAAAAATATCCCGAATGATATCATACACTCGAATCAGGTATACTAACATCATTTCCTCTTAAAACCAATCCTCTTTTTGCTTAATTAATTAAATTATCCTAGATAATTAATTAATGGCATCATTTGCATCTATTAACCTAATTAATTTAATCGGGTTAATTCACCTCTTTTCATGCTAACATTTCATCCTATTAAATTAAATAAATCAAACTATTTAATTTAAAATCGTCAAATCTTCTTAGTTAATTAAATAACCCTAAGTTATTTAATTAAATGTCATTCCACCTTTCCCCCATTCATTAAATCATTTTATTTAATGAATATCATCTAATTCTCCTAAAATCCCCTAATTGCATAATTATCATTGTTTAATTATCAATTATCTTAATCTAATTCCCCCCCACTTGCAAGGGAATATATTCCTCATTTGCACATTCCCCAAAAAGGGAATATTCCCATGGAATATTCCTTTGATCAATTTGATTTGGTTTTAATTAACTAAATATCCTTTTTCTCCTCACTCATTTGAAAAAGGGAATATTCTTACAAAGCTTCATGTGCAAGTTAACTCAAAACTTCTTGTGTAAGCTAACTTGTGACCTCTTGTACAAGTCAAAAGTGTGTTTGTTTGAAGGAATGTTAACCCTTGATTAAAATCTCATCTTTCGTTCTCATCCGTTGATGAGAATCTGTGATCTATGTTTCATCCTTCTTCCATCCTTGACTGTTGATTAGCCTTGTTGATCTCAACCCTCCATTTCTCATTTCCTTTCCTATAAATAGGTCACTATTTGGAGACAAATGGATCCATCTTTTAACATCAGAGTTATGTTGTTAAAATCACTCACACTCCCACTCATATTTAGCACACATTTAGCATCTTTTAGTTTAAATTACTTGCATTAAATATATTTAGCTTCCATTAATGGCTTCCACGATCACACAATGCATCCATTTAGCTTATTTATTAATTAGGGTTTGAATCTTTTAGTTTAAAATCCATTTAGAATTAGCTTAGCATTTGCATATCTAGATCATTTTAGCATAAAATCATGTTAAGTGAGCTTGCATCATGCTTATTTAGATTAAAATCATATTTTCATACACATCTATCAGTGGTTCTATCAGTTTTCTTCAATAAAACTGATTGGAACAAGCTCAATCATCCACGGGATTGAGAAAGGGTCATCGTTCCACATCAACGCGACACCACTACCCCAACAGATAAGTTTCAGATGGATTAGAGTAGGCATTTAAAGCTTTCGTAGTTTAGTATAATAGGTTTTAATGGATTCTTAGTTTAATTTTCATTTGAATGATCCTTTTGAGATTTGACATTAGTGGCTTCATTATGCTTTGATTCTTCATGGATCAAGCATAACCGACACATACTAATCCGTTGGTCACAATATATATATATGTATATATATACATTAACATAAGTATATACATATATTATTATATATATGTATATTATATAACAATATTTTAATATCCACACTTAAACACATATATTTGTATATTCATTGATCGATGTATATACACAAATTGTGTGTGTGTGTGTATATATATGTCGCATATGGCCAAATCGATATTCCCATGCATATGGGTTACCCATTCATGAGCATGCGTAGGTACGTCTACCTATGTATACTCATGCATGTATTAACTCATGTATTTTTGATGGGTGTTTTTGTACTTCTCAACACAGACAACACACAAGTGTGATGTCTCTCTTGAAAGGTTAAAATATGCAACTCAGTTTGAGACAATCATCTAAAGGTCTCTCGGGTGTTAGGCCATGACTTGCAAAAATAGCTCAATTTTTTATGTGATTTGATGGTAATCACAAGGGGTATTTATGATTTACTAAGCTTAGAATTTTTGGGTCTACAAATGGAGTTTCATAAGTTTGGGATGATGAACAGTAGCTGCAAGTTTGGAACAGCGAACTAAAACTCCTTGTGTTCATCAGATTTGGCTTTACAATGATGTTGGAACTTGTATCTAAGTTTAAATTTTTAAAAAAATAGCAAAAGGGAAAATTCTTAGAAGTTTTCCTAAGTCTGCAACTAAGATGAATAGTAACAATTGAGGATGCTACGGTGGAAAGACTTCCCAAAAATGAGTTTTAGTTAACCAAGGATAGCCCACAATGTCATAAAACTAGTGCAATATTCAAGGGGTCTTTGTAGATTTTTAGACTATACATTCACCTATTAAGCATGAATAAACAATTGAGCTTAGATGCGGCAAAATAAACAAGCTTAGACTAACTTTACACAACAATTTTTCATCAACAAATAGCCAAAAGTATGAGCTGAAAGTATATCAAACACTATAGCATACATCCTCCATTAAAGCACAACATGAACTACTAGCAGAAAATGAACTTAAATTGAAATAACAATGCTAAAATAAAGTATTGGAGATAGAATCATGCACACATGAAGAGCAACACATAAGAAACCATTAACTCAATGCTTTTCTAATATATTTTGCATCAACATTTCTTTACAAAACAACTCATCTCTCTCTTTGAAAATGAGAGGATGCCCCTATTTATAGTTTTCAAAAAGAAGAATGAATGGTCAAGATTCATTTACAATGAATGGCTTAGATTCATTCTAGCTTAGGGTTTCACCTACCCCCAATACTTTACAATATAAAAATAGACTCTCTTGGCTTATCCCTATTTTGTCTTCTAGTCTATTTTAACATGTAGCTACTTTTAGCTTTGTCAACTATTTTAGCAAATATTCATCATCTATAATAGGTTTTCCAACCTCCTTTTGTGTTGTTTCATACTCCATGAACTTTCCAATCACAACCAACAACTTCTTTTCTTAAGAAAGATCAGATTCAGAGATTTGGAAGGCCACTCTTTTAAATATTTCCATTATTTGGTCCCGATTTTTGGTGCACTTTTACGTAGCTTTCATTATTTGCTCTGATTCAGTGAAGGCTCTTACATCGAAATCTATAAATTTGGTGACATGTCACCAGCCCCTTGTTCCATTTTCTTGTGGAATTCTTGCTTGATGGCCTTTAGATCTAGCTCTAGGGAGGGAATCTCATAACCATTCATCATCTTTAAATAATCATCGCTATCCACCCAGTGTTCCACAATCCATTCATGATCAACTTCTAACTCTCACAAGGCCCTTTCCAAAATTTATTTTCTATACTCAAAAATTAGTTGCCAGGCCTCAACTAGCCAATGCCAACTCCTTTTCCTAGGTTTCTCAGGAGAGCTTGAGGATGCTCTACAGCTTTGGATATGTAATCCTATACAACTTAGGGAACTCCTTGCAGACGTCCATTACGTCTCCCACTTCCTTCTACAAAACCCAAAACTCATTATGCATTTTGGTTGCACAACGGATGCCCATATCACCATTATAAATCACCCCGTTGAACCAGTCTGAGGTAGAATTGATCTAGTTCTTCATTCTTTCCATTTTATTCACCTCCTCCTTCGAGAGCAATCTAGGTGCAGGTGATTCTGTTGCGGCCTCTTCTCCTGATGAGGACCACTGTTGTATGAAGGCGGTCAGCCCCATCACCTGTATTTTCAATTCCTCTTTTATAGATTGATTTTTATTCATTTGATGGAGGATAGTAGACACGGACCCCTGGAATTCATCTATTTTATGGGCTCGAGTCGTGAGACCTAGATTGATAGTAGATATGTGATAATCTTGGCCTTGAATGGTGTTTGTGTATTTTCCCATAGCAGGAGTGGCTACTTGTAGTATCCGGGACCCAAAAGCATCGGTGATCATGTGAGACTTGATCTTTGACCTCTTCTTTCGGGTCTTTACCTGATCTCTAGCGAGTATAGCTTCCATCTGAGCCTTGGGACTAGCAACTATCGAAACCTTTTTCTTCATTTTTTTTTCAAGCCATGAGGGGACTTATGTTTGATGTTTTATGGATTCATGATCCCTCCCCTCTTCCTATTCCTTTGAAAGCTCATTTTCTTTGCGCTTGGGAGTTTCTTCATCATTTCTTTCTTCCTCATCTAGCTCCTCTTCTTGCATAGCCTTCTCTTTGTTAGGCTTAGAAAATCCTGCACCTTCTCTAGTAACAATTTCCTCATGTGCTTCCCTTTCAACCCTTTTATGTTCAATCTCAGCTTCCTTTTCTAGCTCAAAACTTCTTTCTTTTGCATTCCCCTCTTCTTTTTGGTCTTTCTCTCCCTCTTGGGGTGCTTATTCATGTTGCAGGCCCTCATCTTGGCTAGTTTTTGGGAGCTTATCAATTGTCTCCACATCAGTATCTATGTCAATCTCCCCTTCCTTAGAGCAATGCTCCTCTGGGTGTGTCTCCTCATCCTTGTGCTCTTGGGGTTGTTCCCCCTCAAGTTCTTGATCAGATGTTTTGACTTCATAGTATTCATCAAGATTACCAGCATCTCCCTCCTCGAGCATCTATTTCCCTTCTTCATCTAAGGCTACTTTGTCTATATTTACTCTTAGCCCTCCCTCAGGATGATCAAAGTAGTCGTCCTGATCAAATTCCTCTGGCTCCTCAATAATATCCACATCTTTTTCTTTGGATTGCTCCCCACTAAGCTTCTCCATTTCTTTAGAGATTTTCATGGTAGCCTCCATTTTTAGTGGCTCAGTGGGAGGTGGTGGGAGAGGTATGGCAGTAGCAAGTTGGGCCATTAGTTCTTGGACTTGGGGGTTGAGGATTACCCTAGAGAGCTTGATTGGAATAGTCTGCATGTAAGCAGTAAAGGAATGCGGCAAAGTGAGAGGTGCCATGGTATTTTTTGGAAAGGACGGTGGCAAGGTGGAAAGGGTTGGTAGTGGAGGCGGGAGCGAGAAAGTCAACAATGGGGTAGTAGAGGAGGAAGAGTTCGACACCACTACAGGATCAGTCAAGGAGGCAGAGGTGAGGTGGATAGAGATGTCCACAACAAGTGGAGATGAAACCAGAAATGATTTAGGTGTGGAAGGAGATGGTGTGGTGGTAGCGATGATAGTGGTTGATGGTAGCGCAGAGGTGGTAGGTGGTGGTGAGTGAGGTCGCTTAGATTCTTCTTCCTCTTCACATGGTGATTCTTCTTCTTGGATGGTTGGCATTTTGAGTACAAAAGTTCTCATCCTTTTTGCGTTCTTTGATGGCTCCCCCTTTGTTTATTTTCTTGTATATACCTTCTACTTGGGCTTTCACTCAACTGTATCCTTTCTCTTCTTTGATCTGGTGAATGATGGAGATTTGGGGGCCTCACCCAATGAGCCTGTAGTAGCACCTCTGTCTATTTCACTCTCAAGCTCATCTTCGAGCTATCCATATGCTACCTTTGGCCCTGCTCTTGCAACTAAACTATTTGCTCATCCATCTATTCCTTAGTTCTTTTTTCTATGGGGCAGGTGATGGTATCCAAGTCAGTGACCTCTTCCTTGGCCCAGTTAATGACTAGCAGCCACACATTTACCAAAGCATTGTATTTTTCATCCAAAATATTGTCGTCCTCAACAATTTGATCAAGCACCAAGAAAAAGTTAATAGACTTCACAAATTGAGTGGTCATCCTCATGTAGTGTCACCTCCAGACTTCTTTGTCATCATCACAATTTTCCCAGAAATCCTCTATGTGCGGCTGATGGGCGTATTGTCTTCCAACTTGCTTCTTCAACTTACTGAGGGGATCCAAACCTCCCTTATTTGTATGTAATTAAAAGTTATATTATTCTAGCTCCTTCTCGGAGTACTCAGCATAGGTGGAAGTAGGGAAATAGTACATCCCTTGTCTAAATGTGAGGGGATGTGGGACCCCAACATGGTGGTTGTTGCTCAGTAGAGTGTGGGTAGTCTATAGCTGTCGAGTAAGCTCTAGCAATACTATTCTATTGTTCGGGTACTGAGGTAGCCAGTAGGGTCTTCCTAAGAATCCCTTTGCTCTAATGTATGTAAACTTGGGGAATTGGATGAATAAATATCCAAAACCATTTATAACTACTTTGGCACTATGTGACACTCTTCTGTGGTAATCTCCCCCAGGGTCTAGATGATATAATCGATGAAGGCATCATTGACTCTTTTGTAGTCCTTAAAGTTGTTGTATTGAAGCTGAGGGTAGCAATCATATACCTTAAGATGTCCTTTTTTTGTTCCCAATATTCTAGCACAATCCAATACTTTATATGGGAAATTAGCTGCTACGAGATAAACTAGATAAGAGATCATATAAAATTGTGAGGTCTTCTTTACTACCATGAACTGATTATGTAAATTCTCATTGATCATATTTTCCCAATGAAATTTAGCAGTGCCTCAAAGGATTTCTTCTATGAAATAAATATCCACTCCTCAAAGAATGTGGCAGTGGGAAGGCCCATTATTCTACTGAGAGTGACTAAATCATTGGGCTCTTCTACAAAGTCACTTCTATACAGTGTCTGAGGTACTTTGTTGGCACTACCCCTCTTATCCTTTAGCCATGATTTATTTATTGTTCTTTTACATCCAAGAGGATCTTGTTGCCAGATTGTTAAGGAAAATCCCTTTTCAACCTCCTCCATTTCATCAAAGGCTGGGATGTTGAATGTCTTTCAGATAGACTGGGTAGATAGATCTGCCAATACTCTCCCATCCTTGGCAACTATTCTTTTTTTCTAAGAGTGATAGCACTCTTAGCAATCCATCACTAGTTCTAGAGTAATCAAGGTGGGAGGAAATCTAGCTACCTTTGCAATGCTACTTTCCTTGATCCTCAAGGCCTCTTTTGTTGTGGGTTTGATCATCACCCTCTATTTGAATTCATCGATGTTGACGTGTCTGAGGTTTTTTTCAGAGACCTTGTCCCAGTTGGGCGTGATCTTGGAGGCACACTCAACCCCATGGAATCAGTACTTCATCTATTCTTTTTCCTCTTTCCCTTAGGGGGTCCTTACTAGTCTCTTTCCCTTATCAACTTTCTCCACTAGATTCTCCAATGGTCGTTCAGCAGGTTCCATAAATCCTACACACAAAAGGTGCAATAAGTGTGTTGGAAGATTAAGAGGACAAATGTTATTCAAATTATGAAAATTTATTATTATTAGCACCCACACATACTTAAAATATCGTCACATTTACCATATTTCATTGTTGAGGCTTGTTTGGGAATTTTGCTGAAATGCAACTCTAGAGGTGTGGGTTTCCCCCCTGCAAAATCCATGGGAGTGAATGTCGTAAGGAACGATGCAAGGAAGGGGAAATCCGCAAATGGAGTTCTGATGATTAATTTTTGCATGGCTTGGTATTTGAGTAAATTTTGAATGAAGCTATTCAGCATGTGGGAAAATTGATAATGAAGGCACTCAGAGTCACACCCTTTGTTAGAATAGCTCTTGAAGCTCGTGTAAGTGTGAGGGAGGCAGAAGTAGTGACGTGGAAAGCCATTAGTATTTTTATGCTAGAAAATGTCCTTGGGAAAGAGGCATCCTGCAAGCAGAGAACCCGCATGGTCATTTTACTTGGTTAATTTCATTTAAGTTCCCTTAAATTGTTTTGCTTTGAATGCCTTGTGATTTGTGGATCATGAGGTTTGGAGTGGTGGAAGTTGGGTGGCGGTTTATTGTCAAACCTCGGTTGTTTAAACAATGACTTTGGGTGAGCGTCATTCTACAAGTGGTGGTCCACACGAGTAGACCTGTTGAAGCCTTTAGCTCATGCACTTTATCGATTATGTGCTTGTGGTCTTGGCAGAAGTTGTGGGCATGGAACCTGCAACGCGGAGGGGCAGGATAGATTTGTCATCTAACAATGGCCTAGAGGAGACAGCCCTCCACAAATGGAGACCCGCAAAGGTGGACCCGCGGAGATATCTTGGCAGGAAGCTCTTCATCGTTTGATTCTGAGTTTACCTTATATCGAGCTTGAGAGTGCGGGACTCGTAAGTAGGGAAGGAAATAAAGCCTCGCCATCAAGTAATGACTAAATGATGAATTCTCTCCCTAGATAATAGTCTACAAGAAAAGACCCGCAGGTGATCGAATAACTTAGGATTTTGCTAATTCATTCAAAGTCTTTGTTTGGGGAGCATTCTATGTGGGACCCACAAGGTGGACAGAAGTAGAGCTAGTGTCGTTAGATGATGACCGCATAGAGACGGCCTCCTAGTGACAGACATCTGTAAGGGCATACCCGCCCAACCATTTTAACGTAGAAATTTCATCTCCTCGAGCCCTAACATTGGGCCCACATAATTGGTGGATGCAAGAACCACAGGTTAGAAGGATTCAAAGGTTTCATTGCACAACAACAGTCATGCAAGAACAGCCTTCCCATGGCAATGGTCCACATGGATGGGGCCACGGGGCCGCCAAGACTTGGTCTTTGAAGTTAGGCTTTGTTCAAAAGTAACGACAATGGGTGATGCGGATGACGCATAGTCAAGAGGGCAGTGAGGTATTGTTGTTTGAGCAATGATTATGCAAGGACGGATTTCTCAGGATGGTGGCCCGCATGGTCAGGTCAATAGTATGGTCTCGCCACTAAGGAGTGACTTAGAGGGCACAGAGATCCACATAAGTGGACCCACAGGGGTATGTCTGCACTATCCCAAAGACTTTACTATTTCATCACTGTAGTTAGGCTTGTTGAAATGGACAACATGGGACACATTATCGTGAGTGGCCCAAAGGACTCTATCATTAGGCTTGGCGCGAGAAGATCGAAGCTCCATTATTGATGGCATGCATGGGATTCATTTTTGTGATGGGTATCTCTAGTTTCAACAATCATTTCAAGGGTTGAGTTGAAGGGTGCTGAGACACTATTAGTTTTTTGTTTAAAGCAGCATTTTAGGGACTGGTTTCCCGATTGGAAGAACCCACCGAAAGTATTCCTATGGTTTCAAACCCAGGGTTCACTATCATCATTCAAATTTTGATTCACATATTTGCAATAACTTGAAACCCTATTTAATAATCTAGTTCGAATTCAAAAATGCTAAAACAAGAATTTTCAAGCACTCAAATGCATACCTCAAGCACGCGACAAAAGGAAAATTAGTCACCTCAATGCTTAGATTCTTCTACTCATGTGGCAGCTCCTCCTCTTCCTCTGAATTCAAATTAGTCGGGTGAAAATGACAGTTTGGAGGGGGTTTATTTATAGGTGATCCCATCATTAATGAAGGTGTTAAATGCAAGTACAACTCAAAATTGGGTAGGTGAGTAGGTAGACATGTGGAAACCCATGCCAACAAGGACATCGGGTCAAAGCAAGATGGAAAGGTTTGGTGTGAGACCCCTAAAGCAGGCAGATGTGAGGCGAAGGCCGCAGAGGATGGCAAAACAAAGACTACGATTTTCCCAACGAGATCTGCAATTGTAGGCCTATGAGCAACAAAGGACGCTACAGCTCCTAGAGGGTAGAGGCCCGCATAGGAATTCTCACAAAGGCTTAGAACTTGGTGAAAATTAGGTAGGTGAACTTGGCCAAGATGTTTTTGATGATTTTAAGGCATGTGACCACATAGGGTCAAAAATAGGGGCACGCAAAATGACGTAAAGGCAAAAATGACTTGGCGGAGCCAAAAAGAAAAAGAGGGGGTCCCCAATCCGAACGGGGCTTGTGTGATGTAGGCACAACAAATGGTGAATCTACTGGGAGAGCGCTCCTGAGCATTCCAAGGTTAAGGATTCATCTAGAACCCAGAATCTCTAGTTTCACATACTAGAAGCAAGTATCCTCAAACGAAACATAGAGGACAGTGATCAATCAGCCAAGGAAAGCTACGTAGATAATCTAACCCCAAAATTAACCTGAACATTGCTCTGTTTCCAGCTCAGAATCTATATCCCTAATGGAATTGTCATTGTGATTCCCATGAGCATTGCTCTATTGCTAGTCAGGCATCCATAGCCCCGATAGAGTTGCTCGCACACCCACATAGTTGTTTTTTTCTCAATACATTCCTTTTCTTTCCATATTTTCCTTTTGATACTCTTTTGCTCAGTTGTATAATAAATGAAGCTTGTAGTGGGTTTGGAGATTGCAATGGTCACTGGAGTAGATTTAAGATCTTTCGCTTGCCAAGGTTTAATGGTAACTATTGTATAGCTCATCAAGAGTTTTAAAATGTTTGTTATGTGATCTCTAAGATAAACGTGAGAGGATTCAAATAAGAGCTCCATGTTGGGTCAAGTTAGAGTTCAAGTGAGGAAACCCAACTCACGAATGAGAACAAAAACTCTTGGTATTTGATGAAGACTTATCCAAATAATCAAAAGGAGCGTGCAACATAGTGGTCCATTTGAGAAGGCCAAGCATAGACACCACATCAAGATCGAACAACACCCTTAGCAAAACAAAGGTCAAGAAAATGAGTGAAAGCAAAACAAACTAGATCGGAAAGAAAAAGACATACTCTAACTATGTACAAAGGTTAGCTTGGGCCACTCAGGTGAGGAAATAATGCTTAAGGTGTTACCCATTGATCGGCAATGGGACATCCTCTCCAGTGAGCATTTTTAGGCAAAAGGCATTATCTCCTAAGATCTCAAAAATTTGAAAGGGGCCAAGCCAGAGCTTGTCGAATTTTTCATGTCCCCCTTTCCTCTCATGAGATTTTCCCAACATAGTACTAGGTCAGCAATCCTAAAGGCATTGACCTTGAATTTTCGATCAAACCATCTTTTTACTATGCCTTGATGCTTGGAAAAATTTTCTATCACTTCATTACAGACTTCCTCTAAATGGAGCAGCTCAGCTAAGCGAGCTTCAAGATGTTCTCCATCCTCATAATAAGTGTTGATAAATTGCAGCGTAGGGATCTTGAGGTGGATTCTAAAAGTAGTTTCTAGACCATAGATGAGGCAGAATGGGGATGTTCATAGGGCTGCTTTGTGTCAGGTGTGATCTACCCATAAAGAAAAATGCAACTAGGTATGCCAGTTCTTTGGGTTCTTATCTAGCAGCTTGCGTATGACAGTCAACAAGTTTTTTTTTGTGTATTCAGCCAATTTTTTTCCTTGGGGATAATAATTAGACGAAAATTTAGGCACAATCCCATAATAAAAATCCCAACTTGCAAACTTAAGAGAAGAAAATGTGGGACCATTATCGCAAACTAATGCAAAGGGGAAGACAAAATAATTGATAATAAAACTTTCAAGAAAATTAGTTACTACCTCAGTTGTGCATTGTCTACATGCAATTGCTTATGTCCATCTAGTACAATAATCAGTCATGATTAGAATGTACCTGTCACCTACAGAACATGGTGGGTTTACTAGACCAATGAAGTCGACCCCCATTGAGCAAAGGGCCTTACCTCAGCAACAGGCTAGAGAAAAACAACAACATTCCTCTCCCTAGTGGCAGTGGTCTAGTAGATGTGATAGGATTTGACATGGTTGTGAGTATCTTTGAATAGGGTCAGCTAGTAATATCCAGCCCATAGGATCTAATGGGCTATTGAAGAACTGGATCCATGTCCCCTTCTGAATTTGTCATGGAATTCCTTTAGTACTTTTTCTGCTTCAATTTTCCCCAGGCACTTGAGATAAATCCCTTCATGATTTCTCTTGTACAACATGGCTACTTTTAACATATAGCTATTACTTTTCAATCTCAAGACTCATTTTTGGACTCCTTGTAAACATGGTGGGAACTTGTTGCTTAGAAGATAGTACACAATATCATCATACCATTCATTTGGAGAAACATCCTCCAAATTCCATTGTATGTGTGAGAGCTTTCCCTTGGACTAGCTTCAATGGTTGGATCTCCATGTCATATTCCTGCAATAGTGTTACCCATTTTTCTCACCTTTCTCTTGGTTGATTTTACATTAGCAATACCTTGACAGAGTGGTCTAGAATGATAGCAAACACTTTGTTTCTTAGGATGTAATGTCTAAATTTATTGACACCTCTAACTAAGGCATAGGCCTACTTTTCAACATTATGGTAGCGTAATTCAACATCCTTCAATGGGGCACTCATAAAGGCAATAGGATGCTCACTCCCTTTGTTATCCTTTTGAGCTATCATGGTAGCACACGAGTGGTCTAAAGCAAAATATATATATATATATAATGGCTTCAGGTAGTCAGGGCTGACTAACACGGGAGGGTTAGTGATGGCTCTTTTAATTTCAAAAAAATCTTATTTAGCTTCTGGTGTCCACTCTACTTTGGCATCTTGTTTGAGCATTACATTCAGTGACTTTACTATTTCTGCAAATCCAGTGATGAACTTCCTGACAAAGTTGATCTTCCTGAAGAAATATTCCATCTCCTTTTTGTTGTCCAAAGGTTGGATCTTCAAGATGGCTTGAATGTGCTATGGATCTATTGATATACCCTTTTCTGAAATCATGTGTCCTAGCAATTTTCCTTCTATCACTCCAAAGATGCACTTCTTTGGATTCAACGAAATGCCAAACTCTCTACACTTTTAGAACACCTTGCATAGTCAGAGACATGATCCCCTCTTTTCTTTGAAAACATGGTGAGGTCATCCATATAGATGATGATGCATTTCCCAATGAGTTCCTTGAAGGCTATGTCCATGGCACTCTGAAATGTTGAACCTACTTTAATTAAACCAAATGGCATCCTTCTGTAGGAAAAAGTCCCCCATTTAGTGGTAAAAGTCATTTTGTGCATGTCTTCATATTGTACCATTACTTGATTATAACCTAAGTAGCCATCAAGAAATGCCATCATTTGTGAACCATTTACTATTTGTAATACTTCATCCAGTGAGGGCACCAAATAGTTATCCTTTTTAGAAGCTTTGTTTAGGTTTCTAAAATCCACACATAGTCTGATTTCTCCATTTTTCTTTCTAACTGGAACCAAATTTTCTACCCATGTAGAATGTTTGATGGGAAAAATAATATGGGCGGACAACAGCTTTTGTACTTCCTTGAAGATGATAGGTTCAAGCAATGCATTGATTGGACATTGTCGCTGCATGGTCTCACATCTAGCTTGAGGGGAATGGTATGAGTGATAATCAAAGTATCATAAATTTTAAGGTCCGCATACCCCCATGCTATCACATCATGATAAGTTTTTAGGGCATCCACAATTCCTTTCCTTTCCTCTGGGATGCAGACCTTTCCAATAAAAAACATTTTTAATATCTTCTGCAATGCCTAGATTATGAGCATAACATCAGTTGTCTATGGAATCCTTCTTAGTCTATTGATCCTAATCTATTATGTGTTCTAGATCGAATATCCTTCTATTTGGACCATGCCCCTAGGTAAGGTGTTACTTTTCAAGTTGATCACCCTTTCTATGTCAAGCTTGGCTTCCTCGGGCTCTACTTCATCTATGATTTGGGAAGCAAATACATCTGAATTGGTGATGAATTTAAGGATGTGTTTGTCATCATCAAACACCTAGAAGTTGGTTATATTATCAAGCATTTCCAGGGCAAGGGTAAGTTCCATAGTGAGCTTCTTAAGTCTAATCAAGGATAGTGGTTGCAGGGTGTTGGATGCTTGGTCTAGTGCATCGATAGTTTCATTTTTGCTACAGGGAATTAACTGGATGTTAAATGCATACAACCCTTCTATAAGATCCCATACCCGATGCCTATAGTTTTCTAATCTCCAATCATGGCATGAGTATAATTTCCTGACTTGTTTGACAACTAGTTCTAAGTCCCCAAATGCTTAAAAAATTGACTCTTTCTTAATGCCATGAGTAACCCATGAACTAGTGCTTTGTATTTCGCTACATTATTCATGCAATAGAATTGTAATCTATGAGCAGAAAAATATGTCTTATCCATAGGATTGATGAGCTCAAAGCTTGCTCCTACTTCTTGCTTGGACTTGGAACCATCAAAGCGCAACATCTTAAACTTGGAGGGACTTTTTCCTTCAAATCCAATTGAACATACTTCTTTTTTTGGCTATGTGTCTATCTCTGCACCTCGTGGCGGCTACTCGCATTTAGGCTAGTCTCGATCTTGTTGTTCTCCCAAAATCTCCTTAGGATTGATTTTCCTTTTAATGTGATCCATGGCTATTTGACAAAAGCAACACTTAAACTCAGAATGGGCAGCATCATGTACCCTGCACCAGCTGGACAACAACAACTCTTTGAAATCCATCCTAGCTCCTAAACTGAGCTGATCTGGATAGTCGTCATCCTAGATTTCTTCAATGTGAGACTCAACTGGCACTTTTGTGTTGTTAGGAGGAGGAACCAAATTGGTGGGGCACTACATAGCACAAGTATCTCTTCTTCCCCTTCTTCTTCTTCACCTTGGTACGTGACTGGAAAGTAATTTACCAACTTTTTTTCTACAAACAACACTTCATTTGTATTGTTGTACGATGTGATCATAAATTTCATTCAGGGCTCACATTCAATACGGATTTGATTAGGTAGTCCCTTCCAAGGAAACCACAAATGTGAATAATCAGTTGCAGCATATCCATTCAAGGCTCAGGTAAAATCCCTTCCCAATATGATGTCGTAAGTATCAGGGATATATGTAACCTGAATGTCGATAACTTGCTATACCCTGGGGTCTACTGCGATCTGCATAGGGATCTTGTTCATCTCCCCAACTATGTTCACCTTAGTCTTATCCAGCTGGGTCTCCTTTTTCCTGGATGGGGTTGGGGTTATTCCTAGTGCTTGGCACACTATGAATGGCATGACATTGGTGGAGGCTCCAGAGTCTAGCAGACAGTTATGTTGATTTTTGTCGAATATATGAACAGTCAACAAGAAGGGAGAGGTTTCCAACTTCCCTTGAAACAGTCCTACAGAAATATTAGCCTGGGCTACCTAAGCCTTATCTTTTTCATTGTTTTTATCCTTTGTTTTCACTTGATTTTTCTCCTTGGTTGGTGGTTTACCTAATGGTTGATTTTCATTTGATGATTGGTTGGGTGGTTGATCAAGTTTCTTTCCCACAATTTCTCTGATCATGGGCTCATTGTCGAAGTGTCAAATGAGACTCTCTTTGAAAATACATCTTGAGTTGATTTTGATGGGGCAATTCCATTCAACGATTGAAAAAGGGCATTCCTAATAGCGGGTTCCCTTAGCAGCTCGAAAGTGGATAGGCTCACTTTGACTTTATTTGGCTCTTCTGCTACATATTCCCCCATTTTTTTGACATCCACTTCAGAGGAAATACCTTGGGCAGCATTAGTGGGCTGATCTTGAGTTTGATTGGGCTGCCTACTTCTATTGAAGTACTAGGTTGGCACTTTGGGATAGGTTGGGTTGTTTCTAGCATTAGGATTAGGCAAAGTATTGAAATTATTGGGTGGTGTGGAGGTTGTAAGGGGACCACCAACTTGTCTATTTCTTAAGTTATAAGGGGTTTCTCTTTGGTGGAACATATGAACTTCATCCTCATGTTGCTTTTCCTCATCTTTAGGACCATTATCTAGTGAATCAAATAGTTGAGACAAAGAGCTCTTGTTACTTACCTCTTTCGCTTCATCTCCCTTTGTTACGGTCTCTTTCTCGAGTGAGTTGTTGTCACTTTGAGGGAAAGGAGCCTAGTTGACCACCAAAATAGATGAATCATATGATTCTGATGGGACTATGTCTCTACAGCTCAAACTGTCAACAACTTTTTGAACTTCCACTTGAAAGATCTTCGTAGTCGTTTGGAACTCTGAACAATAAAGCTCTAAGTTCCTATTGGTTTTATGAATTCTACACCACCTAAACAAGGAAACTTTGGCTAAATAAACTCCACTTGTGGATTTTTTCGTACCACCAGGTGGGTCAAGTGGTGTGAGCATGCCTCCATTGTTGGGTTTGGTATTCCATGTTCTATTTTTCCTTCAAGGTTTCCTTTCAAACTTTTGTCTTGAGTTTTGGCCTCATTCGTAATTCCAATTTGAGGATGGTCTCAAATCTCAGTGATCTCTTTGATAATTGGCTTGAATACTCTTCTAAATATGCTTGCAACTACTTATTTTGATTCCTCAAATGAGTGACTTTAGTGGATAGCTCCCTCACTAATTCAGCTAGCTCATCAATCTATTCCTTGTCTGTGCTATTCTGAGTTGGAACTGAACTCTAAAGGAAAATAGGAAATGTTGTGAGATGGTTTTGTTGGGTAGCTGGCTAATAGGGTAGGGTTGGATGAGACACTCACTATCCCATGCTCTGGGTCCTTGATCTCAAGAACTCTTAGGTGACTCTCCCACCTTAACCTTTAGGTCCTATTTCAGGTATAGAAACCTCTGGTCCTTCTGGCCAACCCCACTATCATCATTCTTACATTCCACCAAGCCAATCTTGGTGCCTTGCCACTATCTCACCCTTGGCCCTTACTCTTCCCTAAAGGCCACTAAACCTCCAAGCTTCACTAACTTGTTGCAGGGGTGTGTGTTGACTTCCATAGCTTCAAAACTATCCACCTAGGTTTCTTGATCATCCACCATACTCCATTTCTCCATCGCTCTCACCAAACCCTATTCTAGGGTTTAAAAAGGGCTAGTAGCCCTTGAGCCCCAATTAGGCCTCCTAACCCGAGAAAGTAGGATTAAACTCCCAAACTTCCTGAAGAACATCACAAAATTCCTTCTGAGACCCTAGTTCATTTTCCAACCTCTCAAGGATTTTTTGAGGTTATAGGCCTTCATAGGTCGTACACAGGCGTAACCCTCTTTTTGTGTGTTTTAGGGATTTTTAGGCCATTTCTTAACCACATAGTAATCTGCCTACTTCTTTCAACCCCCAAATGAATTGGTGAAGCCTCTTGTTTTCTGCCAAACCTTTGTAAGGTCTCCTGCATCCAACACACACCTTGGGTTGCCAAGGAATTGACACCCCTGCAACGTTAGGGCTTGGTTTTCACTGTCTTTCCTAACCGGGCACTGTCAAGCTCGCCTAGGAAAAGATCTTCACCATGCTTCCTTGACACCTACTGACTTCTAAACCTAAAATATTTATAGGCATGGAGCTTACCCTCATTCCCCCATAGACTATACACCAGGTACAGTGGAAAAGAGAGGTCTAAGACTCCATGATTAACAGCTAACCGGTCTGATCAGCAATGAAAGAAACAAAACTAACAAAGAAAAAAGCTAGAAATCGATAAGAAAACCTAACTATTGACTACAAAAAGCTTGGAAAACAAATACCACACATGCCACACACTGTTCAGTGCCTGGAACCCTCCATTAACACACAAATAAGCACTAAAAACCAGAAAATTTTAAGAAACTCATTGCTTTTTCATATGATCAGTAAACTCCAACAGTTACAAAGCTTTTGCCACCTCAAATCCAATTCGAGGTTCCTCTTTTAAAGGTTCATAAGTGGTTACATCTTCCTTGGTCAGACATAACCACCCTATTAGGCCAAAATTGCATAATTGCAACATTTTGGCTTTATTTCCCAAATTCTAGTGATTCCTAGTGAAAACAAATTGTGGAACTCTTTCCATCTACCATATGCTACTGATCAACCTTCATCCTAACATCTTCTAACACCACTAACTCAAAATTAAATGGTCAACATGACCTTGAAGTATCAAGACACAAAATTTCTTCCTAGGCTTCCAAAATTGCCTAGTGTTTCCCAATGTTGTCTTGGTGCTCCTGCACCATTCTCCCCCTCTCACCCCAAACACTAAGAAATGGAAGGAGAGATCAATATCCTTCCTTGACATATCTGCCTTCTCCTTCAATTTTTGTGTAGCCTCAGTGACTGTCCTCTTTACCTGCTCCTGAATCTCCTTCATGGTCTGACTGAATTCTTCTGCATGTCCACTTCTTTGTTCCATAGCTCCAAGATCTCTGAGCTCACATATGCCTCTTGGGTGCATCCCATACAAAAACTTCAAAAGGAGTCTTCCCTGTGGTTCAGTTCACACTATCATTGTAAGCATACTTAGCTTGTGAGATAACCATATCCCATGTCTATCCATATTCCTTAGGCACCTTAGAAGGTTACCTAGCACCCTGTTAACCACCTCTGTTTGACCATCGGTCTGAGGATGGTAAGCTAATCCAAATGATAAATTGGTACCTAATCTGCTCCATAGAGTATTCCAAAAGTGACTCATGAACTTCACATCTTTGTCAGAAACAATACTTAAAGGCAATCCATGGATCCTTACAACTTCCCTGAAAAAGAGATGAGCTATGTAACTTGCATCATGTGTAGTTTTACAGGGAATAAAATGACTCATTTTGCTAAATTTGTCCACTACTACATAAACACTGTCAAAACTAGTCTTGGTCTTAGGAATGCCTACCACAAAATCCATGCTCACACATTCCCATGGTCTGTTAGGAATGGGTAGGGGTTGATATAGACCAGCATTACTAGCTCCTCCCTTAGCCTTCATACACACAACACATTGTTCCACATACTTTCTTACATCTCTTGCCAACTTAGGCTAGTAATAGAATCTTTGCACTAGTTCTAAAGTCTTATTGATTCCAAAATGTCCACTAAGACTGCCATTATGCTTTTCCTGAATCAGATTTTCCCTCATTGACCCTCTTGGAACACATAACTGATTCCCTTTAAACAATAATCCATTTTGTAAAGTATACTCAGAGTATTGGCTATGGAAATGGTTCTCAAAGTTAGAACATACCTTATAGACCTCTGAAAAGTCTTCATCTTCCCCATAGAGATCCTTGAAACTCTCTTTGCCAATGCTCTTGATCTGTATCTCTTGCACTGTCAACAATCTCCTACTCAATGCATCTGCTACTTTGTTTAGTTGTCCCTTCTTGTGCTTGATGGTGAAGGTAAAAGCTTGGATGTATTCCATCCATTTCAAATGTCTATTACTCAACTTCTCTTGAGTGTTGATAAAACTCAGTGCTTGATTGTCAGTAAAGACTACAAACTCCTTAGGTAGAAGATAATGCCTCCATTTTCTAAGTGATTGAACCAAAGCATAAAGTTCTAAGTCATAGGTTGAATACTTCTTCTTTGCTTCATTGAGCTTCTCACTAAAGAAGGCTATAGGCCTGCCCTCTTGACTTAGCACTCCTCCTACTTCCACTCCACTAGCATCACATTCAACAGTGAACAACTTATCAAAACTAGGTAATAAGAGAATTGGTTGAGTTGCCACCTCTTGTTTCAGTTTCTCAAACCATTTCTCAACTTCTTGAGTCCGTACAAACTTATTTTTTAAACCACCCTTGATTGTATCTAGGACTAGTGCACATATGCCACTAAATTTCCTTATGAATTTCCTATAAAATTGAGCCAATCCATGAAAACTTCTTACTTTTGTCCCTATGGTTGGTGTAGGCCAGTTGAGAATAGCTTCCACCTTGCTTGGATCCATCTTCAATGATCATTTGGACACTACAAAACCCAAATAGACTAGTTCTTGCTTAAAGAACTCACACTTCTCTAGATTGATTTCCAACTTCTCCTCTTGCAACTTTCTAAGAACCAACTCCACATGTTTGAAATGCTCTTCTGTTGTCTTGTTGTATATGAGGATGTCATCAAGGTATACCACCACAAATATCCCTATAAAGTCGTTAAGCACTTCATTCATGAGCCTCATGAATGTGCTAGGGGCATTAGAGAGACCAAATGGCATAACTCTCCACTCATATAACCCATCATTTGTCTTAAAAGTTGTCTTCCACTCATCTCCATCCTTGATTCTGATCTGATGGTATCCACTCTTGAGATCCAACTTAGTGAAGTACTGAGCTCCTCCAAGACAATCCATTAAATCTTCAATCTTAGGGATAGGAAATCTATACCTAATGGTGATCCTATTTATTGCTCTAGAATCAGTGCATAACCTCCACTTACCTCCTTTCTTGGTTGCTAAAACCACTAGTACTGCACATGGGTTGATGCTCTTTTGAATCAATCCTTGGTCCAATAACTCCTGCACTTTCCTGGCTACTTCTAGGTTCTGATCTGGTGTAAGCTTGTATGTTGCTTTGTTTGGTAATGAAGCTCTAGGTATGAAGTAAATTTGATGACTTATGGCTCTCTTAGGTGGTAGAGTTGCAGGTGTCCCATCACTAACTATGCTCTTGTACTTTTCAAGTAACCTTTGAACTGCTTCCGGTAAGACTGTCTTTTCAGCCTTGTCTTCTTCTTTAGACTGCATCATGATCACATACCCTTCACCCCCTTGATGTAGGTTGTTAAGGAACTCCTTCCCACTACTCAACATGACACTTGGTGTCTTTGATTGTCCCTCTTCTTCTTTTGACAGTGACTACAATTTGAAAGTCTTCCCATCCTTCTTGAATGAGATGGTGTTCTCTTTCCCATCATGTATGGCACCTCTGTCATATTTCCATGGTCTTCCCAATAGTAGATGGCATGCATCCATGGGTAAAACATCACAAACCAACTTGTCTTTGTATCCTCCAATGGAAAACTCCACCGTTACTTGCTCATTCACTAAAACACTTTTCCCTTTGTTTAGCCATGTGACCTTGTAGGGGTTAGTGTGGGGTACTTTCTCCAATTTTAGTTTCATTACTGCCTCTTCTGAGATGATATTGTCTATTGAACCTGAATCCACTATGACCTTGCATACTTTACCAAGTATCTTGCACCTTACTCTAAATAGTTCTCTCCTTTGTTTTGGTTCTTCCTTGACCGGTTGTCTGATCAAAACTCTGTTGAACATTAGATTCTCTCCTACCTCAGATTTAATATGACTGATCTCAGTTGACTTAGGACTCATGGTGTCCTCTTGTGCATAAGCCACTCTCTTCTCATTGCTTGATGAAGATGCTTTCTCTGGGCACCTATAAGCTGGATGTCCAACTTGACCACAATGGTAGCATTTCATGTTTGCAAAATATGAATTGCTCCTGCCTGCTCCTCTTCCTCTATTTGAACCTCCTTGAGGTCCTCTACCTATGTTATATCCTCCTCTAGAAGATGTTTCACCTCCATGCTCTGTGAGTTTAGACTCTCCTTGGTTTCTTTGGTCATTTCCTCTACCTTGGTAGCCACCTTACTGTCCTCTTTGATCTCTTTGATCTCTGCCTTTGCCTCTGCCCTTAGAAGGCTGGTCTTGTTTCCTCTTGTTCCTTTCCTCAATCTTGATAGCTAATTGGTAGCATTGATGTACTATCTTAGGACTTAAAAGATCCATCTCTTCTTGAATGTTCCACTTCAATCCATTAAGATACCTAGCCACCTTGAGACTCTCATCCTCTATCACATTAGATCTCATGCAAAGTTTTTGAAATTCCTTAGTGTAAGTGTTTACATCTTGGTCTTTCTGCCTTATACTTTGTCTCTTCTTGTGTAACTGAATCTCATAGTCATCTGGCATGTATGCTTCTTTTACTTTGGCAACCATTCCTTTCCAAGTTGAAATAGGTTGCTTGCCTTCCTTTTCCCTCTCTGTCTGAATGAACTTCCACCATGTCAAGGCAAAACCTCTTAGTCTTGATTTGGCCACCTTTACCTTATGTGCTTCAGTGACTCCATCACATTCAAAATGGTTTTCCATTCCCTCTATCCAGTCCATGACTAGATCAACTTCCATTTTCCCACTAAATAGCGGTATGCCTTCAAGTGCTTTTCCACTCAAATCCTTCAATGCCTTTAAGAAAGGCTCTTCTTTCAAGATAGGGTCAAGTTCAGGGACCTTGTCTTCCTCTGCAACCTCTTCTTTCTTTGGTACCCTTCCTTCTACCTGCACATCATTCAGTGCTTTCTCAAGTTGTTCTATCCTTTCCCTCAATAACCTATTGTCTTCCTCCTGCCCTTCAACCATCTTGGCCAGTTTTGCATTTTTCACCATGATGGTAGAACCACTAGATTCAAGGTCTAACATACAAGATTCTTCCCAAATCTTTTGCTCGCTCTGATACCAATCTAATAGGGTAGGGTTGGATGAGACACTCACTGTCCCATGCTCTAGGTCCTTGATCTCAAGAACTCTTAGGTGACTCTCCCACCTTAACCTTTAGGTCCTATTTCAGGTATAGAAACCCCTGGTCCTTCTAGCTAACCCCACTATCATCATTCTTTCATTCCACCAAGCCAATCTTGGTGCCTTGCCACTATCTCACCCTTGGCCCTTACTCTTCCCTAAAGGCCACTAAACCTCCAAGCTTCACTAACTTGTTGCAGGGGTGTGTGTTGACTTCCATAGCTTCAAAACTATCCACCTAGGTTTCTTGATCATCCACCATACTCCATTTCTCCATCGCTCTCACCAAACCCTATTCTAGGGTTTAAAAAGGGCTAGTAGCCCTTGAGCCCCAATTAGGCCTCCTAACCCAAGAAAGTAGGCTTAAACTCCCAAACTTCATGAAGAACATCACAAACTCCCTTCTGAGACCCTAGTTCATTTTCCAACCTCTCAAGGATTTTTTGAGGTTATAGGCCTTCACAGGCGTAACCCTCTTTTTGTGTGTTTTAGGGATTTTTAGGCCATTTCTTGACCACACAGTAATCTGCCTACTTCTTTCAACCCCCAAATGAATTGGTGAAGCCTCTTGTTTTCTGCCAAACCTTTGTAAGGTCTCCTGCATCCAACACACACCTTGGGTTGCCAAGGAATTGACACCCCTGCAACGTTAGGGCTTGGTTTTCACTGTCTTTCCTAACCGGGCACTGTCAAGCTCGCCTAGGAAAAGATCTTCACCATGCTTCCTTGACACCTACTGACTTCTAAACCTAAAATATTTATAGGCATGGAGCTTACCCTCATTCCCCCATAGACTATACACCAGGTACAGTGGAAAAGAGAGGTCTAAGACTCCATGATTAACAGCTAACCGGTCTGATCAACAATGAAAGAAACAAAACTAACAAAGAACAAAGCTAGAAATTGATAAGACAAACTAACTACTGACTACAAAAATCTTGGAAAACAAATACCACACGTGCCACACACTGTTCAGTTCCTAGAACCCTCCATTAACACACAAATAAGTACTAAAAACTAGAAAATTTCAAGAAACTCATTACTTTTTCATATGATCAATAAACTCCAACAATTACAAAGATTTTCCCACCTCAAATCCAGTTCGAGGTTCCTCTTTTAAAGGTTCATAAGTGGTTACATCTTCCTTGGTTAGACATAACCACCCTATTAGGCCAAAATTGCATAATTGCAACATTTTGGCTTTATTTCCCAAATTCTAGTGATTCCTAGTGCAAACAAATTGTGCAACTCTTTCCATCTACCATTTGCTACTGATCAACCTTCATCCTAACATCTTCTAACACCACTAACTCAAAATTAAATGGTCAACATGACCTTGAAGTATCAAGACACAAAATTTCTTCCTAGGCTTCCAAAATTGCCTAGTGTTTCCCAATGTTGTCTTGGTGCTCCTGCACCACTGGCATTTCGGAGTTCTACACATACGAATGCACTTGGGGTTGTTGAGAATAATCCTGCTGATGCAGAGCTTGCAGTTAGTTAGGTATGGATGGATCTTGGTTTAGTGGTAACCCTGGATGTGGCATGATTGGCAATTGTGGAACTTGGTTCAGTAGGGGCATTTGGTGAGCTAGAGAATGAGTAAGCCCCTAGACTTGTCCAGGGTGGGCAGTCGGTCCTAAGGAAAGCAGTGAACCTGCTACATGGTGTCTCAAATCAATGCTTTCCTTTACCACTTGAGCATAAGCCTCTATCAAACTTGCAGGTGGCTGATGCATCCTTTTGACCAAGGTGGATGTAAGGTTGTCCAGAGCTGTGCAATATACCATTCTAGCCAAAGCATCATCAACTACATAAGGAGGCCACAACTTCATGTAAGCTCTATGAAATCTATTGTTGAATGAGCTAATGGGCTCATTGACTTCCCTTCTTACTGACATGAATTGTTGATAAAGGTATGTGGGGCTGACTGAAATCTTGAACTTCTATAAGAAGGTATCCCTCATGGTGCTCCAAGAGGTGATGGAGCCTGTAGGTAGATGGATGTACCAATAGAATGATTCATCCCCCAATGAGTAATGGGAGAGTCTACAAGCTACGTCTTCATGTTCAATCTGCATATCCTTTAATGTCGTTTGGAAGATCTTGATATGCTCTTTTGTTGTCCTTTGTGGATTATTTGGATGAAACTTGAAGCAACATCCTTCTGGATTCTTCGGCATGTCATGGTAATCATTAAAGGATAAGGGAGATGTATTCTTTCTGGATTCTTCGGCATGTCATGGTAATCATTAAAGGATAAGGGAGATGTATTCTTTCCCAACTAAGCCATTGGTGGAGGTGGGGGTGGTAATGGTTGTGTTGTAGCAAGTTGTGGATGGTGTGCAGTAGTTGTAGCAACACTTTGGATGTGGGAAGTGAATGGGGAAAATGCTAGTTGGAGTGAAGGAGAAGATGGAGATGGAGGGATGGGAGGGAATGGAGGGGATGGAGGTCAAGTGGTTGGAGTTGATGTTGATGCTTCCCCTTTCTTGGCTCTCCTAGCCCTAGTAGGGATCTTTAGCTCTTGGAATTCTCCCTTTGCAGGTGTGGATCTAAGTACCCTATGAAATCTTTGAGGGGAGAAGGACTTAATTCGATCTAGCTTAGCCTGGCCCTCCTTCTAGCACCAGTTCTTTTAATGGGTTTTTTTGCACTTCTCAACACAAAAAACACACAAGTGTGATGTCTCTCTTGAAAGGTGAAAATCTACAACTCAATTTCAGACAATCACCCCAAGGTCTCTCGGGTGTTAGGTCATGAATTACAAAAATAGCTCAATTATTGATGTGATTTGTTGCTAATCACAAGGGACATTTATCATTCACTAATCTTGGAATTTTTGGGTCTACAAATGGAGTTTCATAAGTTTGGGAAATGATGAACAATAGCTGCAAGTTCTAAGTTTTGGAAATGATGAACAATAGCTGCAAGTTCGGAACAGAACTAAAACTCCTTGTGTTCATCAGATTTAGCTTTACAATGATGTTGGAACTTGTATAGAACTTTAAATTTTAAAAGAAACAACAAAAGGGAAGAGGCCTAGAAGTTTTCCTTAGTAACAATGGAGGATGCTACAATGGACAGACTTCCAAAAATTGAGTTTTACTTAACAAGGGATAGCCCATGGTCTCATAAAACTAGTGCAATCTTCAAGGGGTCTTTGCATATTTTCAAACTGTACATTCACCTATTAAGCATCAATAAACAATTGAACTTAGGTGCAGGAAAATAAAAAAACTCAAACTAACTTTACACAAAAATTTGTCATCAACAAACAGCCAAAAGTATGAGTTGAAAGTGCGTCAAACACTATAGCATACATCCACCATTAAAACACAACATGAACTACTAGCTAAAAATGAACTTAAACTAAAATAACAATGCTGAAATAAACTATTGGAGATAGAATAATGCACACATGAAAAGCAACACACAAGAAACCATTAACTCAATTCTTTTCTCATATATTTTGCAGAAGCATGTCTTTACGCAACAACTCATATCTCTCTTTGAAAATGAGAGGATGCCCCTATTTATAGTTTTCCAAAAGAAGAATGAATGGTCAAGATTCATTTATAATGAATGGCTTAGATTCATTCTAGCTTAGGGTTTCACCTACCCCCAATACTTTACAATATAAAAATATACTCTCTTGTCTTATCCCTATTTTGTCTTCTAGTTTATTTTGTTTGATAGCTACTTTTAGCTTTTTCAACTATTTTAGAAAATATTCATCATCTATAATAGGTTTTACAGCCTCCTTTTGTGATGTCCATGAACTTGCCAATCATAGCCAACAACTTCTTTGCGTCAAAAAGATCAAATTTAGAGATTTGAAAGGCCACTCTTTTAAATATTTCTATTATTTCTATTACTTTGATTCGATGAAGGATCTTGCAGTGAAATCCATAAAATTTCATGACAATGTGTCGCCAACCCCTTGTTCCATTTTCTTGTGGAATTCTCACTTGATGACCCCTGGATCCAGCTTTAGGGTGGGAATCTCATAACCATTCATCATCTTTAAATAATCATTGCTATCCACCCGATGTTCCACTATCCATTCATGATCATCTTCTAACTCTCGCAAGGCCCTTTCCAAAATTTATTTTCTATACTAAAAATTTAGCTGTCAGGCCTCAACTAGCCAATGATCTTCCTTAGGCAGTGTTAGCTCCTTTTCCTGGGTTTCTCAGGAGAGCTTGAGGATGCTCTCCAACTTTGGATACGCAATCCTATATAGCTCGGGGAACTCCTTGCAGACATCCATTATGTCTCCCAATTCCTTCTGCAAAAATTGAAATTCATTGTGCATTCTGGATGCACGACGGATGCCCATATCACCATTATAAATCACCTTGTTGAACCAGTCTAAGGTATACTTGGTCCAGTTCTTCATTCTTTCCATTTTATTCACCTCCTCCTTTGAGATCAATGTAGGTACAGGTGATTTTGTTGGGGCCTCCTCTCCTGATGAGGTCCACTACTGTATGAAGGTGGTTAGCTCAGCCACCTATGTTTTCAATTCCTCTTTTGTAGATTGATCATTATTCATTTGTTGGAGGATAGTAGACAATAACCCCTAGAATTCATCTATTTTCTAGGCTCAAGTCGTGGGACCTAGATTGATAGTAGATATGTGATAATCTTGGCCTTGAATTGTGTTCACGTCTATTCCCACATCATGAGTGGCTACTTGTAGTATCCAGGACCCAAAAGTGTTGGTGGCCATGTGAGACTTGATCTTTGGCCTCTTCTCCTTTCGAGTCTTAACCTGAGCTCTGGCCAATATAGCTTCCAACCAAGCCTTGGGATCAGCAATTATTAGTGCCTTTTTCTTCAATTGCTACTCAAGCCACAAGGGGAATTTCATTTGATGTTTTGGTGATTCATGATCCCTCCCCTCTTCCTATTCCTTCGAAGGCTCATTCTCTTCATACTTGGGAGCATCTTCATCATTTCTTTCTTCCTCATCTAGCTCTTCTTCTTGCATAGCCTTCTCTTTGTTATGCTTAGCAAATCTTGCATCTTCTCCAATAACAATTTCCTCCAATGCTCCCCTTCCAGCCCTTTTATGTTCAATCTCAACTTCCTTTTCTAGCTCAACACTTCTTTCTTTTGCATTCTCCTCTTCTTTTTGGTCGTTCTCTCCCTCTTGGGGTGCTTCTTCATGTTGCAGGCCCTTGTCTTGGCCAATTGTTGGGAGCTTATCAATCATCTCCACATTAGTATCTATCTCAATCTTCCCTTCCTTAGAGTGATGCTCCTCTGGGTGTGTCTCCTCATCCTTGTGATCTTGGGGTTGTTCCCCCTCAAGTTCTTGATTAGATGTTTCGACTTCATAGTATTCATGAAGCTTACCAACATCTCCCTCCTCAGGCGTATGTTTCCCTTCTTCATCTGAGGCTACTTTGACTATATTTACTCTTAGCCCTCCCTCAGGATGCTCAAATTAGTCATCTCAATCAGAGTCCTTTGGCTTCTCAGTAATATCCACATCTATTTCTTTGGGTTGCTCCCCACTAAGCTTCTCCATTTATTCATATCTTTTCATGGTAGCCTCCATTTTTGGTGGCTTAGTGAGAGGTGGTGGGAGAGATGGGGCAGTAGCAAGTTGGTCCATTAGTGCTTAGACTTGGGGGTTGAGGATTACCCCAGAGAGCTCAGTTGGCATAGTCTGCATGTAAGTGGAAAAGGCATGCGATAGAGTGAGAGGTGCCATGGTAGTTATTGGCAGGTATGGTGGTAGGGTGGAAAGGGTCAGCAATGGAGGCGAGAGTGAGAAATTCGATAATGGGGAAGTAGTGGAGGAGGAAGATTCTAACACCAGTATGGGAGCATTCGGGGAGGCAGAGGTGAGGTGGAAAGAGATGTCCACAACAGGTGGATATGAAATGTGCAATGATTTAGGAGTGGAAGGAGATGGTGTGGTGGTAGAAATGACAATGGTTGATGGGAGAGAAGAGGTGGTAGGTGGTGGTGAGCAAGCTCGCTCAGCTTCTTTTTCCTCTTCATGCGGTGGTTCTTCTTCCTGGATGGTTGGCATTTAGAGAACAAAATTTCCCATTATTTTTTCCTTCTTTGACAACTTCCCCTCTATTGATTTTCTTGTATATACCTTCTACTTGGGATTCCACTAAGTTGTATCCTTTCTCTTCTTTGATGTGGTGATTGGTGGAGATTTGGGGGCCTCACCCGATGAGCCTGTAGCAGCGCCACTATCTTTTTCACTCTCAATCTCATCTTCGATATCTCCATATGTTATCTTTGTGCCTTGCTCTTTCAACTGAGTTATTTTCTCATCCATCCATTCCTTAGTTCTTTGTTCTATAGGGTAGGTGATGGTATCTAGGTTAGTGACCTCTTCCTCGGCCCTGTCAATGATTGGCAACAACACATTTACAAAAGCATTATATTTTTCATCCAAAATATTATCATCCTCTATAATTTGATTAGGCATTCAGAACAAGTTGATAGACTTCACAAATTTAGCGGTCATCCTTATTTAGTGTCGCCTCCAGATTTATTTTTCATCATCACAATTTTCCCAGAAATCCTCTATGTGCGGTTGGTGGGCTTAATGTCTTCCAACTTGCTTCTTCAACTTACCAAGGGGATCCAAACCTCCCTTATTGCTTCTTCAACTTTCTAAGGGGATCTAAATCAGGGTGGGAGGAAATTCATCTACCTTTACAAGGCCACTTTCCTTGATCCTTAAGGCCTCTTTTGTTGTGGGTTTGATCATCACCCTCTATTTGAATTCATCGATGTTGACGTGTTTGAGGTTTGTGTCGGAGACCTTTTCCTAGTTGGATGTGGTCTTAGAGGTACTTCATCTGTTCTTTTTCCTCTCTCCCTCTGGGGGTCCTTGCTAGTCTCTTTCCCTTATCAACTTTCTCCACTGGCTTCTCTAATGGTACCTCAGTAGGTTCCATAAATCCTGCACACAAAAGGTGCAATAAGTGTGTTGGTAGATCAAGAGGAAAAAATTTAGTCGTGCAAATTTATTATTATTAGCACCCATACATACTTAAAATATCATCACATTTACCATATTTCATTGTTTGAAGCTCGTTTGGGTATTTTGCTAAAATGTGGGTCTAGAGGTGCGAGTTTTCCCCCTGCATAAGTCATGGGATTGAATGTCGTAAGGAACGATGCAGGGAACGGGGAAATCCGCAGATGGAGTTCTGATGGTTAATTATTGCATGGTTTGGTCTTTGAGTAAATTTTGCATGGAGCTATTCGGCACGTGGGAAAATTGATAACGAAGGCACTCGAAGTCAACCCCTTTGTTGGAATAGCTCCTAAAGCTTGTGCAGGTGTGAGGGAGGAAAAACCAGTGACGTGGAAAGTTGTTAGTGTTTTGCTACTAGAAAACATCCTCGAGCAAGTGGCATCCCGTAAGCGGAGTTCTGTATTACGGAACCCACATGGTCATTCTACTTGGTTAATTTCATTTAAGTTCCCTTAAGTTTTTTTGCTTTGAATGCCTTGTGATTTATGGACTGTGGGGTTCAGAGTGGTAGAAGTTGGGTGGTGGGTTACCATCAAACCTTGGTTGTTTAGACAACGACTTTGGGTAAATGACATTCTGCAAGTGGCAATCCATGCTAGTGGACCCGTTGAATCCTTTAGCTCATGCACTTTATTGATTATGTGCTCATGGTCTTGGCAGCAGTTGTGGGCACGAAACCCATAATTTGGAGGGGAAAGTTAGATTCGTCATCTAACAATGGCCTAGAGGAGACAACCCTTTGTATACAAAGTCCCACAAAGGTGGGCCCGCAGAGATATCTTGGTGGGAAGCTCTTCATCATTTGATTTTGAGTTTATCTTATATGGAGTTTGAGAGTGCGGGACCCGCAAGTAGGGAAGGCACTAAGGCCTCACCATTAAGCAATGGCTAAATGATGACTTCTATCTCTAAACAACATTCTACAAGCAAAGACCCGCAAGCGATCAGATGACTTAGGATTTTGATGACTCACTCAAAGTATTTGTTTGGGAAGCATGGTGTGCGAGACCTGAAAGGAGGACAGAAGTAGAGCCAGCACTGTTAGACGATGACTGTATGGAGATGGCCTCCTAGTGATGGAAATCCATAAGGGCATGCCCGCCCAACCATTGGGCCCACAGAATTGGTGGACGCTAGAACCACAGGTCAGAAGGATTCAAAGGTTGTGTTGTCCAACAGTGACCATGCAAGAACAGCCTTCCCATGGCAGCGGTCTACATGGATGGGGTCGCGGGGCTGCCAAGACTTGGTCATTGAAGTTAGAATTTTTTTTAAAGTAACAGTAATAGGTGATGCAAGCAACGTATAGTCGGGAGGGTGGTGAAGTATCGTCGTTTGAGAAGTGATTTTGCAAGGACATATTTTTCAGGGTGGTGGCCCACATGGTCAAGTCGACAATATGGTCTCACTACTAAGGAGCAACTGAGAGGGCACGGAGATCCACATAGGCAGACCCGCAAAGGTATGTCCGCATGATCCCAAATACTTTACTATTTCATCACTGCAATTAGGCTTGTTGAAATGGACAATGCAGGACCCATTATCATAGGTGGCCCAAAGGGCTCTACTGTTGGGCTCGGCATAGGATGATTGGAGCTCCACTATTGATGGCCCGCATGGGATTCATTTTCGTGATGGGTATCTAAGGTTTCAACGATCATTTCAAGGGTCGAGTCAAAGGGTGCCAAGATGTCATTAGTTTTTTGTTTAAAGCATCATTTTAGGGACTAGTTTCCCAATTGGAAGAACCCGCGAGAAGTATTCCTATGGTCTAAAACCCAGGGTTCACTATCACCGTTCAAATTTTGATTCACATATTTTTAATAAATTGAAACCCTATTTAATAATCTAAAGCGAATTCAGCAATGCTAAAACAAGAATGGTCGGGCACTAAAATGCATACCTCAAGCACGCAGGAAAAGGAAAAGTAGTCACCTCAATGCTTAGATTCTTTTGCTCGTGTGGCAGCTCCTCCTCTTCCTCTGAATTCAAATTAGCTAGGTGAAAATGATAATTTGTAGGGGGTTTATTTATAGGTGATTCCATCATTAATGAGGGTGTTAAATGCAGGCACGACCCGGGACTAGGTAGGTGAGTAGGTAGACATGCGCAAACCCGTGCCAACAAGGACATCAAGTCAAAGCCAAGAGGAAAGGTTTGGTGCAGGACCCATAAAACAGGTGGACATGAGGCGAAGGCCATAGAGGATGATAGAACAAAGACTATGATCCACCCAAGGAGATCCGCAGTTGTAGGCCCGCGAGCAACAAAGGATGTTGCGGCTCCCGGAGGGCGGACGCCCGCATAGGAATTCCCACAAAGGCTTAGAACTTGGTGAAATTTAGGTAGGGCAACTTGGCCAAGATTTTTTTGATGATTTTAAGGCATGTAACCACTTAGGATCAAAAATAGAGGCACACAAAATGAGGGAAAGGTGAAAAATGACCTGGCAGAGCCAGAAAGGAAAATAGGGGGTCCCCGGTCTGAACAGGGCGTGTGTGCTATAGGCACAACATGTATGAATTATCGTAGACACATACATATATACATATATACATTCTATGTATATACTTCATCGATTAATATAAATATGAACACACAAGGAAGAACTTTCACTCAACGAAAAGACTTTTAACATTTTCACAATCAAGAGCATTTCAAAGACCAAAACCATAAATCAATACAAAACATTCCCAAACCAAAATTGAAGATCACTTACCAATTCCCCGAACTAACTTGACTCAACTTAGACCAACTAGGATGTGAGTTTGTTTATGCTTAGTTAGGCTCATTAAGGGTTACCAGACCAAGTTATACTCCTGAGTGATACTCCCCCTCTCCTTTGGAGGTATGAACCTGTTCCTGCATCAACTTAGTACATCACAATAGTAGCTAGCCAATAACAATACATTCATATACATCATATACTTTATCTTCAAAAAAATTAAAAAATCATATTGAATTGCACATTCATTCACCACATTATACATCAAGATTCGTATACAAAACACAACTATATATTAAAGCATTTTAACCAAACAAGGTAATAGTAAATAGGTAAAAGTACAATGGGGTGTAACATATTCTCCTCCTTGTGAATAATCATCCTCGATGATTTTAAGTATCAAATATAAAATATAGACCATAAAACATAAAAATAACAATATTGTTTTAGGATCTTTCAAAGTCTAGGAAAATATGAGGTAACTTTTTCTTCATATCAACATAGTCCTCCCAAGTGGTAGAATCTTCTGCATACTGATCCCACTAGACCTTGCATTGTAGAACCATAAGTGAAGCTTACGTGTTCTGAGCTCTTTTAGAGGCTTGATTGTTACCATTCCTAGGTCTTGTACCTATAAAGCATTCCAATCAATAACATGGTTATCTCCTGGTATCTACTTCTTAAGGTACGAGACATGAAATACATTATGCAATCTTGGTAAGAGCTAGTGGAATAGCAATTTGATACGTAGTAGGATTAACTTCCTCAAGAACCTCAAAGGGACCTACGTAGCATGGAGCTAGTTTGGATGACTTTCCAAACTTTATAGAACTCTTGTGAGGTTTAACCCTTAACAAAACCTTCTCCCCTACTAAGAAATTTTTGGGTACCCATTTGGAATCTGCATAACTCTTATGCCTATCATTAGCTTCTACTAGCTTCTGCTTGATAATCCCAACTTGCTCCTCCATTTCCCATAATATTTTTGGCCTGAGCCTTATCCTATCCTCTAGCTTATCCCAACTTATAGGATTTTGACACTTTCTACCATACAATGCTTCAAACAGAGCCATCTTCATTGCAGAATGATAAGAGTTATTATATGCAAACTCAGCCAAAGGTAGGTAATCCTCCCATTTGTATTGTTGATTCATGTAATACATCCTTAGTAGATCCTCTAACACTTGGTTCACCTTTTAGTTTGTCCATTTTTTTTCAGATGATATGCTAAACTTATGTTCAAATGAGTCTCAAGTGAAGAAAACAAGATTTGCCAAAATCTAGATGTCACACAAGCATCCCTATCAGAAATAATCATTTTAGGAATTACATGCAATCTAAATACCTCTTGAATAAAATTTTGAGCTATAATAGGAGCTCCATCGGTTAAATTTATAGGAATAAAATGAGCCACCTTTGTAAGCTTATCCACCATTACCATAATGGCATTGTACTTATTCCTCGACATCGAAAGACCTTGCACAAAATCTATGCTAATGATTTGCCATTTACTTTATGGAACTTCATGAGGATACAAAAGACTTGCAAGGTGATGATGCTCTATCTTCACTCTTTGAAATTCTAAGCAAGTTGCTATAAATCTTGCAGCATCCCCTTTCATTCCCTTCCAGAAATATAATGGCTTACATCAGCCAACATCTTAGTTACAGCAGGATGTCCAGAATATGGTGTATTATGAACTTATTTCCATACCAATTTCCTCAATTCCCTAGAGTTAGGTACATAAATCCTTCCCTTGAACCTTAATAAACCATTAGGCTCAAATTTAAATACTTCATACCTTGGATCTTGTGGGTTATTCGAGAGTTCTTGCTTGACTTGATCATAAAACTCGTCACCCTTGGATTTCTACAATACTTGACCTTTAAAGTCAATTTGAATTGATATCATTGAGGGGATATGCCTCTTATGAATTAGGGCATCGACAACCTAATTTTCCTTTCCCTTGATATAACTGATGTTGAAATCATAATCAAATATTAGTTCCAACCATCTCATTTTTCATGCATTTAGATTGGGTTGAGTAAACAAATACTTTAGACTATGATAATTAGTCTTCAATTCAAATGGTTTCCCCAACAGATAGTGTCTCCACATCTATAATCATGGAAAACTACTGCTAATTCCAAATCATGTGAAGCATATTTTTTCTCATAATGCTTCAGGTTCCTTGACTCATAGGCTATGATCGCCCTTCCTACATCAATACTCCACCCAAACCTCCTCCTAAATTATATGTGATAACAATAAAGTTACCATCTGGATCTGGTACCTTCAATAGTGGAGTTGTGGTCAACTTCTCCTTGAGTTGTTAAATGTCACTTGACATTTCCCAAACCATTGAAACTTATTCTCTTTTCCCTACAATGAAGTAATGGGAAAATCTATTTTAGAAAAGTTTGCAACAAACTTTCGATAATACCCACCCAGACCCATAAAACTTCTAACTTATGGCATGTTCTTAGGCATTGTCCACGTAAGCACTACTTTAATCTTTTTTGGATCAACAGCAATTCCATAAAATGTAATCGCATGACCCAAATACTGCACTTCCTTCTAAAAGAAGGTATGCTTTGAGAGTTTCTTGTGCAGCTTATGCTCCCTTAACCATTGGATAACAATCTCTAAATGTTGAATATAGTTGTCTTCATTCTTGGAGTACATTAAAATATCATCCAAGAATACCAACACAAACCTATCCAAGAAGTCCATAAATACATTATTCATCACGTTCATGAATGTTACAGTTGCATTCATGAGTCCAAAAGGTAGGACTGTGAACTCATAATGACCATACCTAGTCTTGAAGGTTGTTTTAAAAATGTCTTCATCCTTGATCCTCAATTGATGATAGCCTAATCATAGATAAATCTTTGAAAATGCTACCGCTCCTCGCATTTGATCAAAGAGATCATTGATACGTGGCAACGAGTATTTATTATTTATCATTGCTTTATTAAGTAAGCAATAATCAATACATAAGTGTAGTGTACCATATTTATTCTTAACAAAGATCACTGGAACTCCCTAGGGTGAAACATTGTTTCTTGTTAGTCCATTGGACAAAAATTCCTCTAATTAAGCTTTTAGCTCCATTAATTCATTCATGTTCATCCTATATGGAACTTTTGATATAGGCTCCAATCCTAGAACTATGTCAATGGAGAAATCAAACACTCTCTTGGGAGGCAATCTAGGTAATTCATTTGGAAATACATCTGCAAAGTTCCTTAGGATAGGGTATTTTTCCATATCCGAATTTCCTAATTCCACCACCTCACCATCTTTAGCTTCTTAGAGGTTTTGAGGTCCACAATATACAAAATCATCGTGATAAATGAACTCTTTGCATTCCTCAAGTTTTTCCATTTTCACTGAGAAGAGTTGATAACCTTTCTTCTTCGCCCTATGCATTTGTATGATGGAAATATGACGTGGCTTAACTTCTCTAGGCATTCCTTGCAATGACACCTAGTTTCCAAGATCATCTAAGCATTCTATATTTTTTGCATGACAATCTACTTTGGCCCTATGTTTCCATAGCCAATTCATCCCTAAGATGACATCATATGAATCTAAGGGGGCTACGTATAAATTCACTTTCATAGAAAAACTCAAAAGTTTGACCCTTGCTTCGAATAGACATTGATCCACCTTAGCTCTTGTCTGGTTTGCAAATCCAAGACTTTTCCATGTAGCCAACTCTTCTACAAATTTTACTAGCTATACTAGGAGAAACAATTTTTTTTGTAGCAAGTCAGTATCTATTAAAATTGAGATGGGTGTACCAAAAAAAGTACTTGAAATTTCTACTAGAGTAATCTAGTACTCTGCTTGTCGATCATCTAATGTTGCATGAATCCTTTGCTGGAATGCAACTCGTTGAGGAGGAAGAGGGTTCCCATGTGGTTTTTGTTACCTGATTTTGCTTCCAACTAGATCAAGTAGACTTATGATTGTGTTTGCATTTAAACACTAAAAGATACATATCACTTTCTGCTAAATTTCATCCATGTGCATAAAAGAGATTATCAAAATATTGCATTATTACAATTGTACAATTACATACAATAAGAAAGAGAATCAACATTTATTACAAATGTAATATTTATTGATGATCATAAATGTATAGTGTCCCTCACAAGCTGAGGGACTGACTATTCTAATGCATATAAAGAAAATACTATACATTTATAGATACAAAAAAGAAATGCACATAGAATGAAGGGGGGCCTGTCATTGCCTAAATGACGAATCTCGGTTGCCTTGTCCTACATTGTCTTCAGTCTCTCCTGCGTGTCCTGATTCCAACCGATGCTCTCCTTCTTGTTCCTATATTTCATGCATCTGGAAGAAGAGCAATGTTAGAGAAATGAAAATTCACCAATTAGAATATGTGCAAAACATCCATAAACATATAATTTGATGTCCATAAGCATTAAAATAGACAGCATACCATAGGTGTCCAGGAAAATAAAATAATTTTCAAACACACCTATCATATGCTTTGTTTATCTAACATGTTTGCTCCTTGTGCAAATATAGGACAAATCCTTGTTACTATTTTGATTCAGCTGATTACAGCATGTAGAGTAAAATGTGGCTCCCATGAGGGTTGAGCCTAGCATGCTGCCCTCTTGTGTTTTGGGAGGGATAGGAAATTGAGCAACTTGATCAAATCAATGATAAAACATATTCTTGATGCATTAAATCAATATGGAATCATACCAGTTGATCAACTTTCATTATCAAATTCAAAAGATGCAACAAACAGTGTGAACTATCAAGAAAGTTACTCTTCATCTTTTCACAATGAATCAAACAATAGGCTGCCATCATGACAAAAAGGGGCAATACTCTACTGGGTATGTCTTTCAATCTTCTTAAGTGGATCCAAAGTCCATTTTAATAATGATATGTGTTGGATTTCATTGCCATCATTTTCAAAGAGCAAGCTTTGAAGGGAACAAGACAAGGACATCAATCATACAAAGATGAAACAGTTTGTCTCTTCCCAAGAAACTGATGATTTATGTGAACATTGAAGCACAAATGCATCAAATTTAATTATGGAGATGCATCAAGTTCAATTATGCATTCATCAATAAATAATGGAGGAGCTATCAAGTCTTGTCGGGAACCATCATGAGTTACATGGAGTAGCACAAGGTGAATAAATGAATGTTAGATAGTCATGAGAGGCAACCTTTGAGAAGGTTTTATTGGTAACCATGTCAAGGGCAGTCAATGCCATGCAGAAGAAAACTCAAAACCTTAATGAAAATGGCCATTTGGCATCATGGTAGAGTGTAGTGAACTCATAACATAGTTCACAGCCATGTATCGAAGACATCATTCACCTAGTGTATGTTCTCAAAGCATTGTAGTTGACATTGAACAGTGGATGAGTACATGATGATAGTCCTACAAAAGGGAAAGCATGGACAGTCCCCATGATAGCATAAGAATGACAATTGGATGCTAGACTTTTAGGTTTTAAGTAAACTCAATATTCCTGATCACATAATGAGTTCCATTGGTATCTTTTCATTAGAATATTTAGCATTCAAAATGAACAAGTATAGTATGGAAAGTTTGACATCATGGATATGAAAAGTGTGATTGTCATACTAGTTGCTTAAAGATGTTATGAAATGAAGGAGTTGGGTTGTTGAATGAAAGATAGAATCATTTCTATTAATAGATGATCAAAATGAGTTGTTGCAGAAGCATGGTATTGAAGGAAAAGACAGTATATAAAAGTATGAAGCTATAAACCCATCTGTGAATGTTGTAAATAATGAAAAGCATGATAATTTGAGGGAATGAAAAATCCAAAATGTTTCTATTCTAGATGTGGAACCTGGTGTTTCCCAACCAAGTTTATAACAACTAGCTAAAGACCTTGTCAAGCTCGAAACTTTTATAGCAACTTCAAATGTTTCAAGCACAAATGAAATGTCTTATGTCCAAACTAAAAAACATGAACATAAATTAACCAGATTTGTTTAATACTACTGTACAGGTTGGGAATGTAAGTGTCATGGAAATGTTACAAGGGTTGGAACCTGTATAATTGATGATAGGAATGGAATCCATAAATAGTGAGATGAGGCAAGACTTGTAACAGAAGATGTTTCCTCCTTTAAAGATGAAGATGTGAATGAAAATAATGGGAACTATCTAAAATCTAGAGCATTTTTTTCATTGTTGAGGTTAAGATAACACCATCACATGTGAAATGACACACAACAGCAAAGAAGACAAATGAGGTTTTTGTAGTGCAAATGATTGATTGAGAAAACAAAGATACAAAGAATGCATATAATTCAAAAGTTGACAATAACAACTTTTCTTCAACATAATAGTCATCATTTATGCAAAAAAATAAAAAGGAATCAACAGTGAAGAGCTAAGGTACTACGCATAGTACATAATGAATTGTGCTCTCGTTGATACATGTCATGAGGAATAGTGCCAAAAAATAAAACATGGAAATGCTAGCATCATTTCTCTTCAAGAGCAAAGCATGGGATATATCTTTCCTTCATATCAAGATAAATGCATACAGGTGTTTTCATTTGTGTTGAAAACTATGTCTTGCTTCATGTCTATACTATACAATGGTGTGGAATCATTTAGAAATTATTTTGTTCTTCACAGAAGGAGTGTTTTTTCAAGTGAACCCATGTATGCAAATGGGTGAAGCACAAATGAAATACATATGAGATGCAGTAAACCCTAGGCCGAGCCCATGACCTTTTTCCTGAAAAAGAAAATATAAATTTCAAGGGCTAGGTTATGATTGAACCCAGTTTATTTCTTCATGGCCACGGCCTAAAGAAATAATTTCCTTCATAAAATGCAAAAAAAACCATCTGATTTTTGTTCCAAAAGATGCAAATACAAAAAAAAAAAATCAAGAAGTTTAAACATGTACAGATCTTTTGAGATAACCCAGATTGTCTCATGAAGCTGCAGCTGTAGATTATGAAGGGTTTCAGAGACACATTAAATGGAGAAAGAAACAAGAGTATTCATCATCTTTGCTCACTGAGGGGTTTGAGTCAAGCTACATTCTACAAAAAATGCATCAAATCCCAACTATTCCTTCATGGTCGCAGCCTGAAGAATCTTTTTTCCTCACAAAGGAACAAACCCACTTGGGGTTTTGTATTAAAATTCACATACAGAATGATAAATGGACTTGAACTCCTTTAGACTATGAAACAAACCCTCGAAAATGAAAAAATTATTTCTTCCATTGTACATACAGAAAATTCATAGAAAACATAGAAGAAACTAAACATTTTTCACCATTTTGTAGTATGGAGAGAGAGCTCGAGTTCGAGCAACGAACTTTACAATAATTAAAGAGGAAAGCAAGATGTGTCAGCCAGAGGCTCACCTGAGCTCAAGTTGTTTATTTTTATTGAATATGCCAGTCATTTTTCACCATAGGAAGCTCCAGAAAACTCAATCATGGCCACCAAATGCAAGTAAAACTTCCACAGATAAAAGGCACAAAAGATTGCATCAAAAAAATGTGTATGGTCGTGGCATTGATATCTTAAATGGCTTTCAATCAAGGGAAAATGCCATATTTTTGTTAAAGAATAACATTTACCTCATTTTCCCAGTGTTTTGCACAAGAAATCACTTAGAATCTACCACAAAATGACGGTGGAGGAAGAATACAGAAACCCTTGTTGGCAGCCAGAAGGGAAACTCCAAAATGTTTGATGAAAAAATAAATGGCTTTTGCTTGATTTTCGTTGTTTTGTGTTAGGGTTAGAAACCCTATTACAAGCTTACCACAAAGGTAACTTTTACCTTTGTTTTAAAATTTGCAAACACAAGTTAATGTGTCCCATGGGCTAGGAAATAAAGTCTTATGCCTTAGGCTATTATTTTCCTTGTGTTGCCATTTTGAAAACCTAGGCTTATGCCTTAGTGTTTTTATGACTTCATTATGCGTGCCTTAGTGAATTTTCATGTCTCTTTGAAAATTGCAAAGTCTTTCAAGACTTAATAGTTTTCATTTTGACCTCCCACATAGGCCAAGCCATGAGTTGATTATTTTTGCATGTATTTGAAATGTAAAATGTTTGACCAAGTGATGGTTGTAAATCACTCTTATCAAGTATTGCTTTTAAATGTAGAAATAATGGTGAGTTAGGTTTTATCAATGCTTTAAGGGAGTTTGAGTTGGCTTTAATGCTCTTACAATAATTTTGAGGTGATTGAGGTAATTATTGTTGTTTTGCATTTGTTTTTTGAAATGTAAAATAGTTTGATTAAGTGATGTTATTATAAGTCACTTAATCAAATTATTATCTTAAATGAAAAATAGAGTCTTGTACTTTTGCAAACACACAAGGAGCATGAGTCAAAGCTTTTGGAGCATAATGATGATTGATCAACATGGGAAAGGTGTATGTGTTTTTTCTTTGGCTAATTTTGGAGGAAATGGGCCATTTGGAGGTTGTTTTGTCACACTTTTAGTGTGACTAGGGTCTTAGCTTGACCTTGCTTCATTTGGAGGACTTTTTGGAGTGATTTTAGAAGGTTCTTTTTTGGCATTTTTCTTGCATCCGACCAAAATCTTCTAGATGGACATGTGTGAGGCAATTGTTTTAATTTTTCTTAAGTAACTTCAAACTGAGTTGTTGAAATTAGTTATTTCTTTTCAGCAGTGTGATACCTTACTTTTTTGGAGTTATCTCTTCAGCAGGAGCAGTATTGGAACTCAGGGATAGATTTGTAAAACAATGATTACCTTGGATAAATGATATTGAATATTTTTCCTTCTCATTTCATGCTTTATTGTGTGCATCTAGTGGTTGATCAAATTACTTGTGAAATTTAGCTTTTCCTTGTAATTTTGTCTCATGTTAAGCACCTATTTTGTAGAAAAGTGTGTTGTTGCAGGTTATAAGTTGTGTTAGGAATGCAAAATGCTTTTAGTTGTGAAATTTCTTTCCTTCTAGGAGTTTAGCTTTAAAACCTTCTTATAAAATACTTATGCAAGAATGCATACAGAATGAGTTGTGTAAGCCAAGATTTGTCATTGTTTAAACTATGTGCAAGCTATTTGTATGTCTTAGTTAGTATTTGGTGCATCACCCTTTAGAAGTTTTCTATAAATTTCAATTTATGTAACCCTCTTACTCCTTCCTCAAGAAATCATTAGTTTAGATGTAGTTTAGGTGACACCAAAAGGGGAGCCAACCCATAATCTGGAGGTCTACTTTCACAATAGGATGCCCACAGCCTAAAAGTAGTCCCATGTTGCTCCAAATTTGTTGAGTTTCCACAACTTGGCAGGGGTGAAAATTTGGATAGTTAACAATTGTGACCCTAATGATTTTTTGGGACACTGGTTTGCAAAGTGATCTCCACCACATGTAAAATATCCTTTCACTAGTCCCTTCCTTTTTGTAGGCCTTCCAAAATTTCCTTCATTCCCACCAGCATTTTTTTATTGTTATTGTCCCCCCTACGATCCCTTCTTAGTTAATTCCAATTATTATGGGGTCCCTTGTCCCCTTGCCTTTGAAAACCTTTCCCTTCTCTAGGCTTCTTCGAAGCTTGATTGGCTTCTGACCAATTGAACTTCTTTCAATTCTTTTCATGGTAGTTCAAGATATATTTAAGCCTTTGCTCCTACTTAATGGCTTTCTCATATACTAGGTCCATGGTAGCATAACCATGTGCATCTACCTCTCCACCTATATGGTTATTGAGACCCATGATGAAATTCCTCATGTGAAATCGCTCATCCTTTTGGTACATGGGTACGTACCTCAGGAGACGAGTGAATTTCTCCCAATATTCGTTCACCAAGGAATCTCCTTGCTTCAATTTCTAAAAGTCAGTGAGCTTTTGATCATAGAATAATTAAGATAACCATCGTTTCTAGAAAATATCCACGAATTCACTCCAAGTAATCCTTAAGGAATTAGGCCCAAGCTCCATCTTTTTATTCATCTGCCAGTGTGATACTTCTCCATCCAACTGAAAAGCTCCCCAAAAGGCTTTAGTGACCTTGGAGTAATTCTTAATTTCAAAATACTTTTCCATCTCCATGAGCCATACCTCAACCACATCCCCACTATTACTACCTTCAAAATTTGGAGGTGTGATCTTTCTCATATCTTGAGATAGCTCACTTTCTAGTCACTTCCTTTTGGTTCCCTCTAACTTAGATTGACTCATCATCCTCATGTTGACTTGATTGAGTATGATCATGGCAGTTTTCCCCTTCTTTATTGTTAGGAACTTCTTGTTCCTCCCTTTCTTTTCCTCTTACCTCCTGCTCGAGGTTCCCAATTATTTCTCTTGTTTCATTCATCATAGCCAAAATACGATCCAATTTACCTTTAGCATTTTATGCACCTTGTCCTACTTCTAGACTTCCCCCAAGGTTAGTTATTGTTCTAACCATTTTTCACAAAAAAAGTTACACTGAAAGGTTTCATTTTTAATTAGATCCTAAGAAATTTTACTTATCATTCTAAAAAAATTCCAAAAGAACAAACATTCACATAAAATAAATTTCATAAAAGAATTCATACACCAGTTTTTGCCAAAACATATTTTTTATTAAGATCAAAAGGATTTCAATATCCTTGTGTTTACATGGAATGGCTATTCAAATAGTCTAAGGGAGAGTATCCCTCAGATTCACTCTTTGATACATAACTCAGTGGGGTATACCCCTCAGATTTGAGTTCCCATTCATTGTCAAAAGGATAATAACCCTCAGACCTATCCTAAGATACATAATTTCAGGGAACATATTCCTCTGATACGCAACTTGAGGCTATTACAATAAATTCTGACATTGGAAGAACATGAGGGTCCCTAAATATCATGGTAGGACTAATAGTACATTTTGAGGGCATATCTATTGAAAGTGGTAAGAGTTTGACTTAGTCGAAGAGACATGAGGTACATAGTTGACAGCCTCATGCATCCTTTTTCTCTCTTGAATAATTCGTGATAGGGCATGACTGAAAGTCTCAATGTCACTCAGCCAAATGGCATTGTCATAATTGGTCCCCTCTATGGTTTGAACAATGGCTTCCTTTTCCTTCTTGGCCCTTAGGTAGCACTCATTACCAATGACTGACTTCCTTGCAGTCATCTTGAGATGCACCATCCTGGCACAAGAATTCCAAAAATTGGACTCATAAAATGTTGGATAGAAACATAGCAAGCACATAGTTTCCAGAGCTAAACCCGGTAGCTCTGATACCATGTGTGTAACATGCCCATTGTTATAGCCAATGATTTTACTATGTTTTACCCACAAGTGAATAGTTTAAGATGCCAATACTTAGCAATAAAAATTTATTTTCTATTTAAAACAATTAGCCCATTTGAAATAACCTCATTCCAAAATTTTCCATTGCATTACAACCAAACATTACAAAACCCAACAATGATTTCATATTCATAAATTCAAGATAACATTTTAAATTTACAATTTCCATAGAGATGGATACATGGTTACATACATAGCTTCTATGAGCTTACTAAAATAGAGATGTGAATGGTCTAGTTGTCCTTCCTCAAATCTTGGCCACCAACTACATGAGGGAAAGCATCACTCAAGCTCTTTTTCGTCAACTACGAACTTACTACAATCCCCTGCACATCTACCTAACTGGTAAGATGGACCTACCCTTCAATGAAGAGATTGGTTTGGTAACCCGATAATATTAGCCTTTCCAGAGCATGGTGTTGTGTCCTACATAACTAGAGCTTCCATACAATGGCTACAACCTACATGTATGACATTCCCTGCCTAGTATGCAAACTTGGAACACAGTGACCTGATAGTGTAAACAGTGGCTACTTACACTACTTTGGCCAAAGTATTCATCACCTAGAATTTAGAGTGGTCACACGCTCACCCACCTTTCTAGTTCAATTTGGTTTTGACCATTCATACTCTTAACATACATCTGAAAAGAAGAAAGTGATGACATAATAACTTGACTAACTAGGTTACACCCTTTCCCATGGATTATTCTAACCCCGGAATAACCAAGCTAACCACCTACGTCAACTAAAATTTCTATCTAAATTGTTTCAATACATCCACATATTCGACATTTCACATTCCATGCTACATACATATAGTATTGACAAACTACATATAGTTTAAATAGATACACAATCAGATAAATTCCAATATAGGTTATATAAGAATAATCCAAATAAAAAGGTCTCACCAAAACAAGAATCAACCAAGAAACTTGCAAGCTTATCCAAAACAACTTAACATGTATTTAAATCAATCCTTTCCAAAAAAGGTATCCATAAACAAATAACTTTTAAATCATAAAATAATAAAGGAATAGAAATCAGCATGCTTGTATTAAAAGCTCCAACTGATATTACTTCCTCCCTAGCTCAATTCCACAAGCCCGCTTGCTACTTCCTCTAAGTTCAACCTATCCTCAACCTCTAGTCTCTTACCAATTCTCTCAACAATTGTAAAATCACAAAATAACTCTCTCTATCTCATAAAGCTCTTAGAATACTCTACATAGAAAATATAGCAGAATAACAATGAAGAAATTCGAATGAAAATTGTGTAACAAATAGTAGAGTGAGCACCTTTATATATATTGAAATTTGAGCATCCAAAGGCTACTAACAAGCTAACAAATATTCCACCTTCCTTATCAAATGCATCGAATTGACTTTAAATGAGAGAGGTGGTTGGTTTAAAAATAGTGATTTGCAACACATACACAATCCAACTCTTTAGTTGAGAATGAGTTGCCCAAAACTAGATGATAGTGATGTTTAAAACTCAGAAAATGCAATTTACAGGTTTCCTAATTGCAATCTAAGTCAACTATCTTAGCCAACTCGTGGCAATTGACTTAGTCCCATGCTTCCTCTTTATTTATGTGTTGGTTTAAAGCACAAAACAGACTTCTAAAATATTTAGTTTTCTTTAATCTTGGTGCCACATTCCATTCATTGCAAACAATTCGTGCCATTTACTTTATGCACTACTTAAAGGCTTTTAATACTTAGTCTCTATTATGCACTTCATGCGTGTGGGCTACTTAGCCATTTCATTCATATGACAATGTTGTTTTATGTGTTATTGACTATTTCAAAGCACATTAAAATGTGTATAATATATATGTATATAATAATCATTATAATATATATATATATCCACATGAAATCAAACATATTAATTTCCAATCAATTATATATATCCACATATTAAAATAATCATGTAAATATATTCACATATACGTATATTAATATATATGTATTTATATATATTTGCATTAATGTAAGTATACACATATATATTAATATATATATTATATATAACATTATTTTAATATCCATACTTAAACACATATATTCATCAATTGATGTATATACACAAAGTGTGTGTGTGTATGTCGTATATGTCCAAATCAATATTCCCATGCATATCGGTTACCTGTTGAGCATGTGTAGGTACATATACCTATGTATACCCATGCACAAATTAACTTACATGTATGAGTTATCATAGACATGTACATTATACATCTATTCATTCTATGTATATACTTCATCGATTAATATATAAATATGAACACATAGGGAAGAACTTTCACTCAACGAAAATACTTAATAACATTTTCCCAATCAAGAGAATTTCAAAGACTAAAACCATAAATCAATACAAAACATTCCCAAACCAAAAGATCACTTACCAATTCCCCAAACTAACTTGACTCAACTTAGACCAACTAGGATGTGAGTGTGTGTATGATTAGTTAAGCTCATTAAGGGTTACTAGACCAAATTCTTCTCCTAAGTGATACTCCCCCTCTCTTCTAGAGGTATGAACATGTTCCTACATCTAGCTTAGTACATCACAACAGTAGTTAGCGGATAACAATACATCCATATGCATCATATACTTTATCTTCAAAACATTTAAAACATCATATTGAATTGCACATTCATTCACCACATTATACATAAATATTCATATACAAAACACAATTATATATTAAAGCATTTTAACCAAACAAGGTAATAGTAAATAGGTAAAAACACAACAGGGTGTAACAGCAGAAGCTGATCTGCCAGACCTTCTTCAAAATTTCTCCAAAATAGTTTCCTCAAGGTCTGAAGGGATGTTTTGTGGATCCTGGGAAGTAGTTTGAGGTGCCTTCTTGGTTAGCTTCAAAATGCCCAAATTATGAAACATCCTTTTTTTTTCTCTTCTCATGAGATTCATCCACCTTTCTCTAGATAATTTTATCCATGATTTCCTTCTATGTGCCAAATCTCTGTGCAAATGGATCCTTTGGCGTTTTTTACAAATTTTCAATATAACCTTTTATCTCTGTAGGTGAAACCTCATATGGCAACTTTGGGATCCAAGAGGTTCTTGGCTCCACAACCTCTATATAACAATAGTCCTTGTCAACCAAAAAGGAAACTTCATCCTTATACTTCTTCACCATGTCAAAGGGAATTCTCTCCCTATCTTGCATTTTTGCTTGCATATTCTTAAAGAATCCCCAGTATGTAGAGTTGCAAGCTTATTTATCTCTAAAACCCTTCATGTGATTCCTAATTTGTGTGGCAACAGGGATGTGTTGTTACCAGATTTTTTCCTTGAAACCAAGTAATTCATTCAAAAAATAGAATTTCAAACAAATGATTAGAGACCCAAACCTGAAGTTATATATAGTATCCTTGGTTTTCTTGAGATTTTCAATGAATTACTCCCTCGACAACTCGCATAAATCAAAATATTTTCCTTCTTTAACCATTTGGTACACAGTATGGATTATGGTACTAGTTGTTGAACCTTCTTTATTTCTATAGTACACTTTGCATGCAATTCCCATGGAGGCATAATTAACCTCCAGATCAGTTATTTCATTGATGCTTAGGGTTCTCTTGTCAAAATTTTCCCCTGTTAATTCTATAATCCTCTCATTCTTAATTTATTTCATCGTCAGAACTGTTTTGGTAGAACACAACCTAGTAACAGCTCTAATTGCATCTTTTTTTATGCAATAGGATTTATCTTAATAAATGAATTCATCATTAATCTGACTTAGAATGATTCTTACCCATTCATGATTTTTGCAGAAGTCTAGAAAATCCTTGCACACATCCAAACCTTTCTCCAAAACATTTGCAAATTCTAGTTTATATCTGGAATCATCCAGTAGGGTTTATCGCAAATATTCAAACTTCATGTGATCAATCTCATTGATGGTGGCATGAATGTAGATTCTAACATCCTCTACATACACCACATCAATAGGTACCTTGGATAACACACTATCATTATCTACCTCCATTGTTGTGAAAGGATACTTCTTATATTTTGGCCTTGGTTTCTCATAAATATCAACCAATTGAGGTGTCACCATTATAATCCTCTTAGAAACTAGAGTTTGTTGAGTAGTTTTTAAATGTACCTTTGTTCAGATGCTAGGGTTTCACTTTCAACATGATTTCCCTCAAATTTTTAAGCTTTTGAATACCTTCTTCTCTTCTTAGCTCTAGATGCAAATGCTTTGGTTTTGAATGAGCCACGATTATGTAAATGAAGCATAATTAATCGACATTCACCCTAAATTTTCACAATTAATGCACCTTGTCCTTATTAGGTGAGTAGCTTCCAAAGTGTTTTGTGCCTTCATAGAGATCCAAATTCATTCTATAGTCCTTCGCAAAAAAAAAATTGCTTTGGACATTTAATCTACAGATTATAACTTCCTTAGTAATAAAATTCTTTAGACCACCTATTATTGATCAACTTACATGTAACATTCAACATTTTGTCCTTTCCAAGAGGCTAAAAGGTTTTATAGATGGTAGCTCCCCTTGAGCCAATGCTCTATCTCAATCTATCATGAGGTCTTGTGCATAATGCACAAGCATAGTGTCATCCTTCATCTCATTATCTTTCTCTTGTTTCTTTCTCCAAAATTTTGTAGTTTCCTTCTCTTGTTTGTTCAAGGTATCCTTCATCTTCCTATGTTCAACAAGTGGTTTTGCAAAACCACTCTTGAAAAATCTTGCTTTATGCCCAAAGTTATTGTACTTGTAGCAAACAATATTATATTTAGGGGCTAAACGATTTCTCCTTATTTTAGTTTTATAATCAACAGCTCTATGACCAAACTTATTACATGACTAGCAGTAACCATAAAAGGAATGAGAGATCACAACATTATTCCTTGGGTGCATAAAAGAGTTCTTCCTCATATTATAATCATTTCTTCTTGCCTTAGTTCTACAATTACTAGCCTTATGACCAAACTTATTGCAAGAATAACACTAACCATGAAAGGATTAAGAGAACCTAGAAGTAGCAACCTGTTTAGGATGATATTTCTTGAAGCCCTTATTTTAATTGCTAGCCTTTATGAAGTCATCATTCAAATATTTCTTCTCATCTTTAGATTCTTCAACACAATCCTTTTCCTTTTTCATTTTAGGGATATCAGTCTTTGAGTTCTGACCTTCTTCAAATCCAATACCACCCTTATTCTTTATAGATATTTGAAAAATGATTATCTCATCAAGGATGTTGGTGCTTTTCTTGAGTTTTAGGCCTTTGTCTATCTGGTCCTTTGCTTTCTCTAATTTTTTCCTCAGGGAGATAATTTCTTTCTTCAATCTTGGAGCATTCAACTAATTTTTCATTCAGCTTATTGTTCAGACAATCTCCAACCCTTTTACCTTCTTCAACTTGAACTTTCAAATTGATGATTGTTTCTTTTGATTCTTTGAGTCTTATTCTAAACTCTTCATTTTCTTTTCTTGTTACATTCAAATCTTCTAATGCTGAAATAAGTTCTTCAAAATCAACCTCACAATCTTCTTCATTAAAAACTATCATGTATTTATGTTTATCATCTTCTAAAGGATTCTTATCATTTGTCATAGCTTTAGTTCCCATGTGTTCCACTCCAAGATCTACCTTAGTTGTTAGGTTGTATCAAGCACTTGGCTCTGATACCAATTTTTGAATGCACAAAAGTACTAAGAGGGGGGTGAATTAGTACTTGATCAAATTATTTTCATTCATCAATAATTAATCACATGAAAATCATGATAAGTAGAACACATAAGTATGCAACCATAACACCAGATTTTACATGGAAAACCCCACAAGTGAAAAACCATGTTAAGCAAGTTGCTTGGATCTACTATCCAAACACTAGTATAATTTGGCAAATAAATGACTAGGTGACTAAAACTTTTAGTCACAACAACTAAAAATGACTAAATTCTTTCATTTTTTACAACTCAGCTATAAATGAGTAAATAAATGACTAATTTGTTCGTTGACTAAAATTTATTTAGTCACAAGAATAAAAATGACTAAATAGTTAGTCATCAAATCCAAAGAAGACAATTTTTTTTAAAAACAATTCGACCAAATATTGGTGTGATATATTCATGCGCATGATGTATTGGTGTGATTATTCACATTCATTGCAGATTCATTCATCTTGCTTGACCTCACTTCATTTGTTCATTGCAGACCTCGCTTCATTCGTTAGCCTGGCATGAGGTGTTTTGATTAGTTATAGCAACTACTTGCATGGGCGATAAGGATTCGAAGAGGACCTAGAGACTTCTGAAAAGGCGGGCACTTGGGAAATGAATTCAGAGTTTGCTGCAATGAATTTGAATTCGTTGAGGCCCTCTGTAGCGAAATCAGATTTGGGGATGCTCTCTGCAGAAAATTCAGAGGTAATTCGAAACCCTCATTACATTAAACACAAATTCAAAATTCTCATTACAATCTACTGCGCTTAATAATGTTCTACTAATCTTAATAATATTCTTTTACAATCTTTCCATTGTTCTTCATAATGTGCTCGAGCTAAATATAATAAAATTTGGGTGTTAGTGTCAAACTAGAATTTCCTCAAACAATTTTGATACATTTTCACTGCAAGCGCAAACCATCCTTGTGCAAAGTAAACATGTGCTAGATTTACCCACACATCAGGCATCTAAACAAAGATGTTTCTTGTTGTAGCTTCTTGTACCTATGTAAAAAATTTCTTTGCAATATCAAATTTACCCCTTTCAGCTAGCACAATGGTTGCCTCATTTGTAGCATAAACATTTCCTGGTCTATGTACCAACACTTTACAATACAGTTCTCTAGCCTTCTCAAGATGTTGTGCCTACACCTTTGGATCCCTCCTCTAATTGTGAAAAGCTGCAAAATAATTCCAATTTCCAAGTGAAGTTTCAACATAAGAATTTTTTACATCTAATTCACTTTGTGCAGCTTTAATTGTTTCTTTGCTTTAAGCCAGTCATCTGTTTTTAGATCCATTTTTCCAAGCATAGGTAAAGCATTTTATGAGTTTTTATCCACCTTAAGTGCATCCCCAATCAATTATAGGCTTAGTTGGATCTCATTCCAAGCCTTAGCCATGGCTGCAAGACATAGATATGCATCCACATAATCAGGAAACTTGAACAATATTAGCCTGTATAAAAGATTTGCTTTTTTAGTATCATGTATCAATTCAAACAACCTAGAAAGATTAAATAGTGTTGTGACTTTATCCCATGGTAACTCAAGTGAAACACCACCTTCTTCTAGTCGATGGAATAATTTCATATCCTTAAAGAGCACAGGAAAAACTACAGAATTAGCACTGGGGCTTTTATTTATGAATTCAACCCAAATGCCATTTCCTAATGCCTCCATAAAAGTTTGTTGAGCCAACTCTAGTTCATCACGATTAAAATGAAGAACCCCAATGTTGTTTAACAATTGAATGGGTACTACTCTGCTCTTCTTTAGAAGAGACTTTGTTGTCTTAAGAGAATCTAAGGTTGCACTAGGTTCTCACGATATTAATAACTCACCCATCTTGATAAATGCATGGGCATCAAGTGGATCTATGCAAGTTTCCTTTCTTAAAATTTCCAATGCCTTCTCTGCCAACCCTTGTTGAGCATATATATGGCCTACAGCTTTTAAGCTCTCACAGTTCTCAAGGTGGACCTCCAAAACCTTTTCAAATTTTGAGAGAGAACTCTTTAGATCTCCCAACTTCAATTGAACCTATCCACAAAATCTTGTGGCCTCTGGCTTTCCTTGACAAGTGGTTTCATAATCACCTTTACTATGATAAGATCATGCAAGATTATAATATGAATGATATTTCATGAGAGGGTGGTCAATCGAAACAAGAGTTGTCTCATTCAACTGTTCCACAAGAAAATGTTGCCCTGCAATGAAGAAAAAATGGTTTGCTAAATGATTCAATGCCATTGTAGAGTATAGGTATAATTCAAAGGCTCTACGCATCTTTTCCATTCCTTCATGAACACTACCTTTTTCACTAACTATGAGAATCCTACAAGTAAAAAGTGCACATAACTGACCACAAAGATTTATGTAGAGGTGAAACATCATTTCCTAATGCCTCCATAAAAGTTTTTTGAGCCAACTCTAGTTCATCACGCTCAAAATGAAGAACCCAAATGTTGTTTAACAATTGAATGGGTACTTCTTCTCTGCTCTTCTTCAAAAGATACTTTTTTGTCTTAAGAGAATCTAAGGTTGCACTGGGGTCTGATGATATTAATAACTCACCCATCTTGATAAATGCATGGGCATCAAGTGGATCTATGCAAGTTTCCTTTCTTAAAATTTTCAAAGCCTTCTCTACTTGCCCTTGCTAAGCATATATATGGCCTACTACTTTTAAACTCTCATATTTCTTAGGGTGGACCTCCAAAACCTTTTCAAAATTTGAGAGAGAACTCTTAAGATCTCCCAGCTTCAATTGAACCTATCCACAAAATCTTGTGGCCTCTAGCTTTTCTTGACAAGTGGTGTCATAATCACCTTTACTATGTTAAGATCATGCAATATTATAATATGAATGATATTTCATGAGAGGGCGGTCAGTTGAAACAAGAGCTATCTCAATCAACTATTCCACAAGAAAATGTTGCCCTACAGTGAAGAAAAAATGGTTTGCTAAATGATTCAATGTCATTGTAGAGTATGGGTATAATTCAAAGGCTCCACGCATCTTTTCCATTCCTTCATGAACACTACCTTTTTCACTAACTATGGGAATCCTACAAGTGAAAAATGCACAAAATTGACCACAGAGATTTATGTAGAGGCAGAAAATCATTTCCTAATGCCTCCATAAAAGTTTGTTGAACCAACTCTAGTTCATCACGCTCAAAATGAAGAACCAAAATGTTGTTTAAAATTTGAATGGGTACTTCTTCTCTACTCTTCTTTAGAAAATACTTTGGTGTCTTAAGAGAATCTAAGGCTGCACTGGGGTCTGACAATATTAATAACTCACCCATCTTGATAAATGCATGGGAATCATGTGGATCTACGCGAGTTGCCTTTCTTAAAATTTCCAAAGCCTTCTCTACTTTCCCTTGCTAAGCATATCTATGGCCTACATCTTTTAAGCTCTCACATTTCTCAGGGTGGACCTCCAAAACCTTTTCAAAATTTGAGAGAGAATTCTTAAGATCTCCCAGCTTCAATTGAACCTATCAACAAAATCTCGTGGCCTCTGGCTTTCCTTGAAAATTGGTGTCATAATTATCTTTACTATGATAAGATTGTGCAATATTATAATATGAATGATATTTCGTGAGAGGGTGGTTAGTTGAAACAAGAGCTATCTCAATCAACTATTCCGTAAGAAAATGTTTCCCTGTGAATAAAAAATGGTTTGCTAAATGATCCAATGCCATTGCACAATACAGGTATAATTGAAAGGCTCTACGCATCTTTTCCATTCCTTCATGAACACTACCTTTTTCACTAACTGTGAGAATCCTACAATTAAAAAGTGCACAAAATTGACCACAAATATTTATCTCCATTTCAAATAGCAAAATTGCCAAAAAAAATGCCTTTAAACCCTACAAAAAAATACAAATAAAATCACGATGATTTTTGTGCCAAAAAAAAAAACACCATGAGACCATAGCGTGTTGCTTACTATTATTCTTTGATATATTTTTTCCAAGCATCCATAGCTTTTTTGAAATCACCTATTTTAGGCTTTTAGCCATAGCAGCAAGGCACTGAACTGTTTGATAAAATGCTTTGGTAGACATGTATGAAAAATGTGGTAGCATAGAAAAGGCAATGAACTTTGGAAAAAATTCCTAAAAGAAATGTGGTCTCATGGTGATGGAATGCCATGACGAATGCCATGACAAGCGAATTGTTATGGATTATCATGGCATTCCATCACCATGAGACCACATTTCTTTGAGGCATTTTTTCAACCAGTTCACTGCCTTGTCTATGTTATTGCTTACTATTATGCTTTGATAGATTTTTTCCAAGCACCCTTAGCTTGTTTGAAAGCACTTATTTTAGGCTTTTAGCCATGGCAACAAGGCAGTGAACTATTTGATAAAATGCTTTGGTAGACACGTATGAAAAATGCGGTAGCATAGACAAGGCAGTTAACTTTTTAAAAAAATGCCTCAAAGAAATGTGGTCTCATGGAATTCCATGGCAAGTAAATGCAATTGGTAGTTGCTCCTAGTTATTAGTTATGCAATGTGAAGTAATTGCATAATTGCTTAGGTTGACTTTGTAAATACTATATTGTAATTGAAATTTTGTCATCTATCAGCATCTAGTTATTAGTTATGCAATGTAAAGTAATGCTTTGAGTTTGAAAGATGTGCAATGCAATGTAATCAGCAATTTGAATATAAACTGAAAAAATCTATTTTTTACAATTCATTAGTTAAACTATCTATTTTATTGGCTCTCTATAACTCTATTGCTATGGAAATTCCTTTCAATTAAAAAAAATAGTTTTTATCTCTTAATCTACAATTTTTTCTTGCTATGTGTAGAACATTACAGATGGATCAACGTCAAAGGTTGAAATACCATGCATTTGATGAGAGAATAGCCAATGAGAGTGACATGGAAAAATATCCATGTCCATGTAATGACTGTCTTGGTGGAAAGGTGAAAAAAAGAAGTCATATTTATCAACATATGATAAGATATGGGCATAGTGATATAAGCCCTTGGAATGTCAATTATTACGAAGATATGATAGAATGGCAGAGTGTGAGAGATGAAGAGGCAGCAATATTAGACGAAGGGTTTGAAGTTGATAGAATGTTGAATGAGGGTCTAAACAATGATTGGGCCAAGTTGATGGAGGATGCTTGAAATCCTTTGTATGCTAATTGCAGGTTAAGTCACTTGACAACAATCCTTCAAATTCTTAACTTGCAAATGGTGTTTGGTTGGACAAATGAGAGTGTAGATCAGTTATTGGAATTATTAAGTTCATTGTTACCACCTGACTCCACATTACCAAAAAAATGAAGTCAATGTAGAAAGGAAATCACTAAGCTAGGATTAGGGTATGAAAACATCCACACGTGTGTGAATGGTTGTGTATTATTTCACAAGAATCTTGCAAGTGAGAGTGAATGTTTGAAATGTCATGAAGCGAGGTATAGAGAAGGGTTGAAATCAGTTGTGGTTCCTAGAAAGGTTCTTCGCCACTTTCCAGTAATCCCACGATTACTCTGAATGTATAGGTGGAGAGACATTGTTGAACTTATGCAATGGTATGCCCAAAATAAGAGCACTGATGGAAAATAATGGCATGTGTTTGATTCTAAGAGGTGGATGGAATTTGATAACATATGGCCTGATTTTTCTCAAGATTCTCGTAATATAAGGTTGGGTTTGGCTCTAGATGGGGTGAACCCATTCTCAGATCAAATTACTAAATGGTCAACTGGACCAATGTTTTTAATAAATTATAACTTGCCTCCATGGTTAGCAACTAAATATTTTTTCTTAATGCTATCATTGATTATACTAGGAAAGAAAAGTGTGACTTCAGATACAATTAATGCTTATCTAGAGCCATTATATGATGAGCTAATGGAATTTTGGAAAGGAATTGAAGCAATTCAATCTTTAAGGGATGGTCATTTAATCAAATTCACTTTACGAGCTTCCTTATTATTTATGATTCATGATCATCCTGCATATGGCACATTGTCTGGTCTCAGTGTTCATGGATACCATGGATGTCCTACTTGCAACTTTAAAGATTTTGTGAGGCACTCAAGAATTTTGTGTAAGTGTATTTATTGTGGACATCGTGCTTACCTTAAAATGGATCATCCTTATCATCAACAAAAAACACGGTTCAATGGTCAAGAAGAGAATCGTGAAGCACCATTGCTAATAACAGGTGATTACATTGTTGAGAATGGACAAAAAAGAATGGCATTTATTGAAAATGATGGGATTGCTAGTATTAGATATGATCCATGTAATGAAAGTAGTGTAAAAATGTTGTGCATATTCTATAAATTTCCATACTTTAAGGATATAGCCATTAGACATACTGTTGACTTTATGCATACTGAGAAAAATATAGCCTATGCTATTATAGAAACTTTTTTTGGTGCTTTTGATACTATTTCATCACGTGAAGACTTTCGACAACTAAAGATTCGACGAAATATTTGGGTTGAAAAATATAGAAAACTTAGTGCTCCTTATGTTTGGACAAAGGAACAGCATGCACAATTCTTACAGTTGATGTCTCGGACTCGCTTTCCACTAGATATGTAAGTAGTAGTATTAGAAGCCAAACTGACATTAATGACTTAAGAGGCCTCAAGACCCATGACTATCATGTCATAATGGAGAATATTTTACCTATTGTGGTAAATATATTAAGTTTTCCAAAGGGGTCAAGATTGGCAGCTATAAGGTTGGGCCTAATATTAAAGAGAATGATTTTGCATGTATTAGATCCTTCAAAATTTGATAGTTTGAGGGAGGAGGTTATTAAAGTCCTTTGTCTATTGGAACGGGAATTTCCACCAACAATCTTTAACATTTCTATGCATCTTTTGATACATCTACAATATGAACTAAAGCATTGTAGTCCGATAAGAACAAGATGGATGTATCCTATAGAACGATATATAAAGGTTTTGAAAAAAATTGTTCGTACTAGGGAAAAACCAGAAGGCAGCATATCTAAGGGATATTAAATGCAAGAGGCCATGGGATTTTGCACAGAATATATGAAGGATTTCAAAAATGTCAATTGGCGTGTATGGGACGATGACGAAGAAGACACAATTGCAAGTGAAGTATTGGAAGGCAATGGATGTCGCTTGAATCTATCACATCAAGAAAGAAATGTGATACATGCCTATATTCTTCAAAACACATCTTCATTCGATAAGTGGCGCAGGTAAAAAAAATTTAACACGATAATTTATTTAATCAATTGCATTTACACATTTATATTATCAATCTTACTATTTGTGTGTTAATATTCTATGTAGAAAATATGAAGAAGACAATCAAGCTTAGATGCAACATCGACCTCAAAGGCGCAGATGTCATGTTAATTTGATTGGAGGTGATTCTTTTCCAAATTTTGAAGAATGGATTGCTAATGCAGTTAGGGATGCAAAAGAAGAAGGTCAAGATATAACAATAGAGGAAAGTGAGCTTTCACAATCTCCACATTTATGGGCTACGCGTTTCAATGGAATGTGGGCCTATGGTAGTCATTTAAGAGTGGAAGAAAAAGACAAAGTAAAGATAAATTGTGATTGTGTTGTTAGTGTTGAATTTCTTCATGAAACTAAGAAGAAATTTTATGTTGGATTCATCCAACAAATTATTCTAGTGGACTATGGTGAAAATAGTCCTATATTATTAAAATGTAAGTGGATCTAATGATCTGCAGTACAATTTGATGATTATGGATTTGTACATGCAAATAGAAGACATTTTTTATTAGAGATAGATAAGCCATATGTTTCCCCTCTTCAAATTAACCAATAATTTCTAATTGATTATGTAAGAATCCCAGGATGGTCGTATGTCATTCAAACAGAGTCTCGTTCAAAATGAAAAATCATGGAAGTTGTTGATATAATGCCTTATGGAAAATATGTTAGCTTACAAGAAACATTTAAATAAGTGGATGAAGATGATGGAGTGTTTGAAGAAGACATTTTGATTACCAATGAAGAGATTGGGAGAGAGAATTCACTACATGTCACAGATGAGGATGAGCAATAAAATCAAGCAGATGCAGACACGGATGATCAGGATTCTGATCTTGTTGGCAATGCAGATGATTATGATGATGTTTTTTCACCTTAAGTGGTTAGCTTGTCACCTAAAATTTGGTTATATGTATTGTGTAATTTATTGAATGTAATAAAGATCTAAGTATAGGTATGCTTATTCATTGTTGTTTTACTAATACATTTTTTAATGTAATCATCATTATTCTATTGGTATATTGTATACAAAACCTGAGATGTTCACTACTGATTTGAAATGCATTTAAAGTTAGGTTCAATCATTCTTCTTAGTTTTCTTACTTTGGTTAAAAATTTGAAATTAATTTTGTTTAGTTAGAATATAATTTCTTGTGTGTCCTATATGTTTTCTAGATGCAAACATATAATGAACATCTATGATTTAATAATACATATAGATATCTTAACATTAGGTGAACTAATCCTCCCCATTACAAACAAAGAAATGATCTCTTAGGTCTAACTGACACTGAAAACTAAAACTGAGAGACTGCAAAATTAGAAAATTGTTCAATTTTTTCAATAAAATGATATATAAAATACTACATTCATAATAAAATCCAATACCGCACTACTGCAATAGTCAATAGAGGTATGAGCGGGATGGAGGGACATATAGGTCAATGTACAAATTCTTACCACAATACTGTGGCAACCAAATATGAATACCACGGGATGGCGGTGAGAACATGTTAACAACTAAAGTAAACTACAGCTCCGCAAGGGGTAAACAATGAAACTGCGGTATGGCGGTGAACAATCACTCAACCACTAGAATTAGCCCATTGTCCTGTAGGGGTGTGCACAGGGTGGCGGTACTGCTACCACTACATCGGAGCGGTCTTGATATGATAGAGTGGTATGGCGGTGAATAATCACTCAACCGCTAGAATTAACCTGCTATCCCACGGGAGTCCAAAGAGGTGTGTGTGGGGTGGTCGTACTACTAGCACTAACCCATAGCAGTCTTGAAATGATAGAGTTGTACTACGATACAAGTTTTCAAAGCTTTAAATGATTACACCGTTCGATTTCCCAAGATCAACTACATGTATTCAAACTCAAAATATGGGCAGATTCTAAAATATTTTGCACGAATTCACATTAATAGTGAGGTGACCGAGCTCAGTAGTACATATTACTTGGGACTCGACAACATTTTGGAAATCATTCACAAAGCTCAGCATACCAGAGGCAAGGGAGTTCAAGCTAGTAAACTCTACAGTTATTATTTCGCCAGGTAAGTTCACAGAAACCCTCTGTAGCAAGTGTATAAGAATTGAATTTGCTTCTACAAGTAGACACTTAAAAAATCAATTAGGAGTAAATTCTTCATCATGCCACCCAAGAGAATTTAACTTGCAAGTAAAAAGGAAGAGTCAATAGTTTCTAAATCAAAGAAGAGGTCCTTGCAACAATCCATTTTAGATGTGTTACCTAATTCTATAGACAAAGGATCCAAAAAGGTGTTTAAAGATACAGCCCATGGATGTAGAGACCCAATTATCCCTATCTCAGGGTGGGATCTGTTTTGGTACTTCTATGAAAAAAGGGTTGAGAAGATTCCAGTTTCAAATCCTTGGACCTTAGATTTGGCCAAATTGATAGTCCCAAATGTCTTCATAGATGTTGAGTTTATTAAAGTATTGGCACAATATTATCACCCGGCTACCAGGACTATAAGAATGCCAAATGGTTCACCATTAGTGGTGTTGACTAAAGAAGCAATTATAGAGTGTTTTATGTTAACCAATCTATCACTAAGATCAACTTGGACAAAAGTGAGGAGGATTATAGGAGATTGAGAAAAACCTACAAGAGTGATGAACTTCCTTTACACATGAAAAATGGTGTAAACAATAGGAGGATACCTTTCTCCCCCTCCCAAAATGAGCCATTTTCCATAGAAGACTTCCAAGTATATTTCAAAAGAACTTATTTTTCTTTGTGCCAAGTGCTTGGAATAGATGTTGAAGAGAGGATGCCAACCTATCTCATGATTATGGCAATGAGGATACAAAATCCTAAAGTCAACATTGAGTATGATTTTGCTGCTGAAATTGAGAAAGGGCTACATGAGGGATTTTTGCAAGAGAGAACTTAGCTCCCATCACTTTCAAGAAATACACTTTGTTGTGTCATTTAATATTGTACCAAAATAGAAACAGATGGACTAAAATAATGTGTTTGGGAATGACTGATGATGAAGGGAATAGGTTGCATGTACAAAACTGGTGTCACATGTGGGATAGTAGATGTAAAAATAGTGATTATGTAATATTTCATGATGATTTCGTAGTACAGGTCATGGCTGCTCTTGATCATATTTCACCAAGATTTCATAATAAAATCATACATGTATTAAGACCTTTAGCATTAAAGCCAGAGCAGGCACACACTCACAATTGTGGTGACTGGTTCTTCTTAACAGACCAAACAGTAATAAGGGTCTATGGGTGTCCTCAAGCCCCACATGTTTTACCTAAATTTTTTTCTATTTGAATTGTATTTTTAGAATTTATGTGGCAAATATTATGGATGGAGCAGGATGTCATTAAAAGACAGAAAAGGGGACATTCCTCCCTGGCCTAACTGAATGTAAGGAGCTATCCGTAGGGTCTGACACTCTTGAAGAAGTGAAGAAATATTTGAAGATGTGGTATTCATTGAATTCACGAGGAGAAAGGGTCTTTGATCCTTGAAGGGCATATTAATTTTATAAAGCAAACACTTCTCACTAAATCTGGGATTACCCATGTAATGGATTATGAAGAAGATGTAATAAGAAATTGCTTTACTCCTAATGAATTTTTTCAAAGGAAGAGGAAGTGGGAAATCATAAAGAGGATTGAGGAGGAGAAGAAGAAAAGGGACACTGGATTCCAAGGATTCAATGTTGAAGAAAAGGATCATATCAAAAGGATGAACGTAATAATTGACAACTTTGAAAGATTATATGTTGAACCAGAAAAGAAACCTAAGGGTCAATCTTCGAAACCCTCCAAGCTACCCATCAAACCAAGTGGTATTGTAATCATAGAGCCCCTACCAGAAACTTCCACAATACAATCAGAAGCATCCCCTTAGCAACCAATTCCTAAAAGGTAGAAGACACATGGAGTGGCCCCCTTAGTGGTATATGAAATAAGTGGAGTAGGGGATACTGAAGAGGTAGTCGATGTACTTTTGAATTTTAAAGATGATGAATTTGATCAGCCACCACCTAAGCTTGCAACTAATGCTCACAAACTAGAAGAAAGAGTGGATGTACATGGGCATAATGATCAAGAAGTGCATGATGATGAAAGGGTGATTGTTGCCCTTAGATTTATTGAAGATGATGAGTTTATTCAAACTCCCGAGTCTAATAATTTTTGGTTTAAGATGAAAATGAAAGAATTTGAGGAGAGACTCCAAATTAATAAGATGGGCACTGAGGAGTCACAACATGACCAAATTGTTTCCTAGACTCTTGAAGAACTCGGGATTAATGAAATTACTGTTAGCCCCCAAGAAGCAAGAAAATTGGTCTTAGAAAGCAATATACTAATTATTCCTAGGATGGAGTTAAAAAAGATATTCTTATTGGATCAAGTAAGAATCCAAGAAGATCCCATGTTGGTTTTTGAATTCAATTCAGATGAGGGAATGAGTGGCACAAGTTACAATCCAAGACTTGAAACCCTAGCCTTCTGGACAATGCAAAAAAGAACAGAAAAACCAAGATTGCTTGATGTTGTAAAAGAAATGAGAGGAACTACCATGGTAAAGACACTTCAAGACACATTAGCATTGGAGGTAGCTACTATGACAATGCACTCGACAATGTTTAGTAGGGATGTAGTTAAAGCTATGGAGCTTAGATTGGAAAAATATGAGAAACCACAGACTGATCTGAATGATGAAGTGAATAGGTTATTAATAGAAAATGTGAAATTGAAATAGCAGTTCAAGGGAGCAAGTCCTTCCCAAAGACCAAAATTAACAGTATACTAGCCCCCTGCCATCTAGACTAACACAAGTGTGATCATTGTTAAACAAGCTAATGTGCTAAAACAAGAAATTGAGAAGTTGAAAATGAGTAATGAAGAAACGAAGGAAAGAGCAAAGAGAGAAACCCTTAGGGTATTGGAACAGATCTTGGAGCATAGGGTTAAAATAATTGTGAACAAATTGGAAAATGTGTATGAATGTTATGTCTCCTTGTCACAAGCAGTTGATCAGTTAAAGGCCCATGTACCTATATTGGACCCCTTATTCAAGAAATGGTAACATGTACATCACACCTTAAAGACTTTGTACAAAATTTTACAAAGGAGTGTTGAGGCCCCCGCAGCTTTAAAGCCTACTGAGCAAATGGTCTGAATGGTCATAGATGAATTTCAATACATGTCTGCAAAATACCAAAAGATCAAGGAAAGAATGGATTCATTTCACACGCTAAAGCAGTGGTTTGTGCCTAAGATACTAAGGGATGATGATCAACTGAAAGGCTCCAAGGATAGGACAAATGAGTATAGAAAAATTGTTCCCAACTGCCTCACTAATATACAGAAGGATGGTGACATAAATATTCACTACTTCAATTTAACCTTGGATGGGATAATTGCACTGGATGTTGGGTACTCAAAATTCATCACGAATACCAAAGGGTAATTAGACAGTAGATGGAAGAGTCACTTGGCCAACACACAAAAAATCTAGGAGTACAAATGCCCTCTTGATTACATGGTGTACCAATAGGAGCAAACATATCTAGCTCCCCCAGAAGAATAGGCCTTCCAATGAAGTACCAAGCCTTGCAAATACTGTCATGGTGAGAGGACCTTTCTAGATCTGAATGATCATGGGTACCTTACAATGAGTAACGGACTTCTGTATCTTGCAAGTGTTGTGGACTTCAACATCTGATAAATTCTCTTCACTTCTCATCTTTCATTGCTTTTAAATTTTTATGTAATCCTATGTAAACAACGATAATTAAAACTTTTTTATTTATGTTAAAAGTGGGTAACTGACAAGACACTTTTTGACATGTCATTTAAGACAAAATTTTGAAACGTATTGTAAATTTTTTTTGAAGATCAATAGAATGAAGTTATAATTGGTGGCCGAATTCAGGTTTCAATTGTTTATTGAAGTGAATTAATAAATGTTATCTTGTTGTCTCCAATTTGATCTTTCATTGCTATTTAAATCAATATATCAAGGGCATATCTAGTTTATCAAAACACATTTGTTGTCAAACAATTCATTTTGTACTACATTTTGGTGTCAAATCTTTGGTAATTATGGTTAGTTTCATGACATTCAAATTATGAATTCTAGGAAATTATATACAGTAAATAGATTGATGGTTGTTTGGATAGTGAAATTAGCTCTCTTAGAAATTAACTGAAATATCTTATCCTGAAATATTTAGAAGGATTATTTTGATTAAAGAGGATTTTGTGGTTATTTTTCTAACAATGATTTTACAGTGTAGCTAGCTTGCTATTTTCATTCAAGATACAATTCATGATCAAATTCAAGCACATACCAAGAAGATGGTACTCTACTTCAAACCCTCAACCTCACTTAGTTTAGTCTACTTACATGGGGATATTAGTTTGTGAAGGAGAATCCTGTGAGATCCAATATGGTAGTGGATCAATATTCGGTTTCTTTTTTGATAATACTAAACGAGTTTAGGGTGTTGCAGCAAACAAGACGTTATACTTTAGAACATCAGAGTTTATAGTTATGGCGGCTGATACAGATCCTCCTACCATTATTGATCCTTTGATTTCATTGGCCAAAGATAAGGTATTGATTTTTTCTCTCTCCTTGTACCATTTTGAATTTCAACATTATTGCAACCTTTTAAGATGTCAGATGGGCATTGCAACATTTTTAGGTTAACTCCATGTCCCATGCAATACCTGAATCATTCCTTAATTTGTGAGAGGCTTTCCTTCAATTGCCTTTGATATGTTTCAACCGTTCACTGGAAATCTTTACATCATGTAGATGTTGCAAAGGTGGATTGAAGGGATTGAAACCAATAAAATGAACACGGTTTGATTCTTATTGTATAGGGAAGTAAGCACATGGGTAAAATGGTGGGATTGAAACTAATGAAATGATGTTTGACATAGTACAAAACCCTTTTAACTGCGAAGTTTTCCCACGATCAAATCCCCTAACTTGCTACCCTTTTTTTCTAATTTTGATGAATTGTAAGAGAATAAACCTAAATAACTTGCACAGGAACATCAAAATTTTGGACTTATACTGACGATGAGTTTTGAACCATTTGGTGATGCTTCCATGTATTTGTTCAAGTATTTGTTTTCTTGCAAGTTTAATGGATGCCTTAAGTTTTGTTATTAATCATTAGTTTGAAAATTACCGTTGCAGAAAGTACCTTATGTGTTTGTGCCTTCAAAAGTTGAATTGGGCGGTGCTTGTAAAGTGAATGGGGAAGATGATATCACAGTTCCAGGAAACTTGTTGTGAAACATTAGGTTAGTAATTTTTGGATGTTAAGGCTTCCCAGTTGGATATCAAAGATCTTTTCTCATCAACTTAATTTGGAATTTATGTATAAATGGATTCTTTAATGGTGCAGGTCTTTACTGAGACAACACATGAACCAAGGTTTGATATTTTTGTTGTCCAAGTCTGATGGCATTCTTGGGCTTGGTTTCCAAGAAATTTATGTTGATAATGTTGTTCCAGTCTAGTTAGTGTTGATAGCCTTCATTCTATAATATGTCAACTTCATTCTATAATTTGAGCATATCACCTTTCTTAAATTTTGAACAAGGTTCTGAAATCAAAGGTTCAATATGCATATTTCAGGCTTATGTTGAACAATTTGTTTAAGGCATTTGTTGACAAGGCTACAGTTTTTTAATTGATTTATCTTTTTGTTGTATTTGGACTTTCTTTTGTAAACTTGCAATATACAATGCACTTTATTCTTTCTGAATTGAGACTAATATTAATTTTGTTTGTTGTATTGAGGCACAGCTTCATTCATGGCGGAAAAGATAGCACCCCGTTGCTCATATTAGATGGCACATAGCATATAAAGGAGGAAATATTCTAGCTGGGTTATTGTTGACTGTGTTGAAGGAGAGAGCTTCATATATGGGACAGGATCAACACTCTCCTTGGATTCTACATGTTATAGCTTGCTCCAGGAAGATTTCCCACATTGTAGAAGTTTTAAGAGATGAAAGGGGCATGTGCTTGCATTGAAGGGCTTTAAGCATGCGTTTCCATCATTGCAGAAGTCTTTTGGAGAATTTTCTTTCTTGCAGTCATTTCTTTGCAATATTGTAACTCATATTTTCAGTCTTGTGACTAAAAATAACAATTGTAATACTCTATGTATAAGTTGTAACTAAAACACCATTCTTTTATTAATAAAGTTCACCAATTTTTCCTTCTCAATGGTTGTCTTATTGTGTGCAATTGATGATTGATGTGTATTTCTGTGTTTTATGCTTAAATCCTCAAATATCAGTCAATTAAAATGACTAAATATACTACCATTGACATCAATTAATAATTAAATTGACTAAATATACTACCAACTGACAGAAATCGATGAACAATGAATAAATATGACTAGATATATGACCAATGAAATTAGTGAATAAAAAATGACTAAATATACTACCAAATTGATTAAAATTAATGAATAAATACACTACCAATGCACAGAAATCAATGAATAAAAATGACTAAATAAGTGACTAGTTAACAACAATCAATAACTAAATATATCAGTGAATAAAAAATGACTAAATAAGTGACCAAATTACAGCAATCAATGACTAAATCAACAACTAAATAAGTGACCATTTAAATATATCAGTGAATAAAAAATGACTAAATAAATGACTAGATTATAGCAATCAATGACTAAATATATTAGTGGAAAAAAAGTGACTAAATAAGTGACCAAATCACAGCAATGAATGACTAAATCAACGAATAAATATACTACCAAATCGATCCGTTCGCGTTATATATGACTGGCAATAAACTACTAATAGTCACGTGACCAACTGTAGTCATTTATAAGCAGTTTTTAGTAGTTTTTTCAGTAGTTTATCGTTGTTTTTGTACTAGTGAAATCTAGCCTCACAAATGAAAACAAAATTTACTATAGGTTTTATGGCTTCAACCAAAGGAAGTTTACAACTCCTTGCAAAATACAACACTTACAAAAGAGGTTACAACCTCAACATACTACTAGAATATTTTTGTTACCTCCAACTCACTACTTTTGGTACACTTATACATACATCTACTCAACAAAATTTGTTGCCTTCATCTTACTACCTTTAGCACACATTCCCATACTTATATCCGCACATGCTTCTTCAAAGTTTCACATACACTCACTATTGAGCTCTCTGAACTTATCTTTACTGCATTTTTTTATCAAAAGAGCTTTTGTGGATTCTTATTTGCACATTATCTTCTCAACATATTCATCATACATCCATACATATTTTAATAGCTTTGATCTTCTATTTGTATCCTCTGCAAGCTTCAAAAAGTTTCTCCTTGTTGGCCAAGATAAAACAAATAACATGAGTCGTGCATTGGCCATAGCAAGTTGGCTCCAAAAACATTTGCAATAGAAGGGAAACACATGCAGTTCAAACCAAGAGATAGAAAGAACCTATCTTTCCATAGAATACATCTTCAAACTAGCGCACACTTCCAAACATTTGTTGCATCATCTCAACATATCAACTCGACCCAGTAAACACTTATCCTTTTTTATATTAGCTCTAGACCAAGAGCAGTACCGGAGAAACAAAACTATCATCATGTGGATCATGGCATGAACACAGTATGCCTGGCCCAACATTCCTATACACCCCTTTTTATCAATTCAGATCATTTCATGTTGGCGCAAACACTTAGTACTCAAGATATCAACTTCAAACATATTGCGATACATAAGGAGATTAAGTATTAACTTGTGGATCTTCCAAAGGACACGTTGAGACCCAACCATGCTTCTCATAACCTCTTTGCATAGATTTAGGCAATTACTTGCTAACACAAGTCATTATATCATCACCAGACCAACCTTCCAATTTACTAGAATGTAGACAACACACTGTCATCAACAAAATCACCGGCGATGCACCAAACCATATGAAACTTGAATTGAAAAGTGCACACAAACGTCATGAATTTAAATCCAAAACCGCGAGGCAAATAGGATGATGCAATGAAGTGCAAAGAGATTTTGTCCTTGCTTAGGCAACCACTCACAAGAACACAACTTGTTCTTACTATGTTAACACTGGAAATATTTGCGGTAACACTTATCTTTGAAACATGGAACATACATACCTCATAGTTGTTTTGAACTATCCTTTGAACTACAAGGCCACATCTTCATTAGCAGAGAAATGTGGAGCATTTGACTGAGCAATTGTGGTGCAAGACTTTATGCCTTAGACATTTTGGAGACTTATACATTTCTCCATGTGAAGTATTTCATAAAGAAGTAACAGTACACCAATCAAATCATATTGACAAGTGTATTGACAAGTGACATCTAGCCATAAACTTCAGAAGATAAGGTACAATTGTGTACCAACGACAACATTACAACCCTTCAACACAACTCTTCAATAAGGACAATATACAAGTGCATATAGTAGGACATAAGTTGACATCAATGACAACACACTAACAACACATTTGCCAACAAATGTATCCCTCTCATATAAAGATCACTAAATTTTACAATTATGCCAAATTATAAGCCAAAGTAAAAAATACAGATGTTTGACTTTTTTACTTCTGGTATAAAATCTAGAAAATTTGCAAGGATGAGTGTGTAGACACTGCAATACCTTTCCAACACCTATTGGAACTCAAAAAATGGAGCTTGTGGGCATAAGTTATGGCTCTACAATTAGAAAAGAGGAATATCTAGCTTTGACTGGGAAAAACAAGCAGTAAACAACAGAATTTGTATTTTTTTCTCCACCATAGCGAAGTGCTCCGAACGAGCTTTCCAATGCCTATTTGAACATGAAAATTCGATGTTCAGGTGAAAAGATATGACCTCCAAAAAAAATTACTTAGTTAGGCATGCAAGTGCTGACATTAGCATGACATCATGATGACGTCAACTGATGAAAAAATCAACCCAAGTCAAAGTTTTCGAAAATCAACAAATTTTATATGAAAATATGGGTTTTTGTGCCTTTCGGACGTAATGGCGCAATCTGTTTTTCCTCAAAATGCCCCAAATTTTCAACAGTATGTCAAGATGCTCACAAAATATTTTTGATTCATGCCTCAATCCATCTGGTCCCCGGTGTCTGATTTTGGTGAAATGAGAGGCTTCTCTAAATGTGATGGTGAGTCTAGATTTGATCCATGAGGCTGCAAAACATACATGTAACACACATGCAAGTGAAAAAGCATATGTTAATTTGGAAAATGAGAGGTTGTTCTAACTTTCTCGAGTGCTTTAAACGCAATGGTGAGTCCATATTTGATCTAGGAGGCTATAAAACATACATGCAACACACATTCAACTGAAAAAGCATATGTTAAACCCCAAAATCTAGTATTTTTTACTTAATTTTCTTATTATCTAGATCATTTGAGGATGCAAGAGAAGAGCACTTTTTTGCTACCAAAAATTAATAGATTTGCACTCAATATTTCTAAAAAGCAATTCTATCAATCATGAAGGCTCTAATACCATGTAATATTTACTGTTAAATAAACCCAAGATACAATGAAAGATTAGAAAAGCATGAAAGAAAAACAATATGCTAGAATAAACTATATTCTATATAGCAAATGAGAGTGTGTAAAATATACAAAGACTCATTGTTTTATATAAAGAAAGGCAATGCATGAGGTAACCCAAGATCTCACATAAAGCATGGAGTTCAACTAGAGTTAACCTATGCAATAAAACAAGAAAGCTTATCCAATAAAGTAGGAAAGCTTATCTAAGAAAGCTTATCCAAATCTAGAGAAAATAAAGTAAATAGCTAATAAACTAATTACTTAAATAAATAAATGCAACTAGATAAAAACATACTAGGTAAGCTTAAGTGAGTGTATAAAAGGAATCTTTTACACTAACAATTATGGATCAATTTTATGACATCAATGGTCGAGGGATATTGTGTATTGGTAGAGGTTTCTTGATGATATGGATTCATTCATACTGAGGGCATGGAGGGAGTGTGAGGAGTGGGATGATGATCATCATCAATTATTTTATGTTAAGGGGGTGCATTATATAGTAGGTCGAACATCTTTTATTATGGAGAGATATTTTCCAAGACGAGTACTTTGACAATTTCGTTTACCACAAAGTGTCGACATAGGAGGCAATATTCATGTGAGTGGTTTGTGAGATAGGAGTATGGGGAGCAATTGTGGAGGCACTTGTAGTTTGAGAGAATTAGAGGGATACCCTTGTAGTGCCATGGGTGTTGCGATAAGACATGAGAGATTTTGGTACTACAACAGAGTATGATGCATGGTGGGCCACACATAGGCCTATTTGGTTGACTAGATCAATCGACCATATGGTAGTTAGGGAGGATGATGGGGACCAACAAGTGCATCAAAGGGAAGTGAGACAAGGTGGAGGGGAGCCTATTGTGAAGGAGGAAGTGGCCAAGGAGAATAATTTGAGTTTCTCTTTATGTGAAACGAGCCTATTGTATTTTAAGAAGTACAACATGAGAGTAAGTCTTCAAGGCTACACTCATGACTCAAAGCTAAGTGGCCACAATCTAAGCAACGTTGCAACAATCTCATTAAGGTTCATTTTTTTTTTATGTTGCGAAGAGAAGAGGCTAGATTGATACTTCATTATATCTCTACATTTTGTTTGTTTGGTCACTATGAAGAGAAGCAAGAGTGATCTTTACCAATGGTAGAATGAAATGGGATGTTTAATGAAGTACTATATTAAGTTCAGAGTTTGTGTACTATCGTTTGCATATTGATTCATATGTTTATCATAACTATTTGAAATCCCAAACAATGGTTTGAAACTCTCAATTAAATATGGAGACATGTCACAAAAAAAATCATATACCATTTAAGAGTTTGAAGGATACAAAATTAGAATGCAAGACTATTAGATGCTCTCCCCTGATACACTAAGAGATGGAATTTTTAAAAAGAGAGTAAAAACTTGTCACTTATCTTTATATTTGTGTTTTATTCTTTATTTTTAATGATAGAAGCGCCCTCAAAAAAGTGTTGAATATTGATGAACTAATTATTAGTTAGTAAAGAATTGTAAACTGACATAGGAACAAAAACCTATGAATTAATATTGGGAATATGATCTAGAATACAAATATTAGACTAATAAAATATGAGAATTATGGAGGCTAAGCTAGCATTATATTTCTTAATCATATTTTAATGATTTTATTAATAATATTTTATTTTTAATTTATTTTAATTTTTGAATAGTTTAACCATAATTCTTACCTTATTCCTAATTTTAGTCCTAATCATAATTATAATGCTTTCAAAATTATAATAATTAAAATTAAAAATATAATTTAATTAATAATTATAATAATTTTAGTTTTTTTAATTTAATTTTAGTGTTTTGAAGTTAATAAATTTTGAAAAAAAAAGAATAATGGTAATGCTTGTAATCAAGTAGTTCAAGATTTAATTTAAATTTTTATTTTAACTATAAAATCAAAATCTTAGATTATCTTTTCTATATTAATTTAGAGATGTGCTTTAATTTAAACTTTATTTTATTGTTTTAATAGTGTGAATCCAAATCCTTATAAACTAATTATTAACTATATTTTGAAAAATTAAAAAATTACATACATAAATATAATATTATAAATAAAAATTGAAAAAATCTATTTAAAATAGAATTTATTTGTAAATATAAAAAAATTCTTAAAAATTTAAAAAAATCTATCATTCCATAACATCTAAAATTTTAAATCAACAATATTGATAATAAATAATTTTAAAACATTTTAAAATTATTAATAAACTAATTAAGCAAAACTGATTGCAATAAAATTGCAACGGAGGTTGAGTTCATCTTTAAAAAATCGCAAAGAAAGAACCTACTTTTTAAATCCAACTTATCTAAGTGTGGTTTCCATTCATTTTCCTCAAATATTGCTTTCCCGCGGAAAATCCTTTAGAATTATGAAACAAAAATTTGATGTTCCACATCAACATCAATAGAAAAAAATTCATTTATTTCTAGACAGACTGATTTTTTGCAACAAGAAATCTTAGGAGTTGAATAAAACGAAACACCCGTTATTGGTCATGTTGCTAAAGCTCTTTTGTCATTTACATACTGCTGTAGCTGTTATTGCTGTTTTGGTTTTGCTAGTTTTTCTGCAGTTTTACACTGCAATCTCTTTGTATTTTGCATTTTATCAATAAAAAAGAACGAAACACCCGTTTAAATATCAAAGACGAGCTTTAAAACTTTAATATTTAACTACCAGTGATTTTTATGCTAGACATTATTTCCTCGCTCAGAAGAAAATGTACCCGTTTGCTCAATTTATACTAGTATGGACATATCTTAACAAGTTTATATGAAACAAAATGATGTTGGCAATTGCAGCCATAACTCTTATACATGGAAATAGATCAGAGTTATGCAAATATGACGGGAAATTGCTCATGTCTGATCCTTCTGATATAAATTATCTGAGAAGTTGATAGGAATCTTGGGATCTTCCTTCTCCAAAAAACCCTTCTTGAAGGGTTCAAATTCCTTGGTTACTTAAGGCAATGAAGCAAAGCACATTGCAGGAACAGTCTAGCTCCCTTCACATTTATTGAATATTATATCAGCCAGATTAAGTTCCTCGGGCTCTTCTGAATCACCATTTCCTTGACTAAAATCAGCAGCCGTATAAGTTTTGATTCCTGGCCCGTGTCCCATGGTGTCCATCCCACGACCTCTTTGTGCTCTTTTGACCTCTCGTTGATCTGTCAAAGGACACTGCTTCCTTTTTACAGTTGATGGTATTGAGACATAATCTTGTGGACTGTCTTCCATGAACTCCAGCTTCTTCCTTCCTTGTGAAATGCCTGCTTTCTGGGACATTTGACCGCTTCCTTCTTCCTCACTGATGGTAGCCCCTTGCAAGCTACTAGATGGAATTTTATCTGCTGAATGTGAATCTTGTCCTGGCTCACAGACTCTAAAATAGTTAAAGGCATCATTAGATTTAAAATCATTTGCTCCAAATAATGTTGACTTATCTACCACTGATTGATAATCCGGAATGCTTGAGGTCTCAAAATCTCGGTATGGTCTGTGAAAATCTATTGGCTTTAAATGATTTGAAGTTAAATTACCTAATTGCTTGAGAACATTGTCATTTGCACACTCTACAGAACAAGATTTTGGTGATGGTTGACCTTTCATTAACACATCGAAACTGGGTAGATTAATTTTTACTTTCTGTGATAAATTTCTGAGGACTGGAACTAATGATGCAGGGTAAGATAGCGACTGTGTGTTCCCATATGTGGCCTCCCAAAATGCAACAGTTTGGTTAGCTATTGGGGAATGAATATGTTGAAATGCCGCTACCAGTAAAGGTGTCTGAAGGCTTAAAAAACTTGAATCAAATATAACTGCTGGTTGACACTTCTGCAAGCAGTTGAGTAGCTGACTCCATGCCTTCTCAAGTTCTGGTAGTGGACTTCCTTCTTCAGAAATTCCCTTAACATTTGAGCAAGCAATGAGCCATTTGGCTAAAGGGTGGGAGAATTTCTGAATACAACAATAACCATATAGTTGTTAGTCAATATGTATTAACATAATCCCATGCCCATACCATCTCATCTCTCAAAATGATTGAAATATCAAGCACGTTATCTAGAAAACTGACCTGTATAAATAGAAGTATATCATGCCTAGTAGAAAGGCAATTGAGAAAGCAAGCCATTGCATCAAACACCCTAGAAGACATCAAAGCAAAGAAAGGATAGCCACATTATTTCTCAGATATGCACAAGAGAACAAAAATCTAGAAAAATGCATTGAATTCTAGTAAGGAAGTTGTATGAAGGTGATACCCTGAAACCATAACAAAGTTGCAATCAGCATATGTATCATTCAGTTCCCCTGCTAGTTCCAAGAACCTGCCCAAAAAGGAAAACCAAAAATGATACAAAAGTATTGAAATTAGATGCTTTCCTATCACTTTTTTATTTTACTAATCAAAAGACAAGAGGATGGCAACAAATAGTTGACAAGCCAAATAAAGACTCCAATTTCCGATAGCATGCCAATTTCAATAAATTTTTACCTGGCAACAAAATTCAAAATGCCTTTAACATTACATTGATCATTTGCCTCATTTCCCCCAGGACTGGAATTCAGAATCATAGGTCCCACAACCCTATTGAATCTCGCTTGGCTTTGTACCTTTAGCATTCCAGGTGCAGTGACATGTGCCTGTTTAAGCACGTGGGCAGCAATTCCACCAGCTATTATCAAAAAGTAATTCTGCTCTGCAAATGAGAATTGTATGGACCCAGAGTCTTCTGTAGTCTGCTTTGAAATATATCTATTGTGTTTCTCTTCAATCACCCTTAAAGCTCTTTTACAAAATCCCTCACCAAAAAAATTTACCCGTGAACTTTTCACTGATGAAATAAGATTAACAGAATTGTAGAGAGAAGTCCATACTTGTAATACAAGATCAAGTTCCTTTTCAGAACTTTGTTTTTCATAGGATACATATTGACTGGATAGATTTTTTGAATTAGCAGAAGAATATACTATTCTAGCATTCATTGGGAACAAAAGGAAACTGTAAATTGTTTGATACCCTGCATCTACCGTGAGATCAACATCATTGACGAATTCCAGATGCTCCTTGAGGCACTTAGCAAATTTCTTCCACACTCTCAACCAGAAAAAGCCATCACCACTGAAGGGCAAAGAGTCCAAGTCCTTTTCTTCATCAAAGATGTTAGTTTGCAAATTGCAATTGAAATTGACAGCATTTAATCCAAGAGTGTACAACAAAGTAGCAAGTGCCTGAAAATTCTCCAAAGGACTGACACCAGAAGCCACAACTTGAGTTAGTTTTCCCAATTTTTCCAGTAATTTCTCTTCCTCAGATGCATTTGAACAGAGATGAGCTACAAAGTTAAGCCAGACCAAAATAAGATAAACAACAGGAGAAACCATATCAATTTTGGTCATGCGAATTCCAAGTATATTGCCACTTGTGCAATGATCAAGGCCATCTGAAAGCATATTTTTTTTACTCTTCCAAATTTCCTTCAAATCGATAGGCATCTTGAAAGAAGAGGATGTCAAAGTAGAAGTTGGTATCTCATCCTTTATAACTTCCAGCAAACTAAAAATGACACTATTTGGACCTTTAGCACACACAGAAGTTTTTAAATCAACGTCCTGACACAATCCTTGCACAAATTTTAGAATAAGGCAAACAACTTGCACACGGTCATCGAGGGGCTTAAAGTCTTCTTGCAACTCACTCTGAACACCTCTTAATATCAAACAAAAAATTCTCAATGCACCATTCAATGTTAAACTACTGAAATCAGAGAGCTCACGACTCCTGATACCACATTTCCATAAAATTCCTACATTATTCAATAAAAACTCGATGTGATTGAGATTCCAGGGCATCCATTTGATAGGAGAAGCTGGAAAACTGTCTTTGTTGACTTTCAAAGATATCCCATGACATGGATTCCTGGGAGATGAAACCTCCCCAGTTACATAAATGTTTAGTTCATCATCTTTGTCTTTAAGCTTTGAAGATACAAACTCCTCTAGGAGATTCATACAGAGATCCCATATCCATAGATTTTTGTTATCTGGCCCAGTCTCAAAGATAACTTTCAATATTGGATCTAAAACAATTGACAGAATAGCAGGGTTATTCAATGAGCCATCAAGCTTATGTAAAACATAGTTCCATGTTTTCCAACATGAAAGTCGCACAGACATATCACATTTACTACTCATTACTCCAACTATGGGCTTCATAAGCAATTTTAAGTTTTTAAGAGATGGGAGGACTTGGGATTGATGAGTTGCTTCTGATGCTGTTAGTTCAACCTTTGATGGTGACAAAGTCTTTCCTGGGGAAGCCTGGTCTGCTGTGGATTGTATAGGCCTTTGAATAAGAGCATCAATCAAGGCTTCCCATGCAACCTGCCAATTGAAAAATATAATAGGAATCCACCATAATAAAACTCATCAGCACCAAACATTTTGGTTCTGATTATTAAAAGAATTTATCTGTAGAAAAGGAACATGAAAAAATTTGAAATATTTATCAATGTAGCATTCTCACCAGATTATACAGTTCTCACATTGCCACCATCCACCATTAATATAATAGAGGCAATTCAATATACCTTATTCTTAATTTACATCTTTTAGGGAAAAAAAAGATTTAATATGAACTCATTATGAAAACGGATGGAAAGTTAAGGCAAAAAAATTGATTGTTCTCCTATTGAACCTTCCTGAAAAAACTTAAATGCAACAGCAGTGGCATGGAAAAATTATCCACAAGTCACATACCATCTCGAATAACATTGAAATTTCAATAGCAGACCTGAGAAGCAATGCGCACTTGTGAGTTGGGATCTGCAAAGGTTTGCTCTGGTATTTTTAGCATCTGGTTGAGAAGCATTCTGATATCCATAACATGGTCCCCAAGTAAACGAATAAACCATCCCCATGCTTGGAGGACATATACTTTGCAGCCATGACTTTGCAGTATCTTCTCCATTTGCAAAAGTAAATTCTGCTTGATGTCCGTAGCAACAGACTTGAACACATAAATGAAGTAACATAATTTAGTAACTCTAAGTTGATAAATGAAGGAACCAATTAAAGTAATCTAATGTGCTAAAAGCCTGAAATTCCCTACCGTACAGATATATGGTGGCATTTGACAATGGTAATTCAATTCAAAATTAACCAGAACATCCATTTCTCTACATTTAATCCCCACTCATGAAATAAATAAGGGATAAATGAAGCATAGCAACATGTAAACTATCCACATTGGTTCGAATTTTGGATTCTGGAATCCCTGAGATTAATCTGAGTCAAGAAAGATATTGTCAGGGTAGGATCACAATCAAAGAAATGCAGGCCTAACCTGGATCTGAGCAGGCATAAGTTCCATAGCAGCAAAAATCATTTGGGGAAAAAATCAGCAAACCAAAAGTATAGGACTTTTTGAAAAAATCAGATTTAAAAAAATGTAAAAAATTGTAGAAAAAGAGACAAAAACTACTTAAAAATTTAAGGGCATTCCCATAGCATAGAAACATAGAGAGCATATAAAATAGAGAGTTTAACCCATGAATTGTAGAATAGGATTATGTTGTTTATATTCATATCACTGATTACATTGCATTGCACAAAGCATATTTTATAGTGCATAAATAATAACTAGATGGTTACAGTTGACAAAATTTCAATTAAAATATAGTTTGTACAAAGTCAACCCATAAACTAAGTGCAAAGTTCCAAAAAATCAAACGTAGCCAATGACTCTTGCTACTACAAATAGAGCTATGCTAGAGGGCTGTTGGTCCTGATGATGAAGCTCCTGGTTTAGAGCCTCTCCTAAGTCATTCAACCTCATGGCTATCCAAGTTGGCCTCTAGGATCTCAAAATCCTCAAGCTCAAGAAAGTTGTTAAAAAGACAGTTTTCCTTTGTTGAGCAAACATCATAAATTACAAAATGGGAATCAACTGATTCATATTTGTGATTTAATAGTACTTGCAATTTCTAGAACAATGTCAGAGAACTATATGAAGAGTGTGAAAGGGAAATTATATGACAAAGGAAGCAACTGCAAAGTTCAACTTAATAGGTTTTGAATCAAATAGCTCGAGATAGAGTAATTGAAAATGCTTTTGAAACAGAATCTTACATCTCAAAAGACAATAAACGGTATTGAAATGTTCTCATTGATAACTATTTTAGCAGATTTGTAAAACAGTAAAGGGAGTGTTGAATATTTTTTCTTAGATAATAAGACCTACTAGTACAAAAGAAGAGATCAACTATTTGAGCCACAATTTTAGCTATTATTATTCAATATTCAAGTAAATTTTCCTTGATTTTGCGTACAAGTGGATGATGGAGTTAAAAACATTGATGGACTTTGATGAGAATTTGAGAGATTATAGATACAAGTTTCAATGGAAAATCAAAGCACGAAGAACATTCCCTTTCAATGGGACAGTTGCTGCTGAAATCTATCTGGATTGTTAGACAATATATGAGGCCTACTTCGAGAGGGATTAAGATAAGTCTACAAGACTAGCACATGACTTCTCTCAAGGCATGTATTAGTTTGCCTGATATCTATTTAACATGCATGGAATGCTACACTATATATGTCAAAAGCATTCATGTACTACTATTGTACTCCTTGCAGGCCTTCTAAGCCTCCATGTATATGACAATCCTAAATGGAATGTAGTTCCCTAACAAGTGCAGGGCATGCATTTAAGCAGTGTTCACCAATTAACAAAGCATTAAGCCTACAGAATATATAGGAAATTAAATATAACCAAAACAATCCTTCATTTTGATATAAAATATTGCTACAGATCATTTTTTTCAGCACTACAAGCTGATTATTATCTTTCTGATAAGAACCATTATGCTTCGGATTCCACAATGTCTATATACTGTTATGTATATACTTCTACTTCCCACTTAATTATACAATTGTCACTACCCTACCCACTTTTCATTAAAACTTGATGGCCAGTGTCAAATTGAAGCTTCAAATTCTCACACCTTGTTAGCATCTGAAAAGGAAATTTGTCCCAACCTAACCTTGATAACCTAAACAACCACCTTGGTATTATTTTTTTTTTTGATCATTAATAAGTTTATTTTATTAATATATATAAAAGTCATTACATCAAGGCAATCCAGTAATGCCAACTTAAACCCTTTCCAGTTCCACTAAACTCCTTAGAAAAGACACTAACCCAACCAACTCAGCTTAAAACACTCAACTTCAAGAGAAACATACAATTAAACAACACTTTACAAACTAAATCTCCACAAGCATAACAAGAAAGCATGTCCAGAACGAACATTCCCTAAAAGAACCTGTAAACAGGTCATGAATGGTGCTCATATTGGTCTTTTCTTCATCTGAGATCTGAGAACCATTGCAAACATATCTTTCCTTTCTTTCTTTGCTTTCTTCCCCTTGACCATTTGCCAACCATCCTCTACCCTTGTTGTTGCCTTCTGCCAGTCCAATGGTTTCTCATAAGGATTCTTGAAAACACCATCCAAACTTCCATTGGTTTGTTGACTCTGCTCAACAGCTTTCCTTTTTCCTGAATCTTTCTTTAGCGCATTCGCAAGACCTTTTTTCTCACGACATTCAGGTGTCGCTGCCCATATTTTGGGATTCAGTTCCTCTCCATCTCCATTGTTGACAGCATTTTCACTGCTCCCCTTTGGGTTCCCTTCCTATATCAGGACATCACCATTCTAATGCAGAGCCTCCAAACTTTCTTCTGCCACTACTGTCATCCCTTCCTAACCCCCTTCCGCCCTACTTTTCTCCTGAGAAATCATCTGATTTGCATCCTTTTTCTCCACCGTATAATGTTGGGGGCCAACGCCTTTCCACCAGGAGGTTGATTCAGTTGCTCTGTTTTTTGCACACTGAGCAACCAAATGACCTATTTTAAAGCATACTCTGCATCTAAAGGGTAAACCTTCATAATCTAGGGGCTGCACCCAGCAACCATTCGAAGTCTTTAAACGTATCTCCTCCGGAGGAGCCTTTGACACATCCATTTCCACTAAAATCCGGGCAAAAGTTGAATGCAGAAGGTTTGAAGACCCTTCATCCACCATTAAAAAGCTTCCTAAAGAATCCCCTATAGCCTCTAAGAAGGAATCAAACCAAAAATGTAAGGGAAAGTTTGGAAGCCTCACCCAGATAGGAACCTTCTCAAAAACTTCAGTAACTGGATTAAAAGCCGAGTGCCAAGGCTTTAACATCAGTGGATATTTTTCTTCCCATTCCCAGTGGTAATCACACAGAATCCTATTTCTATCCTGCTCCTTTTCAAAAACAACAATAAAAAACCCCTTTGCCATGGGATAGATCTGGACATACCCTTCTAATACATGTTTCCACTGGAGAGAGATCCACTGATGGAGGTCCATCAAACCCGGCCAAAAACCCCTGAATCTTCCAATCAGACCCAACCCAGAAAAAACTTTTTCATTAAACAATACTTCTTGTTCAAGCTCCTCATTAAGCTCCATTGTGATTGCTCTAAATGTCGAAAGTAAACCAGATTCTCTTCCACCCTTTTCTATCATCAATGATTGAGATGCCCGCCCCCCCCCCCCCACCACATTCTGAGTCGTTTTGGGCCCCTTGTTGAGATCATCTCCTCCTAAGAAGCGTGCAACAAGACGCACATTCATTTGGCTTCACAGCACTGAAGGGGCTCCCCCAATCTCAACACAACCATCTCTACTAGGGCCTGTTGTTTTCACCTCCAACCCTTTAAGTGCATTCTGCGCCCCGTTACCAGCATGGCTTCTCCGTCATTCGTTTTCCTTGTTATTGCCTTCATTTTGCCTTGATCCACCAGGCGCATCCTACATAGCCCTTCCTTTACCACTCGAGCCAGGTGAAACCCTCGTCACAACACCTCCCGGAAAATGACCGTTAGTTTCCATCTTCTCATGCTATTCCAACCACCTTGGAATTATTGTTGACAATTGAAATGTTAAAATTCTTTTGAATAGTTAGGTTCACAAGAATTCCAAGAAAACAAACCTCTTTAGGTTGATATCCAGCCAATAGAGTTTCATTTCAGTTTAGTTTGGCTTTCCATATTTACTTTTGGCAAGTACTCTTATAAGGTTCAAATATGTTAAAAAAATCAGATAGAAGTTTTACTTAGTATTTATGATATTGTCTACTATTTCTTACTAAATTGTGTCTTTGGATCTATATACATGGAAAGCATTACTACGAGCCTAAGGCAAATGACAGAAGTGTGGAATATAGAGAAAAAAGTAGCACATTTGTTAACCATTCCATGTTAATGTCCTTAACATCAAACGTATAAGCATACCAAAGAGCATGTCTCTATATTAATGTCCTTAAACATCTATTAGAAATATATGTCCATTCAAGGTCGTCTACCTACAATTTGCCTCAACAACCTAATGAAATCTAGCGAATCTTTGATGGTGAACCATGTCCTGGCAGCCAGCACTCAGTTCTATGCTAAAAATCAACAAAATAACCCAATTAAATAACAATTTTGTGTAGTTAGGGTTTCACAACACATTGATTGGGTGATTTTTTCATGACTTTTTATCATTGGACATTGTTGAAAATCCTGGGTGATTAATCACGAATTTTTAGGAGAAAAATCTTTTCGGCTGGAGATTTTTTGAGAATTTATGCTTCTATTGGCACAACAATACGGACAAGCTATTAAATTTAAAGTGTGGTGGAGGCCAAGAGGATAGGCAGAAGGAAATATATGAATTAAATAAGGCTCAATAATTTAAGGGGGCATGGAGTTAAGACACAGATTGATATGATAGAGCCTTAGGAACATGGGGGAAAGGAGATTAAAAAGCCTTAATGTTTATAGTCAGTTATTATTTTTAGCAATCATGGTGGGATGGATTGTTAAATGAGCAGCCTTGATCGTATCTAATGTGCTTTGAATCCAACTTGGTCCCATTTGACATGTGGGATATGGAATTTGAAGTAATGAACAAGCTGTTGCACAAGCCATTGAGTAATTGTATCGAGTTTACAAGCACCTAATGGTGCCAAAGCAACTAATGGCAAAGTAGTTGCCATACCAAATGCATTGTCTAAATGATCAATGCAGAGTCCTCTTCAATCTCCAAATGCAAAGCTTTATATTTGTGGACTAATGATGAGCCATGAGGAAGAGATCATGCCTCCTCGATGTTATTGACATTTGACCCCATGTATAATCTTTGTCAGAATCATCAACTTTCCTTGGGAGTCACAAATTATTCCACGAACTCTTTTTCCAGTCTTGGCTAGGACATAACTATCAAAATTGAACTAAAGAATGTGAGATGCACAAGGATTGATAGAAAACGTAGGATATGTACAACAGAATATTTCAAGCAAATACAAGCACACTTTTTTTCCATTAAAGTGATATAGTTTGAGTTCCCTTTAAAGAGTCACTTGTTACCTTCAACCCAATAGGATCCCACAAATGAAACTAAGCACAATGGAATGAAGCAGGCAAATATAAGAAGACACAGCCTGAACAGTGAACCAAAGAAAGAATCCGCTAGCAATAGACCTAGGAAGTATTCATGATGATTGAAGAGATTGGGATAGAAGCCTCCATACTTGAGTCAAATGAGGGCAATGGCATGGAATAACAACATAAGCAAGATTAGCATTCTGTTGAAGTGAGTGAAAAAGTGTTATTGAAAAGAATAGACATCTCTAGTTAGTAGTTGAAAGTTTGATCAAAAGGAGACTTCGAGTGAGTTTAGTGTTTACTCTGTGTTAAAAAGACAAAAGATCAAAAAGATTAAGTCATAAAGAATCACAGGGAATCAACCCAGGAATCTAAGAAATTTAACAGTGCATTGTTAGACTATAACTCTTTCAGGTCACATTTGTTCCCCACAATCTATTTATTTTTGCTTACATCTTCAAACCTCACATAATCAACAAATTAGCATCCTCAAAGTCAATATTTGAAAATTGATGAGATTATCTACAAATATTTTGACAGGTTTTAGGCATGTAGTGCATTATTACACAAAGAAGTGCAAATGTGGGATTTTACAAGGAGAAATGCTGCTCTAACATTCAATCAGATACTGCATGACACAATGACATAGGTTGCTGGATAGTTAAGAGATAAGTCATGTAGCCATAATGTGCAAGGCATATAATGAAGGGATTTTCTACTCACAATTCAAGCCATCTAAGCTTTTACAGAAAAAAAGTGAAACGTGCATCCATGCACCTGGGACCTAAGGACAAAAAACAACTATTACGAATCAGCCACAGTTTAAGATTAAAACACACCTTTGAAAGGAGTGGCAATGGAGGTAGGATAGTAGACTTAATTTTTTGAAGACACCTTTCTGCCATGTCCCGTTCTCTTTTATCAGCACTAACAAGTCTTCGATAAATTGGAGGAGACCATATATGAGCTAAATCCTTCATCATGTTACTTGCCTGGGCAATCAGTTTGATCACAGCCTGCAAAATCCAGAATAAAAAATCACAAAAATGAAAATAGTGAAAGCATAACTTTTTACCCTTATAAACTCTATTATATGTACCAGTGTTACCAAAGTCATGAGCACAAGTATGCCAAAATATTAGTAAGGAAAAATCAATAGGACAAAAAATTCACAGTACCTGAAATGCCTCAACGGTTGTGGATACAGAGCCCATCGGATTATCAAGTGCATGAACTGTTGCTCTTATTATGGAATGAATGTGTGAGACTATGAAGCAACTTTCAAATTGTTGAATAGAAATGCACCACATAGCTAAATTGCAAATAGCCTGCAGATACAAGATAAGTATATACTAGAAAATCACACAATATTTAAAGAAAATAATATATAACTTAGAAGTAGGCAGCATAGGACCCAATATAGTGGCATATATGAGTAGATTCATTCCAAAAGGTCACAATTTTGATTCTTGCAAAACAATGTACATGTCACAATACCTCAAATATACTGATGGGTGCACCAAACTAGATAGCCTCAGAAATTCAATCACTTAAATGGATGTCATTAAAGTTTAATCAACATGAATAGTGGAAAGCATGCGCTGCTTACTTTCATTTTGGTGGTTGTGATAACTTCCACAAGAGATTGAAGAACAGCAGATACATTGTCCTCTGATATAATCATTACACATACAAAATTAATCAGTTACACATTCTCACACAAGAAAAACAAATTATATCCAATATGGCAGTCATTGTATTCTGACGGCTTTTTGCATGATGATACTCATACAAGGTAAGTTCCTCTGCATAAGTCAAAATAACAAATGTGGACCAAAATAAATTCACAATAGTAAAGGATAATTATTAAATCCTTTAAAGGTAATGAATTAAAAAAGTTTTGATGGAAAACAAAGGTGAGCTAACCTAACAAGGAGAGTAAATACAAGCTACTGAACAAAAGCTAGGACATGCAAAATTGTCAAAAACATACAATAAAACATCCAGATTATAAAAGTTTTCAAACCATTTAAAGGCAAAAGCATGCTCTGAAAACATAAGGAGCAAAGACATCTATTGGTACCCCTACAAAACTCCATTTCTAGGTTTCCTTTTGTGAGTTAACGGTCAGTAAATCATTGGTAACACATAAGGACAAATCAGTCAACATTCTTCCAAGTCAAGATTTGTCAAATTCGTCTTATCCTTGGTCTTTTTCATACTAATAATTTTTGCAACGAAGGAAGATTTCAACAAAGATTTAAACTATGCAAACCATGAAGGAGACAGAGTGGATGCCAAATTGAATTTAAGAGTTCTTTCAGCCATGCCTAAAGAGAAACAACAAGAGAAGTTTCAGCCAACAAATCATGAAGTTATTTGGAGGAACCTAACAGTGCTCAAGGAAGATAAGGCAAAAGGTAGGTAAAGAGCAAGTTATGGAGTTGGAGAATTATTGAAGTGGCTTATCCAGCACAAAACTGCGCTCAAGTGATGGCAAATTGCAAAGATGACTTACAACTTCTACCAACCATCAAAGAAGCACACAAACAAGATGGCTAAACCATGAAGAAAGAATAACTAGATGGTGGCTAAAGACAAGTGCAAGTACAAACTCCACCCAGCATGAAGGATAAGTGAAAACTGGCTTAGGCACACAAATAGGGTGGCTGAACCATAGCAAATCAGCACCCAAAACATAGTTGAAGTGTCACTAAAGTGTACCAAACATCTTAAGTTGAAATGTTACACATTAGACGCACATTCCTATTGGCTGGACCAATACAAACTTCCACTCCAAACATGGAAAATCAATAAGTGAAATGCAACTAGGGAGAAAGATGAAGTTACCACAAAATTAGCACATCTTTTGAGTGGCCAAACCAATTAAAAACTGTTCCTAAGTAATAGCTATTGTGGCACAAAACCATGCCAAGTCAAAGTAGCCAAAAGACACATAAAGGCACACTTTTAACATGGCTTAACTAGGCTAAATCTCCATCCAAAAGACGGTTAGACATCCACAAAGTGCACCCAAGCATAAGACATGAAATGATATAAAGGAAGCACACTTTTATGGTGGTTTGGCCACCCAAAAAACTCTACCAAATATGGCAAGTTGATGACAGATCCATGTCTGCACATAATGAATGAAAAAATACAGTTTAAGGCACACTTTCCTTGTAGTTTTGCCACCCAAAATCTCTGCCAGAACGGGAGGGATCCATTTCAGCCTACAGAAGCAAAAAATAAGGTTTTTCGTCACCTGTAATGGCAGCACTTAATAGATGAGGGTTAGCTGTCTGTGTTTCCAAGCATGCGTCAGTTGTATAGGCATTCAGAACAGCTGTGTCTACGTACAGATCTTGATCATTGTGAGGAAGGATATCAACATACTAAGCAATTGAAATTCACCATGGTGTTCCAAAAAAAGACTCAATCAAAGAATTATTCATTCAGAGTTATAAATTTCAAAGCGTTCAAGCCAAGGATGGAGTTTTCAGCAAGTTTCACAGGCTCCAGAAAAAGTTCACTAAGTTTGGAGGATTCAGTCAAAGTTATTTTTTATTTTTGAAAACAGTTCAAGTGGCAAAAGTTGCTATTTTTAATAAGGACTGATGGGAACTTATTTTAAGGATTTTATTTAATTATTTATTTTAGAATTAGTCTGTTTCACTTGTATCTCCTTATTTTAGTAGCTAGCGATGGGGTTGCTTTAAAGCAGCAATTTAAAGGGAATATTTTATTATTATTTGTGCTTTAAAGCTGCTTCTTGAGAGCTTACAATAAGTTCCTTGACCAAACAAATGGTAGTAGAAATTGATGTTATGCTTATGCTGCAGAATTCCTTATTCAAATTCTGAAATTGAACCACTATGTTTTATGAATGTGAGAACTTGAAAGTCAGCAATAAAGGGAAATTTGTGTTTGAATTTGCATAACATTTATCTTTGCTTACTTAAAGTGGCTTTGTATACTTTGAATCTTTTGCTTCCTTCAGTGATTTACATCATGTTTGTGACTGTCAATTAAATATCACGTTTAAAAAATCAATTCATTTGATATGCATTTATCAATCTTTGCTCTAATTGATAGCATTGGCTAGCTTAGTTGCATAAACAAAAAATCTTTATGGTAAAGCAGAAAACTTTGAAGTCTCGTGCTCTTATCTCTAAAAATCTAGATCAATCAAGTTTGCTTTGAAAGTTTTGTTTTATACAAAAAATAAAAAAGAAAATTATTATTGTGTTGCAAGCTTGGTGTTAGATTTTAGAAAGTAGATTAGATCAAGGAGTCTCCCCTACAAATTTGAAGAGAGGATTTCCTCACATGCTAGCTGCTTTAATTGGTCTTGAAAGAGACAAATTAAAACACCAACAACTTAGACTTGGACATTTGGGAAAAAATTTTAACATTAAAAAACACATACACTTACAAAAGTATATTTCAAAAAAAACCCTCTTCAAACAAAAATAGAGCAGAATAAGCTTAACACAAGCATGGAAGTCTCCACACAGCAAGACATTAGATCCAAATGTTAGCTTAGAACTTTAGATTACAAGAAAGCATTAGGTTTTATTGCACATATGAAACAAGATTAATAGTTTCTATTGTAGATATGTAAGAAAGACTAATGGGTTTTGGAAGATTCAAAGTGGACGATTTAATTGAGGAGGTTCTCATCATCCACAAGAAGCTAGAAGGGGAAGGCATTGAGGCCGTTAACAATGGTGAGCATAATCTTCTTTATCTCCTAGGGGAACTCAAGTAGATCGATAGAGTCATCATGGTCTTGGTCAAAGCAATCAAATGCAAAGTTGTAAGGGGTGTTGAGTTAGTTGGGGGCCTACATGACTTCAACACCAAGGTGGGACTTGAGCAGGTGGAGGCTCTCAAAGGCCTTGTACAACTCAGAGCGAGAGATGACACCATCATCACTCACGTCCAACATTTCAAATTTGTGGTTGATGGTCTTGTCGAAGGTTGCCTCATCCACAATGAACTCCCTCATTATTGAATTGGCTAGCAAGAAGTTTTTTAGGTTGGACTCATGATTTCTCAATGAGTTTATCACCAAAAAGTTGGCAACTTTTTGCAAAAAAGCTACCTCCAAATTTTAGGCAAGTGACCCAAGAGCAGATTTGTTTCATGAAAACTCACAAGTCTACAAGTTTTTAGGCAATTTTTAAGCAATGATTATACCAATGTTCTACAAGTTTCGAGAACAAGGAGACAAGGAGACGCTACGACAAAAGGTAGACAACAACAATTTACCTATTTTTGGGAACAAGCAATTAATTGCTCTTAAAATATGATGCAAGGTTACACTTCCCATCCCCCCTTTCCCTGCATCCTTGTCCCCTTTAGTGTTTCTAGTACATGGGAATGGCAAGAAATCTCATGTTATTACCCCCCTATCGTCCAAAATTTGGAGGACACGTCCCCAAAACATCAAAATAAAACAAGATGTCTCCATGGACATAGGATTTTTTTTTTAAATAGTAAAAATTAAAAAAAAAATACAAAAAGGGGCATGGGGGACCCACAAAGCCCTCCACTCTCCATATCAAACCCTAAATTCTCTCTATAACTAGCCCATACTCCCGTTTGCAACACTCGTTTTCTTTGCAACTACAACCAATGTGTAGCTATGGAGAAGGAAAAAAAGGAAAAATTCAGCATTTGTCATTGTTGCGTGACCAATCATTGCCAAGTAAGTCACAATCACCCCTTTTTTTCTATTTCTTTTTTAAGTTTTGTCAAAAATCTTAGGCCTTTCTTTTTGCTGCTATTATTTTAGGTTGTTATTCCATTTCTCTTTAAAAATTAAAATGAGCAACGTGTCCCTTGAGTGATTAGTGTGATAGGGAAGAAGTGAATGTCAATTAAGTGTTGGAGGTTCCTCTAAGAATGCAAGCCCTGCAGGAAAATAACATCCTTCACCCATTGTCAAGGCTTATGTAAAAGGAAACTTCATATACAGAAAACCCCTATTACAATATGTGACTTTTTGGACAAAGCCAAGTCCAAAAATTCAAGGTGAAGCAAACATTGTTTAAGCTATTAATGCAAAACTGATTTCCATGTTAGTTATAGCAGGGTTGGTGACCATTTACTAGATGTGACTAGACATGCAGTTAGGGTTTGCGGAAATATAACATTAGAAGAGAGGATTGAAATGGCTAGGTTGATCAAGAAGAGTTAGGCAAGAGTTAGAAGTGTAGCTCTCTAAAAAAGGTGATAGATCAGTCCAATTCATTGTCTACTACTAGGATAGGTGTTGTGAAGAAAGAGTGTTCTAGTAGAGGGAAAAGTAAGGCCACAAATGATGACAAAAATAGTGTTTTAGGGTTGTTGAAATACAAGTACATTGCAATGTCCCCACTCTCAGTATGACATCATGGTGGCACGATTCTAACTCATCCAACATTCCCGTGGGTTAGAAGGCATAAAAAGGGGATGAATTTTGGCAATAGGGAACAAATTTTGGTAGTGTATGAGAATTAAGAGAATGTTAACCTTAAGCCAAGCAAAGCATAATGCTAATCTTCTTCCCACTTGCTGGTCAAAGCACACAAGGAGGTGAAAGCAAGCAAGGAGGTCTAGTTGTTGGTCAAAGCAAGCAAGAAGGTCTATGTTGAGTCAAAGTAGGCAAGGAGGTCTATTTGCCACACCAAGCAAACAAGGAGGACAAGCAAGCAAGGAGGTGAGTCGACCTCATCCAATCTGATCAGATTCTAGAAGCTTCCCCTTCCTATGGCGGTTTAGGTGACTTAAGGGAGAAGCTACCATAAATTAATATTTTAAGACCAAGTCTGATCTCCTCCTTGGGGCGGTTGTAGGAAGCTTCCAAGATATATTTTATAATCCCCAAAAAGGAAAAAAGACAAAAAAGCAATCAGATTTTTCTAGAAAACCTTGGGGGAAACTTAGCCTAGAAGAAAGTGAATATTTTAAAGGAGAAAATCTGATCTTCTTGGGGGAGGACCTGGGCTAGTGCCTTAGCCTTGAAGCAAGGTAAATATTTTAATTAAAATATTTGATTCAACCCTAGGGCAGCCTTGCCTTAAGGTCTTATTTAAAGGAGGCTTGGGTAATAAGAAAGACATGTTATTTTGGTGATTCTAACTTGTTTGCTGAGAGAGATCTCTTGACTGAAAGTGGATTCAATCAATTCAAGGTGCTGCTCCCTTGAATTATGTGGTTTGGTGTTGCTCCCATTCCACCTTGTGAGGTGATTTCAGACAAAAACTCATCACTGAGCTTAACCAGATTGCTTCAGCACAGCTCTAGTTACAGTTTGAGACTTTGATTTGTGGAAGAGGAGATTTCAAGAAGATTGTTTGACATAGAAGGGCATTTTGGGCGATTTCTACCTTCAAACATAGTCAGATTTTCATTACAGCAAACTTCAAGTTGACTTCATCACCATATTTGTGGAGATTTTGGGCGACTACAACCTCCAGTAGGCTGCAACAGCGTATTTCCAGTTATTTCCAGCTAGGTTTATCATTCCACACACTTAGCTCATTCTCCTTCCTAGCAGCTAGGGTTTTATCTAGTGCTTTGGGCACAAACTGGGTATCATTGAAGGTCTGGAACTTAAAATCAGACCTAACAGATTGTAATATTCAGTATTTACTGTTGTAACCAGCTTCTAGTCAAATAAAAGAGGATAAGCTATCTTGCTGGGTATGTTCTTCTTGTTTATATTCATCTTGTTGTTTGCATAAAATCTATATTCAAGCTCATTTTCTGTCATTTATGCTTTCAATCTACATGATATAATAAGTCCTTGTTGAAGGCATAAGTTAAAGACAAGTCTGAAACTTTCAGACCAGCAAATAGAAAGAAAGAGATTTCAGTTAGAACCTGTAAAGGTTCTTACATACATGAGGAGGTTGATGATAGTGTAGCCAAATTCTTTTATGCGCATGCCATCTCATTTTTTAGGCACATTCTCCATACTTAAGGAAAAGATGAAAAGAACAAACACAATTAGATCTTCATATGTCCCCTGGAGAACATAGATCATATAACACCCTCATTGACAAATAATATTTGATAGTGAACTTGTTGATGGAAGACATTAGACAAATGTGGATAAGGACAGGTGCTCCATTATCATGGATGGGTGGACTAATATTAGACATTGGCCACTCATTAATATTATTATTTAATGTTCAATTGGCTCATCTTTCTTGAAGTTGTTGATTGCTGAAGGGAGCGCAAAGATGTAAACTTCTAATTTCAAATTTTGAGGGAGGCAATAGAGGAGTTTGAGACTTTGAATGTTGCGTAAGTTATGACTGCTTCAGCCCCTATTTGTAAAGTAGTTGGTCTGCTGGTGGAGAATGCATACAAACCAATGTTTCTCCAAGTTTATAGGACGAGGGGGAAAGGGGATGCAAGGAAGGGATTTTGGGATAGTAAAAATATTTCAAACTTTTGGGGAAGGCCACACACACACACACACACACACACACACACACACACATACATACATACATACATACATACATACATATATATATAGATATATATATATATATATATATATATATATATATAGAGAGAGAGAGAGAGAGAATGTTGTGCAAGTTATGACTACTTCATCCCTCTATAAATTAGCTGGTATGATGCTAGAGAGTGCATAACTACTAGTGGTTCTCCAAGTTTTTGGGATAGAGAGATGCGCGGATGCACAAACGAGTATCCAAGAATGGCAAAAAATTTCCAAAATTTTGATGACAGCTATACACATACCATAATTTATGAAAAATATACAAAATTGAATTATGTTACCATTGCTACTTTGTATGCAATAAACGATCTGCAATCCTCAATATGTTGTTGTGTTACCTTTATCCACAATCTTATCACCATAAGCCATGTTGTATGCCCCACTTAGGTCAATAATATTGTTTGTCCTTCTCTTTGCTAGTTGCAAACTTTCAATATTTTCATAATTGTCTTCATGGAAAGATGTCTCATCACTTCTATAATGTCCATACCTTCACTATCTAAAACAACCATTTATACAATCATTTCCATGTCAAGGGCAACCCCCACATCTCATAAAACTATTTAGGTTTTTTTCTTAGAGTGTTTTCTTCATTTTGAAAAATCATCAAAACACCCCTAGGATGTTGAGGATGCCATAGCACCCCTCTCTAGAGGATGTTCCTAGGAGACGTCTCCTATGGTAAGGGGGTGTCCCTAGGAGGTCTCGAAATTTTCAAGAAAAAAAGACACGAGGTGGGGATGTTTTGTCCCTATCCCTATCCCCCATCCCTAATCAAAAAAGGGAAAAGCATTGAGACAAACACATTTTTGGACCCCGTATTGTGTTCATTTGCTAAATAACACATTGAAAGACAATGGAAAGATAGCTTAGATGAAGATGGCAATGGCCAAATCTAGAGACTGGAATGTTTGTATGCAACCACCAAACATCACTTGCTCTCTTCAATACTTTTTCAAGGAAGGAATTCCTCAAACCAATGGAGACTAGGTATGTTAGCTATTCCTTTTTGTTGGAGAGACACTAAAGGTGCAAGAAGCTTTACAATCAACAGTGGTTTGTGAAGAGTGGAAAAAGTGGGCTAAGAACAAGTCAAAAAAAGGAAAGAAGGTGAGGCAAAAGGTCCTTGATGATGTTGGGTGGTTCATTAGGTAAGAAATTAAAAATGTTTGTAATTTTTTCAGTTTTTTAATTTTGTGTTTTAAGTTATTTTTATTTTTATATTTACTATTCATTTTAATTTCAAGAAATTTTAGCATTCACTTTTAATTTTATTTTTTAAAATTTTGATTGAAAATAAATTTGCTCTATCATCTTACCAATTGCTTCTATAATTACATATGTTGATACAAAATTTCCTAGATTCATAGAGATTTACAAGGCAGTTGACAACATGTTTGACCATGTGAAGCAAGCAATTTGTTACAAGGACCCTTGATTGAAATTTTTCAAGCATAATAGGACTATTTTGGCACAAAGGTAGAACAAATGAACCCATGTTCCTAACCCCAAGTGCTATGCACCTAAAACAAAGTTTCTCCTACAAATGATGAGGTAAGGGAAAGATTTACAAAGGCCCTTGGGAAGATGGTCAACATTGAGGATGCATCTACATTTTGAAAGCATTGGATTGCATTTATCAATCTTCAAGATCCAACATTCAACAAACTAAAGACTAGGGAAAATGGGGCTACTCTAGCTCAAAAAAACTTTATTGGATGTTGCAAATGGCATAGGATGGATACTATAGATTTGAGGATACTTTCCACTTTTTACTCTAATTGAAATTGCAACACAAAGGAGAGCTAGAGGCTCCAACACACCAATTAATCAATCATCTTCAACACTATAATAATGATTACATTACAATGGCTTTATAAAACCCTCCAACTTCTATCTACCCAACAACTAACTAATAGCTAACATCTTAACTATTAACTAATCTCTAGTTAATAAATTAACATCAACATGTTAATTTATTATTTATTACATTATTTTATGTCATGCACTAATTAATTCCTAACACCCCGCTTAAGTGCTAACATAGGAAATTTATCCTGATGTTGCATCAACGATTGGCTTTGGTCAATCGTCACCTCCATCTTTTGAGTTGCCGATGAGATTCGTCTATTTCAAATTTTCCATTGACATTCACATGTTTGGCTCGCCATAGCTGAAAGCTACTCAACATTTTGATAGCAATCAAGTGGTGGACCATATATCAATTATGTGTAACCAAACATAGATAGCAAACTTGTATCCAATATGAGAACTTAACTACCTCATCTCAATCTTGTGTGGACATCTCTACAGAACATTTGGTGAATTAAATCCTTTGCAAAATGTGAAATTGTGAGCCATGGCTCATTTGAAAAGTGCAATCTCTCATACTAAACTGCCTCAAATATTTGTAGCTGCATATCTTTGCTAAAGGGAGGAATCCCGTTGAGCATTACATAGAGAATAACCACTATACTCCAAATATCCACTTTCTTGATGCAACACAAAAAACCAATCTCCCAATGTGACCAAATCCATTGATTACAATCTTAGTCTTCTCCTTTCTACAAGATTGTTCAACTTTGGGAGGTATTTCTATAGCAGTAGCTTTAATTGATTGCAATGGTCTAGCATTGTAAGCATGAAATCTACCCAATCTGCATTGTAGATTCAAAGAAGTCACTTCCACTAGACATTTTAAAGCTTCCTTTTTTGCAAACTACCTTTGAAAAACATTCAAATTCAACTGGATGACAAATTTCAGCAAGTGATCTCATTATCATCATAGTTGTGGCCACCATGGCAATCTAACCAGAAGAAAACAACCTTGACACACAAGACAAATTCACAAACTTCAGCATCTTTTATCCGCAATAAACAACTACCTTTCAATGAGAAAGCCATAGGCTCAAATAACTAAATCTAACAGCCACACAAATATTTCCCTTAGCATCAGATGTGAATCACTTTGGATGTTTAAACTCAGCTTTTGTGATGTCCTCGTCTCCAAATCTTGGCACTCCATTTCCAAAACCAGAAAATAGTTCAACTATACTATTTGACCATACACGATCGATTGTGCAAGGAACTTGGATGTGGTAAAGAAGAATCCATAGGTTCATTCCAAAGGGTTTCATAGGCTATTACAAATGCTCCTCAAAAAACTTTCAGAAACTAACAAAGATTTATGCAACTATGAATGTGCAACTTTTAATCTCTATAATTTTTGTAATGAAAAAACCTGAGAAAAAAATGGAATGGAAAACAATGAGAAGAGTGAACAAGATGGAGAGAGGAGAGAATGTACATGAATGATGTATGTAACAGATTTGCACATGGTCTTCACTATGTCGCCATTGTAATCACCACTTTGAAACAAAAACAACTGAATGAAAGGAGACCAAAGAGGTCCAAGATACTTGCTTTGATACCAAATTGATGTTGCGACACAAAGGAGCAGCAAAGGCTCTAACACACCAATTAATCAGTCATCTTCAACACTCTAATAATGATTACATTACAATGGTTTTATAAAGCCTTCCAACTTCTAACTATCCAACAACTAATTTCTCAACTAATAACTAATCTTTAATTAATAAATTAACATCAACATGTTAATTTATTATTTATTACATTATTTTATGTCATGCACTAATTTAATTCCTAACAACTCTTACAAGTAGCTAGTTCCTTAGCTCCATGGGAAATTGGTTCATGTATAACTTCATCCATTTGATCAAGAGGAACAAGCTTACATCTAGACAAACAGAGAAGATTAAATTCATAATGCCTTATGACTTCAAGATCTATCGACTCCAACCATATGTTGGAATGCTAAACCTATAAGTGCTAAAGAAATTGAAGAAGAGGTTTTGTTGTAGCAAGTATTGGTTGGGATCCCAATGAATAACTTACAATTTGATAGAGAGTGACCAGAATAAAAGGCTGATTTTGATATTGATGGCCCAAATAAGGCACATCAATAGGAGGTCTAACTATCATTTATTTTTATATTATAATCTAATTGTTTGCCAATTTTTGGATATTTTGTAGACTTTAGACCTTTTGTTATTATATATTTCGAATTTGTAATGAAAACAATGAAATTTTATAGTGATGCTATACTAGATCAATAAACATTGAACATTGACTCTTAAATTTGATGTGTTATGTGAATGTCTAAACTTAAATCCAAATTCCTTGATACCTAAACCTGTAAAATTAAATTATGTGTTTGTGTATTTTACACTACCAACCCCAAAAAATGGTCTCTCCCAAACTAGCGTCTCTGAAATGCATCCTACCATACCTAGTCATCCCTCTCATAAAAGGCTTGGAACATAAAAAATTATTTATTTTTTAAAATACAAATAAAAATAAATAAATAAAAACTTAAACAAACTAAAAGAAGCTAAATTTTTAAAAAGTACATATAATTTATTGAATTTGCAATGGCAATCCATTGATCCAATAATCCACTTGATAATCATAATATGCTTTTCATCTCATCAAAGTGACTATTTCTTTGTCGCTAGGGCCACTTTCACATTTCACAATCAATTCCCCAATTCTACAATGAACCCTTGCATTTAATAGAATCATAGCACTAGTAGTGCCACCAATCTTGTTTGACTACGATTAAATTCAACCAATATTTTGAATCCAAAAATTGAAAGCTCTCAAAGGATGCGTCAAAGATAAAGTATGCATATGACTCTAGGTATGCACTCAACCAAATTAGGCTTTGTGGACGAAACATTCTCAGCTCTTGCATAACAATTATTTAAATTTTAAATACCACCCATTTAGTTTTTTAGAACAAACAAGGTTTTAGGGAAATCTCAACATTCGTAGGATGGTCAAGGGACTCTAAGGATATCATGGCATACCCTTAGCCTTCCAAATTGGGGGAGCATTCTCAAAACCATCCCCCAAATTGAGGGGGCATCCCCTTGGTCTAAAGATTTTTTGGTCATGGCAAGGACATTTCATCCCCATCCCTAAGCAATGCCACCAATCTTATTTAACACGACTAAATTTAACCAATTTTTTGAATATGTTGAAACTCAATTTGAGAAATCTTAATTATGGCTTTTGTGTTGTGCCTCTATCAAGCCTCATACTATATGTTCATTTAATTTGCTATTTTCCATGCCTTTTGACTCATGTTTGTTGCCTAGGTTGAAGTGATTTTGCCAAAGAATGATTCAATAAGATCAAGTGTGTTCATGAGGAGAAAATCTAGCAATAAAATTATCTTTCCTATGTGAAATTTTATCCTCTCTAATCTTGGCTAAGCATAGTCATATGTCGCTTAAGTGATGTTGTTTTTTCTCTTTTGGAGAGATGACCAATCACCAATGTATATGTATCAGCTGACCAGCTATATGCTTGATGGTGTCATGTGTTACCAGCCCCTAAGATCCAAACTGTGTAAGACCATTTTCTCTTCCAAAATCCTGTGGACTAGCAATTGTTGATTACAAGTCTAAATCTAGTTCACTTAAGGATAGCAACAAAAGGTTATGGTGAGCACCTTTGTATTTCTCCATTTTAACCTCAATCGTTGATCTTACATTAATCAACCCAAATTGTCAAATCTGGCTGAAACTTAACAAATTTCAATGATATAGTTAAAAGACTATAGTATTAAGCTTGGCTTACTTTTCATTGAGCCAAGCATTTCTTCAAAAGGATTTGAGTCAACCAAGACCATTGATTTCGCCTAAGATTGCATATGGCTCATTGATATTGGGTCAATATTTTATATCTTAAAGTTCTGAAGGATTCTGATGCAACCAACATATCCAAATCTTGTGCACTTAGGTAAAATGCCAAATGCAGTCTATCCATTTTACCCCTAATCATTCATCTTGCATTGATCAACATAGGTCATCAAATCTAGTTACTATGTTTTAACCCTTGTTGATCTTAGTCTTAGTCAGCATAAACCATTGATCAAAGCAAGAAATTCAAAAGTTTTAAGTGACAACGTAGAGTTCCAAATTTCAAGTGACAAGTATCAAAGCACATGGCTCACCAAGAACATCTTTCTAGTTACAAATTTGATTCAATAGATGATCTAAATTCTAAGTAGCTTAGTTCACAAATGAAATTTGATTCGATTTGACCAAAGTATTGATTACTCGATTGATAAATTTTGAGAAATTTGTAGAGGCATTTATGATTTGGGCATTGATTTGCTGCTCAAGGAGATGGTAGCTAAGGAAGTAAATGCGAAGCAAGCAGTGACCATAGGTTTGTGGAAATTGAAGCAATTAGAACTTGAGTATGATTGGTAAATCTAGGCCAAGTTGTAGGAATTTGTCATTATTTTAAGGTTACTATGTATTGAGTCCTTCGGCATCTTTTATATTCAAAGCTTGTTGCGACAAATTTAATGAATTGATTTTATAATTCAGTAAGGTACAAATTTGGGAAGAGATAAGATCATATCTAATAGGGGCTCGAGTGCAATTAGATCTTTCTATTGCCATTAAGCTTAACAAAATTGCATGCCTATAACAAACTTTGTTCCCTTTCCTTGTCATGTTGGATATGCAATAGATCGAGACAAATGTCAACTACATAGTAGATCTACGGTAAAATAGTTGGTTATATATATACTAGTTTTCTCTCAAAATAAGGGACCTTTTAACCAACTTCTAGATTGCTCTTAACATTTGGAACATAGGCCAAATTTGTATAGGATTCCCTCTAGTCAGTAGAGTCTCTGGTGTCAAATGTTGTGTGTCAAGTTTGATGTTTTTGTGTCATTCATTGTTTTGTAAGATCTAGAAAAGATATCGTCAAGCAGAAACCATCTCCATGATCAAGATGACTCCATGACTAGCCGAGAATTTCAAGGGATAATGAGTATATTTAGGGTTACATTTGCTAATATATTGTTGTTCTTGATTAGTTAACTATCATGGTAGTTGTAAAATCTTTTCAAAGTCTTTGAAAATCCCTTTCAAAATAGCATATGAGATTTCTTTGATTAGTTATGGATGCTTAAAAAATGTTTGGTTATGTGAAGTTTCTTGTGATGAACCCTGCTGGCTCTCAGCTCAAACCCCCAATTTTTCTTAAGTCTTTTAGTGTTATTTAATTTTTAAGAGAAAGTTTGATAGACAGAAGAGATGGGGCGCACAGCATAAATGCATATAAAATGTAAATCTGAGTTATTTCAGGCGAATTGACAATACAGAAGATAATAAATATGCTCAACAATGGATTTAGAACTCATAAACATACCCGGAAGTGTCCAGATTATTTATTTAAGAAAGTAGTCCAGTTTGCCAACCAAGATGGTGAAAAACTGACCAAATCTGGTGTAGAAAGCTACGGAATGCGAAATCCAGCCTAAAAACGGTGGCAGATGAAGAATACAAGCCAAATGCCTAAAATGATGAAGAGAAACCCTCAGAAAAGAAGGCGTTTCTCCAAGAAATGCCCAAACGCCTTAGTACAAGAGCCACGCACTTCACTGCAAACAACCTGAATTCTCACTTAGAAGGTACGGCCAAGAAGTATGATGTCTGCCATATGAAATGAAGGCGCCATCTTCCAAAACCCTCTGAAACTGATGAAGAAATCCAATAGGAAACACAGCTCAAGCCCAGTAGAACCTCTGTATGAAGCTCTCACAAATTGCACAAATTCAGCTGATCTCTCACAGCCTCAAAAGTGCTCAACACTGAAGAGTTATCGTTCTTCAATGGAAAAATAGTTCAAACCCTGATCACAGGAGAATGCACAGGAAATAGCACAAGGCAAAGTTGAAATTGTCAAAAGATGAGTTTCTCATTGCCAGAAATGCCCTTTTATGCAAAGGCACGAATTCCAAGAAAATACGCCACTTTTGGATATTAAAATCTTTTAAATAATATTTAATTCATTTCAATAGTATATGAATTAAATACTTGGGCGCACTTTATCCATTTAAGTGATTAAAATATTAAATCACTTTTTAGAGAATATTTAAGTGATATAAAAAAATATAAAGTCAATTTGACTTTATAATTAAATATTAAATCAATTAATATTTAAATCACTTAAAAACCCATAACTCACTCAAAACACCATATAATCATGTGCTGTCAGAAGCTGTCGACTCCTGCACTGCCAATGCCTGCTGTGAACCAGTCACTGGGCTCTAAAAACCAGAACGAACTCTCCAAAAAGTACCACTGACCCTCTAACCAATCCAGTTAGCCCACAAGGGTCCAAGAAATAGACTAACCATCGCAAAACAAGATCACGTTGAAAAAGGGGACATTACAGTCCGCCCTCCCTGAAATTGCTTGTCCTCAAGCAATCTCAATAACAACGAATACACCACTCCGCCAGGATCCCAACGGTAGTGTCATGAAATGTCCCAACTGTCATCAACTGTCTCTTGTAACTCCCAAATCTGATCAGCTGGATCATCATGATGTACCCTGTCAATCTCAACACCATCTGTCACAGGAGAGAGGAACTCATAAGAAAGCAAGTCAAACTGCTGACAACACCTGCTCCCTAAAACTGCACGAGATATGCTATCATCCAACATGTCTAACACGTGCATTCCAGAATTGTGCATCCGAAACAGGTCATGTACATGATGACTGAAAGTGAGACTGTGTAGACTCCTGACCATGTACACACTGGGAATCTCCTCAACGAGCTCTGTCTGAAATCTCGATGCACTGACGGAAACTCCGATACTATGATCAAAGCTTACCCCTAAATCAGGGTCAAGAGTAGAATCAGTATCCACCTCAAAGAGCGGATTATCACAAGAAGATGTAGCATCTGCCTCATAAAGAGGATTGTGTACTAACTGAGCCTCATAACTGTACTGATCCCAATCAAACACCTCTGATCCCATGGAACTAGAAGCAAAATGATAATGCCCTCCTGTTCTAGAATCTCCTGTTCTATCTTCTCACTTTTTGCATTGACGAGAATGATAGATCGCATACTCCCATCCTTAAAACCAGCTTGCTGGTCCGTTAAATCAGCAATGTCATCACCCTCATAAAACCACTCTATTTGTCTATTTGTACCCTTAGGTTTAAGAGGACAATTGTGGTTTTGGTCATAAGGAGCTTTGCAATAGAAACATAGCTTCCTCCTACGCAAATCATTTATTGTCTCTCGGTCCAAAGGAGCTGCAAACTTCCTCTTTTCATCAACTTTTTCTGATTCCTTATGTTCTGATTTGCCATCACTATAGGATGAAGATGCTTTTGCATTTGAAGTGAACCTACCACGTGAAGTTGTAAGTTCCATGCTACGAGCTTTTCTCATAGCTTCGTGCAGGGTAGGTGGATCAAATGCCTTGATCCAACCTTTCATTGGCTCATGGAGACCTTCTACAAATAGAATGACAAGTCTCCTCTCTGAGATTCCGGTAACCATAACCGAGAGCTTTTGGAACTCCCCAATGTAAGACTCCAAACTACCCAACTGCTTTAGCTGAGCAAGGTCTCTGAAGAATAGCTCGGGATCACGTCTATCAAACCTCTCTACCAGTCTATCAGTAAACTCCTGGTACGAGGTAATCCTATCATGGTGTAGTGTAGCCATGCCATGAATCCACCAATCATGTGCTACGCCATCAAGGTGGAGAGCTGCAAATCGTATAGCATCTTCCTCTGGCATAGGACGTAGTGTCAGGAATGTATCCAACTTACTCACCCAGGCACGTGCTGTAACTCTACCACTGCCATCATAGTGAACTAAGGTTAGTTTGTTGGTAGCCTGTCTGAGATCACTTTGCTTGTTTTTAGGCCTCCTGTCATTCCTGTTACGGTTATACTCTCTCTTCTGGCTCATGAATCGATCGAAGTTAAGGTGCTCCTTAACTCTCGGAGGCAATGCATCCCATTCATCATACATAACCATGATGTTATCTGCAAAGTTTATCTCACCACCCTGTTCAACTTCGTCCTCTTCCTCAGCATCATTTCTGGTAAAAGTAGGACATGTAGCTCTCTCAAAGGTGCGTGCTGGAGCTATGACTCTCTGAGGCTCTCTGTGAATATTGCCTTCACGATCTTGATCCAGATTTTGAGCTCTGTTAATTGTCAAATTTTGAACATTCGTGCTGAGTTGTTGAAGAATAGTCGCCACCTGTTCTTGCCCTGCAACCATACCTCTGAGCACGTCTTTAGCTTCTCTGTCCTCATCATCCCAAGGATTCCTGTAAGAACTTCCTCCTTCCCTGTTAGCCATATTATCCAAGTCTAATTCCTCCTCCTGTTCTTCAAACGGAAATGGTGGGAAAGGATTATGATCACCTCTCTGATTTCTAGGGCCCCCTCTAGAGTAGAACTTGCCAAAACCCTCCTGGTGTGACTTCATAAATTTCTCTAACCCCACAAGCTGGTAGGATCAGAGCTCTGATACCACTGTGATGAACCCTGCTGGCTCTCAGCTCAAACCCCCAATTTTTCTTAAGTCTTTTAGTGTTATTTAATTTTTAAGAGAAAGTTTGATAGACAGAAGAGAAGGGGCGCACAGCATAAATGCATATAAAATGTAAATCTGAGTTATTTCAGGCGAATTGACAATACAGAAGATAATAAATATGCTCAACAATGGATTTAGAACTCATAAACATACCCGGAAGTGTCCAGATTATTTATTTAAGAAAGTAGTCCAGTTTGCCAGCCAAGATGGTGAAAAACTGACCAAATCTGGTGTAGAAAGCTACAGAATGCAAAATCCAGCCTAAAAACGGTGGCAGATGAAGAATACAAGCCAAACGCCTAAAATGATGAAGAGAAACCCTCAGAAAAGAAGGCGTTTCTCCAAGAAATGCCCAAACGCCTTAGTACAAGAGCCACGCACTTCACTGCAAACAACCTGAATTCTCACTTAGAAGGTACGGCCAAGAAGTATGATGTCTGCCATATGAAATGAAGGCGCCATCTTCCAAAACCCTCTGAAACTGATGAAGAAATCCAATAGGAAACACAGCTCAAGCCCAATAGAACCTCTGTATGAAGCTCTCACAAATTGCACAAATTCAGCTGATCTCTCACAGCCTCAAAAGTGCTCAACACTGAAGAGTTATCGTTCTTCAATGGAAAAATAGTTCAAACCCTGATCACAGGAGAATGCACAGGAAATAGCACAAGGCAAAGTTGAAATTGTCAAAAGATGAGTTTCTCATTGCTAGAAATGCCCTTTTATGCAAAGGCACGAATTCCAAGAAAATACGCCACTTTTGGATATTAAAATATTTTAAATAATATTTAATTCATTTCAATAGTATATGAATTAAATACTTGGGCGCACTTTATCCATTTAAGTGATTAAAATATTAAATCACTTTTTAGAGAATATTTAAGTGATATAAAAAAATATAAAGTCAACTTGACTTTATAATTAAATATTAAATCAATTAATATTTAAATCACTTAAAAACCCATAACTCACTCAAAACACCATATAATCCTGTGCCGTCAGAAGCTGTCGACTCCTGCACTGCCAACGCCTGCTGTGAACCAGTCACTGGGCTCTAAAAACCAAAACGATCAAACTCTCCAAAAAGTACCACTGACCCTCTAACCAATCCAATTAGCCCACAAAAGAAATAGACTAACCATCGCAAAACAAGATCACGTTGAAAAAGGGGACATTACATTTCTTAAGTTTGTGTTGCATTTAAATGAAACTATAGCTATACTAATGGGATTATAAATGTAATGTTAGTTCTCTATTTCAGATTTGTAAGAATGTTTACGCATTTCTTCAAATTTTGACTATGTTGTCTAATGGACTAAGATATTGGTTTATTTCTGGTAAAATGACCATTCTATATATTGAATATTATTTTGATGTAGGTTAGATTAGTGTAGTTTAGGTTCCAATAGTTTGCATAGCTCATTGATACCTACCTTGTCATATATCTTGAGAGCCCAAATTTATTAGTTATGTTCGGAAACATGCATTTCTAAGCTTCTAGATTGCATGAGAAGTAAGAACTCATAAATGAATCCATATGCAAGGATATGAATGTGTATGCATCTTTATTTGCAAGTGTAAACTAATGTTAATATGCTTGTTGAGAGATATTTAGGTCTACAAGACTAGTAAGCCAATGCAAGGGGTGTTCAATAACAAATCTTTGGGATATCCTTATGCAAAGAGTGTGATTCATTTCTCTTTAATTGTTATGTAAAGATCTCTAGAGATACCTATTGTGACCTATTTCACACATCGCCCCATTGCAAATGGGGACCCTTAGTAGTTCGCTTTTAGGGTTTAGCTTTGGGTTGCAATTTCATAAGTCCTTTTTGCTCTAAGAGTTTCAGGTTAGAGTTTGGAGTTATCACCCGAGCCAAGTAGAGAATTCAAGCCCGAAACTGTGCTTAGACGTCATGGAAGCACTCAGAAGGTCTGGAAAACGAGGATCGCTTGTGCTTTGAGTCAATTCTAACACTTCCTATTTTTTAGGGATTTTGCTTTTTTGCTTTTTTGCTTTTTTCATTTTTGGCACTTTTGGACCAATCCGAGATTTACTATTTTTAGAAAGTTTGCTTTTTGCTTTTTCTATTTTTAGAAAGTGTCAGGGTCCCACTGATAATGGAGTCAACGTTTCCACCTTTAGAATGAAAAATCAAGCAAAAAAATCATGAAAAAGCATTGAAAAATCAGGAAAAATCATCAAAAGGCAATGAAAAATCACGAAAAATGAAGGCATATGGCGAGGGTTTGATGATCCAGAAAGAGACAAGCACGAAATTCATGGCAATCAAGGATGAAAAATGGTATGAGTCTGAAGATAATGTCTGAAGAGCTTCCAAGTCCGCCATGGATATGGCAAAGGCATTAGGAAGTCCGCCCTACCTTGGAAGCAATATGGAAAGGCACCAACAAAGTCCGCCATAAAGAAGATGAGGAATGGCAGGAACTTCTTGAAGTCCGCCTAGCACATTGGCAAGTGAGCCACAAAGTCCGACCCACCTTGGAATGGATATGGCAAGGCATCACCAAAGTCCGCCATGCCTTTGGAAAACCCACTTTGAAGTCCGCCATGAGAAGAGGGGGAAATGGAATGAAGTTTGGAAAGTCCACCCTTGCCTTGGAATGAAAGTTATGAAGTCCGCCCATCTTAAGAAGTATGTCCAAAGCCATCACAAAGTCCGCCATAAGTCTTGGCATAGGCAAGACAAAGTCCACCTCACTTAAAGATGGAATGGCACAAGCAAGAGAAAGTTTGCCATGCTAAAAGGGAGTATGGAAAAGAAGTTCCAAAGTCCACCTAGGGAGATAAGGCTTAAAGTTTATGAAGTCTGACTTAGGCACCAAAGAGGAAATATCAAGCTAACTCCAAAGTCCGCCATAGGAAAAATGTTAAGATTATCTTGAAGTCCGACCTTGCCAAGTATAATGTGTCCAAACCTTGAGTAAAGTCCGAACTTGGAAGGAAAAAGAAATAAAAATGCATGGAATTAAACAAAATTCGCCAAAATAAACAAAAAAAAATACATGGATAGAATAAAATATTAAAGGTTGGAAAATCGAAAATCCACACATAAAACCTTTAATTATTTTCCAACACTTATCCCCAGCACTTAGCTAAAATTCGAGCTCCAAAGAAAAATCTAAAGATTTTGGATAAAGATGAAGATTGGAGAAATTAGAAACTTGCCTTGATGAACAAGAGAAAACAAGTCTAAGTTTGATGAACTTAAGAGAAAGGATGAAACTGCTAAAATAAATCGAACTTCTCAACCTTATAAGGAGTTTCAGCAAGTCATTTTCAACTCACAAGTTCGATTGAGAAGATAATTAAGCTATCTCCAAATCACAAAAGATAGAATTTCTGAGAGATAAAAAATTTTGAGAGATAGAATATTGGAGACTAAGTAATTTTTCAAGGTGAAGAACAAAGAAAGGGGTGAAATTCTGAGTTGGAGAACAAAATTTTCAAAAGACTAGCTTGCTTTTTCAGTGACAAAAACAGAATTCTCAAAGTTTCAAGTGAAATTACCATCCAAGAGTATAATTCCAGAATTTAGAATCAAAGTTTGATGGAATTCTTTATTCTACTTCTATCTTTATTCATTTATTCTTGCAAAATGCTTTTATTTTCAGCTTGATTTTTCACAGAAGCTGATTTTTAACAGGCTGAAAGTTAAAATTTTCAAGAGAAAGGTTAAAGAAAATCAAAATTAAAGTTTTAAACCTAATATATTTTCTTTTTCTCGCAGGTTGATGACCACCCGTGGAAAACCTTCAAGAAAGGCACAAATGAAGTTCGCGAGCAAAGGATTTCAACCAGAATCAAAAATCAACTCCAAGTGGAAGAACGTCACAGACAGAAATCTTGGACATGTTGACTTCAAGGAATTCAAGAAAAGGATGTACGAACTAGATGGACTCCTGCCGATAGCTATTGCTCGGAGAATGATGCAGAATGGTATAGTCCAAGCAACTAGATTTCCTCTAGCTGTGTAGTGTGTTGAGCTGATAGTGGAGTGTGCCAGACACTACAACCCGCAAGAGAGACAATTCATTGTGCCTGATGGAAGAATTTTGGCACATCTCGGAGAGTTGGCTATCCAAGAAGCATTTGGCTTTCCCAGCTACAACCGAACTTCATATAAGACTAAGGAAGATGCAAGGAAACTTTTTGAAGACCAGATGGATCAGTGTGCAACCAACATTAACAAGACATGGTTGGAAAAGCCAAGGCTTTTTGTAAAGAAGATGCTAAATAAATTACGCCGAACAAACTTCAAGGAAGACTATGGTGATATGATTTTGCTTTTGAACAAGATAATGGGCAGCCCTCAAGGTGCTCCATTTGAGACTTGGATGTACTTCATTGATGAGATCGCCTAAGGAGTTAGAATGTTCAATTGATCGAGGATGATTAGTGACAACATCCATGAGCAGCTGGTGAATTTGGAGAGGACTAAATCTTTCTATATGAGTTCTTATGTTATCTATCTACTGGCAAGGGCCTATAGATATTCAGGATTGATTTGCCGAGGTGTGGTAGGCAATGGAGAAAACGAGTTTAAGCCATATGATTGCTACCCCCAGTTGCAGTTATCTGCAAAATCTCATTTCAGAAGAGCACATGATGCATTCCTAATGTACATAACAAGGATATTACAAGGAGGAACGCATCAAAGGCTAACCCATGAGGCTAACAGCCTTATCAGGAAGTATGGATCCTGGTATATCCAATTTCCAAGATTCACCTAAATCAGAATTCAGGGATTCACTGGAAATCCTTTCAAGCTCCCAATTTATCCCACCAACAGAATGATCTTATTGGAGGTTCTTAGGCAACTGGAAACATATCAAAACTTCCAGAGAGTAAAGAGCAAGGCAGCCATCACTTTTCCATTCTTTATTGGAAATATGGAAGAATCTTGCCCATCGGCACAGGCAGCTGAAAGTGCCAGGTTAGAGATGCAACAGTATCCGTTCACGTCATACAGGTCCAGAGTTGATTTTGACCCTCACCATCACATCGGGGTCGTGAATGGAATAAAATACAAACACAAGGTAGACCTAGAGGACTACTGGGCAAACACTGCAGATGAATTTGATGTCTAGAAAAGACTATGGTCCAGACTGTCGGTTAGCTTAATCAGGACAATCGAGCTCTTTCGTGTACCAGATCAACTTGAAGATGATGGCGAATATATTCAGCCAAGTTTTGATGAGAGTCGGCCTCTTCTTCCCATAAGATGATCAGAACCGGAACTTGCAAACTTGACCACCTTCATGAGGCTAGTCATCAAGTATTCACAATGGTGGACAAATCAGCAGATCCAGAAGCTGCGGTGGAAAAATGTGAATCTGACTTACAATCTAATGGGCAAAGCAAAATCTTACTCTTCAAATGCTGGTGCGTCCCAAGGTGAAGAGTCGATTGAGAGCACCAATCCCAGGAAAAGGAAGGAGGCAAAAGAAAAAAAATTGTAGATGAAGAACCTACCCGAAAGAAGCATAGATCAGAGCCTCTTCATTCTGCCGTGTCCGCGAACATGAATGAGATATTAGATATTGATGAGTCATTAGGAGACATAAGGATTCCTTCTCCCATTCCTGTCCAACCAGAGGATGATGAACCACCATCTCCCACAGGCACAGAGATACTGGAGTCTGACAATGAAATTGATACTCTGGACAATGAATTCCAAGAAGGAATGATTTCCGCCCTCAAAGGAATTCAAGAGATTCCATGTGCACAGGATATTCAGGAAGAAGAAGACACCAAGCAGCCTATTATCCCTGATTGGCTGAAGGAGAGATTGAAGATAAAAGAGCAAGCAGAAATCCCAGAGGAAGATGATATGGCCGATTTCTTGGCAAGATTGGAAGCAGTTAATGTAAAGAAGCCTACCAGAACATTTTCCACCATCCAAAGAGATGAAGTCGGGCATCGTATAGTACAAATTGTTGTACCGACAGTTGATAAGTCAAGGGAGGATATTGCTCCTCAGGAATATGCCATCACCATTGTCAACTTGGGCCCAACCACAAAAGGTCAGGAAGTGGAAGACTTGGATAATTCAGTTGCTTCTATCAAAGCAAGGCTCAAAAAGGAAGTAGCAAAGAGAAAGGACTACCAGAAGGAAGTTGAGTGCTTAAAAGAATATATTCAACATTTAACTAAACCTCTTGATCAGGCCAGCTCAGCAGTTCCTCCATTGATGAACTCTTCACAGGAGACTTTTGAAGAAGAAATGACCACAACCTGAGAAACCAAAGGATGGATAAACAGCAAAAGTGAAGAAGTGGTTGTAATTGCAGAGAAACTAATGTTGGCATATGGGCAAACTTTCTCTATGCTCTCAAGAATTGCAACTCTAGCGGAAGCGTGGGACAAAGCTCAGGATATCCAAGATAGGATTATTCCGTGCCTCAAAGTGCTGAAAGGAGTTCCGAAGCAGGAACTAATCGATGGGAAGGTTATTGCAGCAGGCGCTACATATGATTTCAACAGTTGGTACATGGCATTGATTACACGAAATGAAGTCCTAGAAAAGGTGAAGGCTAATATTATCCGAGTTGAGGAACGGACAAAGGAAATTCGGAACAAGATTCTACTTGTGGCGGCAGATGCACTTGAGAAAGACATTGTTTGAGCAAACGACATGCAGCTTGAAAATCTGAAGCATAGAGTTCGAGAAATCTTCTTCGCCACCACTGGGCCGATCCTTAAGAAAAATTTGACTAAGGCAGCCAACTTCTTGTCCATCTGGCATGCCTTCCAACAACAAGAGTCAGAGTGGGAAATTGCTTTCACGGAATGTGCGGATGATTTGGACATACTGGAATACAAGGTCAATATGTTGCCACGTGTCACGATGGAGGAGGTCAGCACAATAGTGTCTAGATTCATCCAATACAATGCCACTAAGGAGGCTAAGGATGCGCCCCCTCAAAGATAGCTCCTCGCGCCACTTCACTCACTAATTACTCACTGATTACTGATTGTTATTCTGGGAAACCCTAGTTAGGGTTACTTTGTTTTAATCTCTGCCATTGATCTTGGATCAATCTTGGCCGTCTATTTCATTTCCAAAAATTCTATATAAACTCTCATTCTCTCATTTCATTGTATGGGAGAGAGTCTTATGAAATTGTTGCTCATAACTACATTGAGAATAAAAGTTCATATTGCATGATTTGCTTTGAATCCTTCTATTGTCAAGTGGTTGCATGGTTACATATGCTTCTTCCACCTAGAATAGATTAAAGTAGTATTTGATTTGAATGCATGTTAGATGAATGATAGATTGATAGTATAGATTGGTGAAACTTTCGCTCATACTTTCTTTGAACGGATGATTTTCGTTCAATGCGTAAAGTTAGACTGAGTTTATAATGTGGATGCTTTAATGCTTACTTTGAATAATATTGTTCTCTTGATGGTACCATTCATGGTAAAGAAACCTTAAGCACAAATCCTAGAAGATTGCACTTGCTTTGTGTAGTTGTTGTTAGCGTGGCGAAGCAAAGTATTGTTCTTAGTTTCACTCAATTCGTACCGTCTCTTGATTTCATAGAAATAGTATAGGACTTCTAAACCTTTATCCCTTTTTCCCCTTTTTTTAAAAAATTGAAAATCCCAAAAAGAAATAGAGCATTCAATGTCAAATCCACCTAAGTCCTCACTTATGAGTAATTTGTCAAACATAAGTCCCTTTGTGTTACCAGCATATCACAACGCCCATTGAGCTTATCCACATGTCAAGACCTGACTGAAGAAACATTGGAATTTCCATATGATCTTTTTGCAATCTTAGCATATGCGGTAGTTTTTCAAGAGAGGATAGAGCATCTTTGGAATCTTTATTCTAGAGTGTTCGGTGTCACAAAACGCACATCAACAATACCCTCCTTGGCCCTATAGAGCTAGATGTGTAGAAGAGTTGTTAGTCCTATCAATTGGCCCATGATTGCCTATATTTTGATCATGAATCTTACCTAGATATGCAAATCAACTTCATTTCCAAAGTTTGGATTTTGAGGTGAAATCTCTAGTATTGCAAGGTACAATTTGGAGCACCAATAGATAACAAAGAAAGAACACTCTAGAATGATGCACGGACATTGAATATGCGCATGAATCTAGATATGCACTCAACCAAATTAGACTTCATGGATGAAACATTATCAGATCTTGCAAAACAATTATCAAAATTTTATATGTCACCCATTTAGGCTTTTTAGTAACAAAAGATCTTTAGAGACATCTTGACATTCCTAAGATGATCAAGAACCGTAAGGACATCAAGGCATCCCCTTGACCTTCCAAATCAAGAAGACATCCCCAAATTGAGGGGGTGTTCCCTTGTTCTACTGACTTTTGGGTACAGGGCAGGGACATTTCCTCCCTATGCCTATTTTCAAGGATGGGCATAAAACCCAAGGACATTTCTTTGACGAATGCTAGATTATACACAAATCTATAGCTCTTCTTTTCAATACTTATAAATAGACTATTGGAGACAATTCCAAAAACTACCAATAGGCTTGGGCTTTTTATCATTGGATTGAACTTGCATAAAGCAAACCCATTTGTTTGTGGAAGGGGACTCACAACTATTTATTACATGGCTAGAAAGTGCAGCAAGTCTCTAGCACCTTCACAATTGACAAGGAGCAACAAACTTTATGTCAAACTCTTGGGCACATTACATAAGGCATTGCTTAGCATATGTATTTCTTCACAAAGATCAAACTTGGTCACATACAAAGAGAGTCTAGCAAGGTCATGGACAACTTAGCTAGACTTTACATCACCTAGGCTCAAAGAGAACCTAGTCTCACTAGAAGGAAATATACAACCATCCAAGGAAAGAACGATTTTCACATAACCCAAATAGAGAAATCTATGCAAACAAGTATTCAGAATCCATATGCAAAAGAATAGACAACATACCATAAAAGATGACACAAGATATACCCTCGGAAAACCCTCAAGAAGGAAAAACCCAACCTCCAAAATCATCCATCACTCATGTATTATTTAGCAATGAAACCATTACAATACATCTTCAAAGTCTCTATTAATGCTTTTGCAACACAAGCACTCCATGTGAACAAGCATGTAACCACACATCCCATGCCATGCTTCAACCCTCATAAATGCAAACAAGAAATGCTTTCAACCCCTTAGCCAAATTAGCCAACTAGCCAACCTTAAACAACTACCCATGTGCTTGCTTTTATAGACATAAGCTTGAACAAAACCACCAAGTGGTATTACATAAACCATGTAACTAATACCATGAGCTTACAAAACCATTAAACCCCACATTTACTTTTTGATACTAAGTTTTCTCAATATTAAATATTTTCCCAATATGCAAATCCACACTAAATATTTATCACAATATTACATACAACACATAAAGTGGCTCCAAGAATGCTAACCCATGTGATGCACACATCCCTAGATCCCCTAGGTGCACCACAAATAATATTAAATTAAACATTATAACATTATGCAAGGTGGACAACACACCTTTTCCTAACACTCACCATATTTAACACAATTCTCTTCCTAATGCCCCACAAAAACTTATTGATATTTGATCTTCCTAAGTTTTCCCTAGACATGGGTTCACGCAAAATACTAATATCTTAGCCACCACTTTGCCCCCATATTCTCCCTAGTTGTCATTTCACACCCTCAATACTTCATTTCGTTTTACAAAAGATCAACTTTTATTTCAAAAAATTAAAGATAAGTTCATACAATTTTGGAATAGTTGAATCAGATTTGACTTTCCATGACTTGAGAAAAGTGAGAACAAAGATAAGATCAGATTTGATTTTAGAAAAGTAGAAGAACAGATGTAATCGATCTCAGTTGATTTTGAGAATCTAAAAATAGAGATTAAACTCTATTTTTTTAAAGTCGCAAGATCAAATGCAATATGACGTGATTCAGAAACATCAAAATACATTGAAGAAAGGGATTGGAGATGCCCTTGAGTCTTCACTTTGTCATTTCTTTCATCTAAATACTTTTAGACACTTCCTAGTAGCTGCAAACTTAATTTTTGCCTATGTTCTACGGAAAATGTCCCGACTCCCCATCTCTCGATCACTAGTCTCTATCCCCATCCCTCGTCCTTCTACCCATGCTATTTCCCAATTCAAATGTCATTTCCTAGAAAGGTGGCAAAGCAGCTATATTGTTCAAGAGATCAACTTTATTAAGATAGTGGATAGGGATAGAGGATTGAAAAAAAGGGTATAAAGATAAATATTAAATATACGAATGGAGAAAAAAGAAGCAAATTTATGAATGAGTATAATTTATAACAGGATGCAACCACTATCAAAGAGAATGAGAAATGAGAGTGCCAACAGACGGAAGATGCAACATAAGATTAACAAAGGAAAAGTTATAGCCAAATTCTGCCTCTAGATATATTTTAGGTATGTTTATTTGTTTTATGATCAGTTTAATTTATTTTATGTTATCTTGTTAATGGTTTTGAGAGTGCCAACTTTACATTGAGAATGGTGGAAGACATAGCAATTTTCAAACTCCAGTATAGGGACAAGGACCCCACTCAATCCCCGTCCCCCTACTCACATCTTGTGATGATTATATTTATATGTAATAGAAGCATGCCTTTTTTCATTCAGTCTTGTGCCCTGGTTTAAAATGTTATCCTTATACCGAAACCTGAACCCTAGTCTCCAGGTGGCAATGGTACTATAAGGTCATTGTTTCCACATCCATGTTCCCAATTGGTTGTAGAATCCGCGCATAATACAGGCAATTCGGTATGTGTACCTACGGGAGTTTAGAAGCTCTGAGAACCGAAATTTCATTGCAGTATAAAATTTTGGTTAGGGCTTTATATAATAATTATAAAAGAGAGAGCAATATTTCAATTTTTAATACTATTTCAGAGGCAGAAAAAACCTGATTTGGATCAGGGTGTCATCTGCCTGGCTCCAGCCTCTATAGTACTCTCTATGGCTCTGAATGGTTTCCACACACTGATTAACTCGAAAAAAATTACCTCTGTACGACAGTGGTTTTCACACACTGATTACCTCGGTAAATGTTGCCTTTATATGAGTAGTTATGGCTCTGAGTACTTTTCAGGCGTTAATTACCTTGGTAAAATGTTGGAAGCAGTTATGGATTGTCTTCAAGACAGTGTTGATTAAGCATAGACCGCATTGTTTCAATTTTAGCACATAATTATTACAACCTGTTTGGGTATTTTATTCCTAAAATTAACAGTCGAAATCATTTAGCTGAAAAAAGCAATTTTAACTCACCAGAAAGAGAAGCAACCAGAGTGGGGTGGTAAACAATGAATCCCAGAGCCTTCAATGCTAGAGCAGCTCTGCGAAATCCCGAGAAAAAGAAAATACAAAATGAGATTGGGTTATTTTGTTTCTATTTTTGAAACTTGCATGGCCATAGAAATTATATATACATACTGTCATCTTACATTTCTTCATCTTGGTAGGAGATGTCGGAAAGAATGGAATTTAAAAGAGAGGGCAATTGTTGTTGTATAGGTTTGGGGTCGTCTGTTAGCTGTTGCTCGATTTGCAGGAGTTGGGAATACGCGTCTGAACGCTCTGCTTCGCTCTTTGAATTTACCAACACTTTTGCAATCTCTTCACACGCCATTGTTGGGCTGGATTGCGAGGAATTACTCAGATCTGTCCTACAAGTTCCAGAAATTGGCTCGGCTTTCGCGCCAACTTTCTCCCTCTCTTTCGAATCTTTCTGAACTTTTTTAATTATTTTTTTAATCTTTCTAAACATATTGATTTTGTCTTTTGTGGGGCTCTAATGTTAGTTCTAATGCTAAATTTGACGGTCGACTCTGGCTGTCAACCAATTTTTTTATAACGGTTATCCATTTGAGATTCCCTTCAAATATATATATATATATACATTAAAATAATTTTATATAAATATTGATGGTATGGTCAAAATCTTTTCATGTGATATAGTCTTTTTAAAATCTTTTCATGTGATATATGGTGGGGGGCAAGTGGGCACCTTGCCACATATTATTTTGTGGCAAGGTCGGGTTTCTACAGGGTTAGTAGGTGTTAACACATGGACTGTCTAGGTGACGATCCGAAGTGGCAAAGGAAAGTACATGGGCGTCTGATTGGCAAAGAGGTCTGAGCAAGTTGGGAAGTTTGAAGACTGATGAAATGATGTTTCATAAATGCATCTTGCTCTTTGTGGCATTTTCTTCGGCGGTAATTATGGCAAGTAAAGGCAAATCTACAGTCCGATCAGCATAGATACGACACACTCTCCCTGCTGGCATTTCATGACTCCACCTCGCATAGATTCGGCGCCGGGTGGCATGCGAGCAGGGAAATTTGGGTGGCATGCACGCTTTTGCACAACGTAGTAAGTGCACTAGGCTAGGCGAAATGAGAACCATAAATATTGATGGGTGGCACGGTTTTTGCCAAAGTTTGGCATTTTTCTAGGTTTTCTCTTGTTCTATGAGGATGGCGGAGAGGTCCAATTTTATTGTGGAGATGAATGTGGAGGTGTTGTAACACCCCACCACGCAAACCCCGAAGGACAACTTATAATCTACAATTTATAGCACAATTATTTTTTTTTAAGTAAAACTAATATAAAATGTATATTAATATACATCACTTATAATGGAACTATACATGTACATTATCTAGCTATGTCCTTTGGGGTAAACATGACTACATTACTTAACCTAATCACATTCCCATACCGATAATTAACAAACTCGCAAGCTTCCATTTCAAACCCATTATTAAATAAACAACATCCATTACATTACACAAACATCCTGCACACTTATGAATTTAATTATAAATATTTCCACAAATACAAGACCACTAAAGATCATATATTATGAACCAATAACCACATAATAATACCAAGGATCAATATACATTACATTTATTGTAAGAGTTACATCGTTACAAGATTACAATGATACAACAATGCTTCCCCACATGAACGAGAATGATACATCAATGACATAGAGTAATACAATAGAAATTAATGTATACCTAGCATCAATACTGGTTCCAACTCTGGTACTACTCTAGAGTCACTGCAAATGGTACAACTTTCGTGTATCTCGATCTTCAACTAGGGACCCAATGGGGTGCATAGCACGTTCCACTCGACCATGTGGACCCTAAGGCCTACCCCCCATGCTAGGAGATGACAAGTAGGACCCACAACATAAGATAGTCAAGTGAACAAGGCTAACAAAACTCCACGACAAGAGCAACAACAAACACAAGGAACATTCGCTTCCAGAGGAACAAGAACAACGAAGGGGAAAACAACAAACATACAAGGTTGCTAAAGGGAAGAGTGTCATCGCATGGCTCGATATGGGTTACCCAATGCGGATCTTCATAGGTTACCGACCCCCATCCTGGGTTACCCTCACAACCTCAACCGATCCCTGGCCCCCATTCTTACACATGCGAAATCAACTCGCCTCTCATGAAGACAAGGTGGTTGATTTGCCATTCCAGGCCTTCTCGTCGCATCTCAAGCCTATACGAGCACTTGAGCCTTGAGAGGCATCCATTATCTTTTTATTAGTGTGATTACTACCCACCCCTAACTGTTTATTAGGTTATCACTTATTTAACTCAACTTCCACACGAATTACCCTAGATGCCACTTAGAACTTCGGCCCCCATGGGAAGCCACTCTCCCTACTAGCAACAAACACCTCAAAATCATAGACTGGGTAAGCCAACTTGCACAACTATCAAAGCAAAATAAGTAAATACATCAAGTGAGGCATGCACCATCTCACGCTAGATATCCATAACAAAACAACTTCCAAGTGCAAGGCTAAAACCCACCAAAATCCAATCAAGCATAAGAGCAACAATTCACAAGGAACCAACAAGAAGAGCCAATTATAAATCAACATTTTTCTCCTCCTTTGGAAGCCTAAAACCAACTACCCAAGAACTCACAATCGAGGGTAAATAAAAGTAATACGGGTTTCCTAATAAATTCCAACACGAATTCAATGAATAAAATCTCCTCAAATTGGTGGGCGGATGGGTGGGCTCCCACCCTCGCCCCCCACACAGACAATGGATGTCTATATGGCCGGGTGGTGGGGTGTGGGATGGACGCATGGCACTTGGTCGGGCGTCGGTAATCAAAACAACCTATCAAATTTAGCAGTTTGCGAATGGCAATGGAAGGTTTAATCGACCGCCTCTTTGCTCGGACAAATTGAAGGGAGTCTAGAGGTATGATGGGCTCAAGTATCACGAAGCCAGCTGGGGGACACGTAGTGCACGACCTACATTATTCTGAGCGAGGACATGCCGAATGGTAAGCTCCATAAAATGCATTGATTACAGGTCTGCGGGGGAGGAATTTCCTTTCATGCGAAGGACAGATTTGCAAAGCTCCTAATCTCGATCCGTACTCGATGACTGACGGTTCATTATTGGGCTCTCATGTTAAATTTAGGAAGCCCTCTCCTAAATTTAGGTTCGGCTCCCTGGTTTCTGCTTTTATGTTTTTGTTGCAGGGTGATCCGGGTGCATCTTCGGCTATGGCGAGGCTGGCGAAATCGAAGTTCACCATCATCATATCGGCGGAAGGTCTTGACTCCTTCGGGGTCGACACCCCTGTTTCTCTTGTGGCAATAGAAAGGCAAATTGCCTTTCGGGAAGTAACGGACCAGCGTCTCAAACGAATCTTGCTTGAAGATGACCCGGCGACGGTAGCAGCAGTGAAAATGGTCCTTGGAAAGGAACATTTAGAGCGAAAAGAATTTGCAAGGGACAATACCCAAATTTCATCCAGGTTTCTTGCTTCGCTCTTGGACATTGCCACCCCGAAGTCATTGGCTAAGGATTTGATGGCGCGACTGTTTCGGAAGGATTTGCTCGGGGGCATCGATATCTCCCTGAAGGCGGCCCTCTTGGGTAAGGGCATACCACGCCCGGTGGACCTGGCCACCATGTGGGACTCGGATGATGCTATCAAGATTTACCCCTTTCTTTTGGATCTCAAAGGCTCCGAATTGTCCCGGCATCGCACACTGGCAGACGTGGCAGTGGAGTTTCTGAAGAAAAGAATGAAGCTAGTGCCAGTGGAGGGAATGGACTGGGTGGAAAGTTTTATATGCTTTGCAGAGGTAAATGGTTTCTGGGTTTAAGTTGGGAAGGGTTATTGTTCGTCTGGTCTCTGCCTGTTAATGTCTTGGTAATCGTGGTTTCTGCGAACTGGAGTTTAATTTTTTTGTAAATTTGTAATCTTGGAGGAAGCAAGTCTTTGTTTTTATTTTGCTCGATGTTTCCATTTTGGAAATGGGTCAAACTCTGTCCTGTTAGTTTTTTGGCTGTTTGAAGCTCATCGATGGAATTTTCCTGCAATGCAGACGCATGTATATTTCTCTGAATATATATAAAATCTTCACCTTACGTATCAAAAAAAAAAAATCTCCTCAAATTGAAATAACTCAAGAGGACAATACATCAAAATGGAACCATCAAAAATCCACCTCTAGTTTCACTAACACAATCAAAGTGATAAATTTTAAAGAACATTTTAAATCATCAACACATTTTATCTTTTTACTCACAATGAAGTCATTTAAAATAATTAAAGGAATTATGTAAACATATTTTATAAATATCTCAATATATATTTTATCATAAACAAATTACTTTCAAATATATATATATATATGTTTGTGTGTGTGTATGTGTCTGTGTTTATGTGTGTGTGTGTCATTATAGATTATTACATATATATATAGTTATATAAATATACTTAATTAAATACTTTGTTGTTTCAAAATAAACAATATTAAATCTGATAGCAATAAATACTCTTGTCATTTACAACAAATTGAAACCTTAACTACACACACGTATATATATAATCTAAAACAAATGAATATCGAACAACCTAACAAAGCATTGGACGCTAAAATGAGGATCGAATATCCTACCAAGGTGCGGGCGCCACCTACAGGACTCTTAACAACCGATCTCACCCTATGCATAAGTCCACCAAAAGAAACAATAATAGCATCTATCAATATAAGGGGAAGTTAATCAAAGGTTTCCCCAATTTGAATCCCATGCAGCCAGTATCACAAACATAACAGAATTAAAGAAAGTAGTAGATACGCCATTTAAATCGGTTGTCATCACAAACTACAAATTTACAAAGATATCAAATGCAATTTTCATCAAACAAAAACAAGGAAAAACTAACAAAACACCTCCTCCTACCAAACATATATATGCATCTATAAACTATGCCAGATGTTGCAGTCCATAGGCGCAACCAAATACATCTCTACAAGCTTAAATAAGTGTCATACTTTATAGGAAGTTTGGGAGTATAGAGTAACAAAAGCATCGATATACTAGCCAACACCAAACTCCATAGGCACTGTAGACATCCAATTTGACCACTTCCATATGATCAAAGACGTCTCCTTATTCATCCAATTGCTTATCCCCTCTGTTAATATTAATTAAATCATTTGTTTAATTAATACCTTGCATCTTACATAGGGTTCATAAAGTATTTAGTTAATAAATACTTTACCCCTCTTCCTCCCCTAAATTAAATAAATACACCATTTTATTTAATTTAGTCATATTCCCCTTTTGGAAATAAAATTCATTTTTTAATTCCTCTTTTCTCCCTCATTGTCACATCCTCCAACTTTTGCAAGTTGGTCTCTAATCCATCTTAACTTCTTCATCTTCCTCTAATTAACTATGGTTAACATATGCACACCCCTAATCATCATTAGGGTCACATCCTCCATAATCTCCCACTTGCTTCTAATAAGTCATTAGTCCATCTAACTAAGTACTTGCACAACCTTAATCATTTGGTTAGTCTAACCTAATCCTCTTCTCATTTATGGCATGTGTCCTTAAGTCAACCTTATTAAAGGCTTTCTCCTTTTGGGCAAGGCACTCCACTTCCTCATGTGAATTTTTAATTCACTTTTAATCCCCCAATGCACTCAAAAGGAATTTTTAATTACTTCACTTCTTTCCACATGTCCTCTCTTTATTCTTTATTCTTTCCCATCTCCCCATGAGAATATTTGAGGAATTTTTAATTCCTCACATGTCCTCTCACCCGCATGGGGACAAAGACCTCCTTTATGAGGAGATCTTGTTCAATCCCAAGGTACTTTGTACCCCCCTCCATGTCATGTACTATCCTTCCACCTCATCTCCACCTCATCTTTCTTTGGCCTCTCCCCATGCCACATGTCAAGATGTGAGGGCTTGTGAGTTCTCAACTCACCTTGGCCCTACATCTTGATATTTGGTGGCTCAATCTTGACCATCCATCTCTTCTAGGAATTCTCAAAATTCCTATAAATACCCCCTCTTTTCTCTCATTTTGGGGGAGATCATTTTGCTAGCCAAACTCTTGCAATTTTATTTATCAATCTACACTTAGTCATTTTCATGTTTTCATCCATTTCCATCCATCTTCACATCATCATCTAGTTTGCATATCTTGCCATCCAAGGAGCATACACATCCAAGATCGAAGGGCCAACCAAAGGATCGATTCGAGACAAGGTATAATGTTCCATTTGTTGCTTTTATCTTGTGTTGATTCCAACTTAGGCTAATCTTGAGGTGTAGGTTGTTTTGGTGTTTATTTGCACTCCTTAGTTTGCTGCTCATTTTCTAACGCATATATTCGACCTATCACAGGGACAACCAACAAATTTTTGCAGGGTTTGAAAAAGAACCACACCACGATGGGAGTAAAGAGGCATCAAGGCTAACACAAAAGCATCGAATTACCTAAATCCATGCATTGGTATAATAGTCGAATCACAACAGTGAATACATCTATCAATTACAAGGCGTTGAGACTATTTTCATCCTCCTATTGAATATCATGAGGCCGACTTACAAGCAAAACAAATTCGCAACATAAATAAAATTGAATTCTCAGTCCTTCAATGACTTGCAAACACAAACAACAATCCTCTTAAAAAGAACGATTTGATTCATTGAACGAAATTCAAGCAATCATTTGACATGATGGAAAGAATACATTTTCATAAAATGGATAACAAAATCAATTACAATACCAACTTGAACTCTTACGCTTGGTAATGGAGAAGATGTGTTGAAAAGAATTTCTTTCGCAACCACTAATCCGTACTCCTGGACTTGGTCACTTCCAGAAAATTATTCCACTTTGAAAACCACTTCAATCCGAAAATTGTATTATTTTCTAAATTAATTTTGCAAAGCAAGGTTTTTTTTTTCGAAAATAAAATCAACTGATAATCATTTTCCAAAAATAATGAGCACCATAAAAAAAAACTGGAAAGAGTTTTGTTTTCCAAAATAAAAATCCAAGAGATAAGTTTTTGAAACCAAAAATAAACAAGTTTCCAATTCAAATTTCAGTTTGGAGTCATGCATGTGCACGCACTCCGTCTTTTTCTATTTTAAACTTGTTTTTACATCTCGTTCGAAAGCCTTATCTCTTTATTTATTTAAAATCACATTACTTTTCCATATTTAAATAATTATCCTTTCATGATAATAAATTATCAATTATCATTAAATACAATTTAATACAATACTTTTTACAAAGCAATTTTATTTATTTATTTAACAATAAACCATTTACTTTCTATTTCACAAAAAATGATTTATTTAATTATTATTTTAAATTCTAAATTTATTTAAATTACCTTGTAATCAATTTTAATTTAATTAACTGATTAAACAAGGTCATTTAAAATATTAAGTTCACCACATAATTCAATAACACATTAAACAACGAAATCAACATGACATCACAAATAAACAACTTATTCAAATGTCCAAGAAGGCCAATACGGAGGGGCACTATAAGTGCTGGTGAGTCTAGGCCTCAATACCGCAATCCACTTGGACAATAAAGCTTGACAGACTGCTTTCAAAGCAATAACTAATCAACGTCTAAAGAGGATCATGTTAAGGCTAGATCATCACTGGTGGTGGCAGTGAAGATTATTTTGGGCAAAGGGTATTTGGCGAACCGGGAGACATTTCGGGTTAACACCCATATTGTCTCCCAATTTTTAGCATCCATGCTCGATGTTTGAACACCGAAGGAGAAGGCGAAGGTGATCATATGCAAACTCTTCAAGAAAGAGATTTTGGTCAAGTTGGATGAGACCCTCTAGGCGACATTCCTGGGACATGGTGCATTGTGGCCTAATCTCCCTCTAGTAAAGGTTCTCGTCGAGGTTCTCAAAATTTATCCCCTACTGCTGGATTTAAAGGGAATTGCACTGGTTCGGCACTGGCAAATTGCGGCCTACGGGTAAGCTTTCTCGAGAAGATGTTAGGGCTTGAACCTATCATTGGATTTGACTGGGTGCCTAAGTTTGATCAATTCGCTAAATTGAATGGCTATTAGGTGGCAGTGAGCTTGTTCAGGTAATAGTCTATGAATATAACCATCCTAATGCAATGTCTCAAGTTTTTTGTTATTATTCTAATCTTTTATGGCTTTGGCTGAGAATCGTTTTTGGGGGTTTTGGTCTAGTTCGGTGCTGGCTGAGGGGTGTATGTTGGCTGGTTTGTTGCGCCCCGTTTTGTTAGTTGGTCGGGGTTGCGGTCTATTTGTTTTGTTGGGTAGGGTCTAGCATTTTTTCTCTAGAAATGGTATCATATGGCTCTTGCTATGCAGACATTATGTAAACATCTTTTATAGTTAATAAAATTCTACTTACGCATCAAAAAAAAAAATTGTATTTTAAGATAAAATTATTTAAGTCGGTATTGGCATAGTGTGATGGTTTAAATGTGGTATTGTTGTTCTTGTCACCAATATTCAAACCCTATTGGGGTGTTATTGTTAAGTGTTTATGTTGGGAATGAGGTCCCTTGTATGTGACTTCACCAATTCATAGCTCTTGATAAAAAATGTTTACCAAAAAAAAAAAGATAAAAATATGCCATCAAGTTAGCGAAATGAAAATTGGTAGGGGAAAAGCATGATGATCACAATTTTTCTTGTATAGATTTGTTAACTCTTGTTGGCAAGTAGGCTATTTATACATGCAATCAACCAATTAAAATCAAGAATTAAACAATTTAATGTTTAAATTTATTGTTCTTTTCAAAATTTACAAATAACCAATTTAAACTTCTTCTAAATTAACTCTTATAATTTCTCCATGCATGAGCAATGTTAGTGTTGTCTCCTCTATCTTTCACATAATTCAATGTTTCAATGATCATTAGCATCTTGGTTTTAATTTATTTCAATAGCATTGGATTCTTTATTATTTATTTGTAGTGCATACACATCATCTCATACTAAAGTTCTAATAAGAAATTTGAGACACTTTAGTGAATTCTATTTTTCTCCATCAAATAATAAAGTTGTTTGTCTAGATACATGGCCTACAATAAACAATTTGTTGAAAAGCATAAATAAATTACTCCTCACATTTGTCGAATGTTTGAATATATGTATCTCCATACAAGGCATAGTGTACATTGGATTTACAATGTAATGTCTCTCAGGTGGTGATCAATGGAAGCTGTACTAATATATACTATCTAATGTAATCAAACTTCATTAACTTTTTATGGAGATTGTATAATTGCTTGGCCTGAAAAAGTAGACAATTTAAAGATAGCGGACCTTGAATTGGAAACAACAAACATCCTTAAAATTGATCTTGATCAAGCTTAAAATGTGAAGCATGAGCCTCTAGGACTGCAAGTAAATCCTCACCTTTTTTTTTTTTGCTTAAAATTTATTTTTTTATTATCCTTAACAACAATTGTCCAAAGAGCAAGTTAGAGTTTTGCAAGTTGTCATAAAAAGGATATTTATTTTTATAAGAGGTTTCATAGGAACAAGAGCAACTTATATATTGTAGATGTATGGCACATGGCAAAAACATCTTGAAATGCTTGTAAACTTAAATTCATATTGGGAAGTGTATTGACTTTTTGATTAGGTGGGAGACAAAAAATCATAATATATAATTACAAAAATTACTTGTTCATTGAATGATGTTCTCAATAGCAAAATTTTAACCCTAAATCAATAAAAGGTAAATAAGATATTATAAGATATTTAATGACAAAATTGAGTGAGAATAGAACAAAAAATTATAAATATATCAAATCTAAATTAGACAATACATGTGATAAAATATTTTTAAAAATTTAGAAGTTTAAAAAAAAGAATAATGTGAACATTCTCATTCACTCCTAAAGAGAAAACAAGAGTTGTGAGCTAGCTGGAGTCCCTGCCTTAAGCAATATTGGATGTTCATGTTAAAGATGCAACAATGCAAAGAATGTAGAGGATGAAGAACAAGAGTTAATACTCGGTAATCCAAAAGAAGACACATCAAAACACAATGTAATGGACAGGTGAAGCATGTTCAGGTACCAAATAAAGGTCAGTGATTTATTAATATTTAAGCAGTAATATATAGTACAATCCAACTTAATGGTTGAAAAGGCGTAGTGTTTTGTTTTGATGGCAATGTAAATTGAAATATGAAGTTGTATATACATTGGAAGTATTTTCTTCTTTCTGCCTTGGTATGTTGTGTCTGTTGGATCCAAATTTTCTTGCTATAAAATTGCATGTTCTTAGAAGGTTCTGGAAAAGTTAGCTCAAGTTAGAAAATTAGAAAAGCAATAGAAAATGGAAGTTAAATTCATATGCTTACCATGTTTAGTTGATATTATCATTGAGATTGCAATATAGAAAATAGTAGAGAATGTTGGATATCTTGTATAAAAAACAATCAGTAGTGAAGGGTTAAGCTTTCCAAAATGTACTTGTCACAATGTGTTACTAAAGAATGACAATTGCTTGATGCAATTTTTGGTGCAATTTTCCATATTGCAACAGTGCAGCATAACTACCATTGCTAAGCTGCAAGTAGCTTCTTAGCTAGGTGGAGGTGTGACGGGGTTGTCTTGTTTGACAACTGCTATGATGCAATTATCCATTGCAAGTGTAAATGTTCCTTGTAATTGAAATTTACGTAGCAAGAACATTATTGTAGACTTGTCTTTTTGTAATTTTCAAATGGTATTATAGCTAGCCGAGGAAAGTATATATATACATATATATAAATATATGGAAGAGACTACTCATTAGGAAAACATGCTTAATGCTCTGCCCTCTTCGCTTTATTGGATAGGCTAACCAAAATTGTTCTTGTGCAATGAGGGAGTAGATAAATCTAAACCTTGAGGAAATTAGCCATTGGTCAATAGGGGAGTAGATAAATCATCAATATTTATGCAACAAAACAAAGAAAAAATACAAAGATTGGCTTAACATTGTATATAGTTGCTCAATTAGTTCCCAATGCACAAACTAATATGTCTTTTGCTCATGGCTAAACATTGGTAGGAGTAACTTTGCAACATGTAAGCAAATTTTGCTTTATCAATTTGTAAGTAGCAATAACTTTGCAAGGTCCAAGTATATTGTGCTTTTTCAATTCAATCCAACAAATCAAAGTACAAGGAGCTAGATCGAAGGAAATTCTTCAGTGAAGTAACCTCATCTTTGATGTTAGGGTGTGCAATAAAGATGAGAAAGACTGCATTGTGTAGTCAACTGGAGGGTGAAGCCTACTCTTGGACATGGCTATTGAACCTTATGGTATTGTCTTGGTAATGGCTAGAGTGAAATATGAGTTTCTAAAATCCATTGAGGCATACCCTTGAACATGCAAATAATGATGATTATTGCTACAAAACATAGCTACAAAATTTTAAATTGATGTATCAAATCAAGAACGAATGGATAAGCAACATGAACTATATCCTTAGTGACCTCGTATGGCACACCAATTATAACTTCATCCATATATCGACATGCCAATACACTAAGACTATGCTCATGGAAATGCATAATAGGATAATCTGGTCCTCTATTTTTGCTATCAAACTGAAATGAAAGAAAATAAGAAAATATTCATTCAAATATGATAACCATATGCAAAATCAAAACATTATTACTACAAAGCACAACTATAAGTCATTTATTCATGTTTACCATACATCCTACAAATTTCAAAGAACATAAATGATTTACAAGAAGAAATTCTATGCTCAATAAGGTTCATTGATGTTCATCCAAAGCAACATACAAGTCCTAGGACTATAAATTTATAATTAACAAAGCAATTGCTCAATAAAAAAGTGTCTGAAGGAACATGAAAATGAGATTCTAATACTCTTCAATACTAAATATATTGAGTACCAGTAGGTCCATGCAACTTCAACTATCGAAAATCAAATTAGCATTCATAATTAGAATGTACTAAATGTTCAGTTGAATATTTTGGCTGACATGGAGTAGAAAAATAAATATCTCATTTAATATGAAAACATTAAATGAATTTATTTTTCTATATTGTTTCGTAATCAAATTACCCTTAAGGGGGAAATCCTTTTGATGTTGAATTTCACAAGGCATGCGTTTTGATCTTATTTTGAAAAAATTGAACAATAAGCATATGTTAGCCAGTATCAATACTCAGATAACGAAGTCAACAACTAAGTTATCTTGATAGCTTCAACATTATGTTATCGTTCTCATTCTTATCTTAACAAAAGACAATATTTCATTTTAATAGAAGAGCATATCTTAGTTGAAACGACATTGTTTCATTTTATAAGGTCATTTAGTCTCTGTTGATACAAAAGTGCAATTCTCACCTAATATAGTTGATTGGTCGACTCCAAACTCACCAGCAGTGCTATAGAAAGGAAAAGTTTCACTTTCAGTTAGAAATACATTTTTATATTGTAGTACATAAAATGCCTACTCTCATAACCACCATGTTGTAAGGATGTAGTTCTTACCATAAATGTAGATCCTTTATAAATGATAATTCCTCAATTCCAAAGACCTTTGCTACACCACAGTTGTCTGCCTTCTCCCCAGCCTTGGAAAACAATGTACAATAGTCAATGAGCATTTATAAAGGTTAGCATAGATTTAGAACATGAATCATAATCTATAGGAATGGACTAAAGGTGTCACACATAAAAATTAAGAAAATTTCTCAAATATCACAAATGTGGAGAAAAATAAAATAAAAGCAACTCTTTTCATAAAATAAACGACTTGAAAAAGCAGACAAATTGAAGGAGAGAAAACTCTTGGAAAATACAATTATACCTTGTGAAAAGGATGCATGTTGTGACATAATATGTGTTAAGTCACTATGGAGATTGACCCTAGTAGCTTTAATCCTCCATGCAGGAGGTTGTTCATAGATGTTTTGATCCAAAGCTTTTAAAAACTCCTTTGGAACAAAAACAAGTGTCTACAACAACTCAAGTGTCTACAAAATTCAGATATAGGATGAAGAAAGCTACAAAGAGAAGAAAACCTCCCCCTGAAAATAAAAATTTGCATATTAAATAGCACCAAAACAAAGGGCATAGGACAAACATCGAACAAAACAGGTAAGTTGAAATTTTCTAATATATTTTTATTTGTTGATTCACCAAGAAGCTGCAAAATGAGAGGGAAAATTTGTATACCATTGTCAATTTTGTCTGTAGAATTTTGGGTAGCAAAGTTGTTTTCTTCTTGCGACGTGCCAATAATGGTTGTTGATTTGTCCATTAAATTTTTCTACTCTTTCATTCTTTTCAACAATTTAGAACTAAAACACTAAAGAACACTCACAATTCAAAGCAACATCAATGTGCTCTTGAACAAAAGAAGAAATACCCACCATTTATATAGCAAATAGAGCACCAAAAACATCAAACTTCCATAATATAGGCCCCAAAGTCACTGTCCTTACGCCATGTATCTAACAATACTTTTTTTTTTTAATATTGACACATTTATCTCATTTATTTGACCATAATGATTACTAGATCTCCCATGGAGTGTTGCAACAATGAGTAAACTAAACCTGCTTACAAGAATGAGCTACTACCATTGTACAAAATAAGCAATTTTTCAGATAGAATTATATATTTGCTACTTTTTACAGTGATGGTACAACATCACTCTCTTTAGCAAGTTCAAATTACTCATCATTGCATCATTTATTAGGAAATCTAGCTAATTGCAGATGAAATATGCTAGAACCTTCACAAGCGAGGAAGCATACGTGACATTAGGCTTTCACCCATTAATTTGAAACCGAATGTAACTATGCTTCCATGCATGACTACAAAATGTGGAAGCATTATCATGCCACGCACCCAGTTCCAAGTCCATGTGCCCCTCGAAGGAAAACAGACAAAACATCAACCAAACATGCTTAATACTTGGTCCTCTCCCCTTCATTGGATAGGTTTTGGAAAATTATTGCTGAAAAATGTAAATCTCCATCAAATTAGCCATGGGCCAACGACGAGAGAGTCAAATGCTTAGTTTTTTTGTAATAAAACAAAAGGAAAATCAAAATGTGGGTTAGCAGAGGATTATTTCCCTCGCGTGGTTCCCAAGGCACAAATTAATATGCATGTTGGCCAACTGGTTTCCAAGCTAAAAGTTTTATCTTAGATAAGATTATTTCTGAATTCAACTATGTTAGTTTCAATCAATGCTTTCATAACACCTTTCTCTATCTGATGTTAACCATTGAATGTATTCTTTTTCTGATAGTTCAAAAAATGCCATGGAATAATTTTAAATGGAAAAAATATGTATTGCTCTATGATTCATGAAAAAAATACTAATGCAAAATGAACTAGGGCAACTGGGTAGGGAATACATCTGCAAGGATAGCAACATCTAGGTAGGTGGTCTAAAACCCTGGTTGGGTTGGTATCTGAAATCTTACAAACTTGTCACTAAACTAGTAACAAATTGAACCAGTAATGCAATGTCATTTTTCATGATTCAGATGGAGAGCATTGGGAGGTTGAAAAATAAATTGAATCATGTATTTATGTACTTGCAATTACAAATGATATCTATCCATGTTAAGCTATTTTACATGAATGGATCTGGTAGTCGGTGAAGCAAAGAACTAAATTGATTAACATAACCCAACAATTATGATTTAAATTGGGTTCTCACATTATGTGTGATGCTTTTAAGATGATATCGTGAGAAACTTGTTTCCACATTGATATGTAACGTTTATTTCAAGTATATGCATGTATATTATCAATAAAGAAAGTAATGTTCACATTGATCCAAGCTAGTTATTGATGTAATCTTCTTGGTAGATGAATAAAGGTCCATTCTTCCAATAGTATGACCTCATTCCCCTTGAAGTGATGTGTTTAGAGAGCAACATTAACATGGGTAAGCCCAGTTGATTTGGTAGTGGTCTAAATAGATACTTGAAGTGTCATGTTTGTCTATACTTTGAATCTCATTGGCCAAGGAAAAGAATATGGAACCAACATTATATCCTAGTTAGTTATCTTTGCATCTATGAAAAGCATATATCATAAATTCCACCTTTCCCATTTACTTAAAGGAACTCTAAAATTTTAATATGGTACAAATTTAGGTCCTTAAATTCAAGTAACAGTAAAAATATTTAGCTTATCTAGGGAAATTTCACCATATTGTAAGTGCCAAATCAATCTTACAACTATGAAGTGAATTTGCAAAGTAAAATGAAAATTTGCAAATAGGGGTAAAATTCAAGGAAGATGAAAGAAATGGAACCTGTAGGTCCAGAAAGCAAAATTGTGTGGCTTCATGCAAGTAATACTTTGATTGAGAGAGATTGTTAAGAGTTGAGAAGAGTTACATATGCACCAGCTTTGAAATTACAAACCATGACATGAAAGCCCCTACTCATTGGCTCTAAAGTGATGGACCGCACTATTTTGTCCTCACAAAAGGCTTGAATTGTAGGATGAAACTTGACCTCTACTCAACTAGGGTTTGATAGCTTCTGAATGATAAAAATAAATAAAAATTATTAAGCAAAAGGGAAAAAAATTATCACAACAATCATCAATTTTAAAGTGATTAAAGGAAACTATTCTCTTAGACAAGTACGCAAAACGTGGTAGCATAAACAAGCCACGTGAAATGTCACTTACCCAACAATTAATAAGTAGAATTTGTATTGAATAATGCCCATGGTCTTTTGGAGAGATCCCCTACACTTCCAAAGCCTTTAACATGCAACTCAAGGCATCTTACTACAATTAGGGTTTACACAACTCAGAGCACCTTACAAGGGTAAAATTCAAGGAAGATGAAAGAAATGGAACCTCCAGGTCCAAAAAGAAAAATTGTGTGGCTTCATGCAAGTAATGCTTTAATTGAGAGAGGCTGTTAAGAGTTGAGAAGATTTACATATGCACGAGCTTTGAAATGACAAACCACGACATGAAAGCCCCTACGCATTGGTTCTAAAGTGATGGACCGCACTATTATTTCCTCACAAAAGGCCTGAATTGTAGGATGAAATTCAACCTCTGCTCAACTAGGGTTTGATAGCTTCTAAATGATAAAAATAAAAAATAAAAAAATTGTTAACCAAAAGGGAAAAAAATTATCATAGCAATTGTCAATTTTAAAGGGATTAAAGGCAATTATTTTCTTAGACGGGTATGCAAAATGTGGTAGCAGAAATAAGCCACGTGAAATGCCACTTACCCAACAATCAATAAGTAGAATTTGTATTGAATAATGGCCATGGTCTTTTGGAGAGATCCCCTACATTGCCAAAGCCTTTAACATGCAACTCAGAGCATCTTACTACAATTAGGGTTTACACAGCTCAAAGCACCTTACTACACATAGGGTTTCACAGCTTAGGATGCCTTGTTGCAGTTAGAGCAAAATATTCAATAATAGAACAACTGACCCAGTGACTCTGCAACTACCCTCATGTGCATGAATGCAAAACATGAAAGAAAGGAGAGACATTTAGCATCTGCATTAGTCTTTGTCCACATAGTTGTAAAATGTGCAAGCATTATCATGCCACACACCTAGCTCCAAATCCATATGCCCCTCGTAGAAAAATAGACAAAACATTAGCCAAACATGCTTAATACTTTGTACTCTCACCTTTCATTGGATAGGAATTGAAAAATTATTGATGAAAAATGAAAACCCCCATCAAATTAGCCATGGGCCAGGAGAGATAAATGTTGAATTGTTTTGCAGAAAAACATACAAAAAATCCAAACTTTGGGTTAGCAGCAAATTATTTCCCTCGTGCGGTTCCCAATGGATAAGCTTTAAAAAATTATTGTTGAAAAATGAAAACCCCCAGCAAATTAGCCACAGGCCAATGACGGTAGAGATAAATGCTACTTTTTTTGCAGAAAAACATATGAAAAATCCAAACTTTGGGTTAGGAGCAGATTATTTCCCTCATACGATACCCAAGGCAAAAATTAATATGTCGATTTCCCAGCCGAAAATATTAGTCTCCCGCCTATATAAAGGCAGGGACTAATAAAGCTAATGAATTATGTATGTTTAAATGTAAAGGGAAATCTACATGTTCCTTCTCCTTTTTAAATGCACTTTATTATTCTCCTTCAAATGTTTGGCATCGTTCTCTTCTTATAAATATAATAGGCTAGAAAGAATTCTATATAAAAAATATCATTGGGTTATGATAAGATTATATAAAGTATTAATGAATGAAAATTCATAATAGACTTGAAGATAAGAAAATATACAAGGAAAATAATATAAAGATTTAAAACATTTATCAAATCTTTTTCCTTTGTTTACTTTGCTCCTCTAATTGAAGTAAAGTACACACCTTCTCCACTTGATTTTCTCCTCAAAAATGATGATTGATTGTAAAATAAGAAGTGTGGATTTCTCAATAAACCAATATAATAACAACATGACATTTTTTTTGTGATCAAATGAATAACATGAGATTATCATACCAGTGGATGCTCAAATAGAATGAGGGGCCTCTAATTTATAGATTTTCCAAGAGGGAAATCAAGGACCAATATGCATTGGTTAGTGGAGGGATTGGATTTAAGTAAGATGGAGAGATGGATTGAAGTTATATTCATGTGACAAGTATCTCATAAGGCATAAGAGTAGGTGTGCTCACACATGTGAGCACTAAATATGTAAGATTTAGAGTGTTTATTTTATGACATGTGTAAGAGGTAGAGTGGCTATTATATGACATGTGTAAGAGGTAAGGAAACTACACATGTGTGAGTAAGGTGTATGGTAGGTAGGGGCAATTGTCAAGTGATGGAAATTTTGGATTTTGATCTATGTAGATGAATTTAATGGCTAAAATCAAATGGAAAAGGATTAAGGATGATGTTGATTTAAATATTAGAGGAAATATTAATGAAGATTAATTAGCCTAAATCAATTAATTGAGTAGGTAATAGTTAATTGATTTAGTTGGAGGATTCGGGGGATAAGGTCACCCTTAATTAAATAAATTGTAATTTCATTTAATTAAGGGTAAGGGATAAAGATGCAGGATTAATTAATTAAATTTTATTTATTTAATTAATGGCTAGGATAGAGTAAAGTCAAATGTGGTTGGAAATGGATAAATTTAGGTGTCTACATATTTTCGCTCTATGATATGGTGTCACAACTATGAAAAGTGGCATTATATCAAAGAAGAATAAAGCATAATGTGTAGAAAGGAATAAGGACTAGTGGCATGATGCCCTAGTCACTTGGAAGGGTGAGGAGGGATAATGGAAAGGGATTTTGGTATGCCCTCTCGAGAGGACATGAGAGTTCAAAGAATATAGGTGTGCTCTCAAAATATGGAAGGGTTAGATGATGAAGGGTAAAAGGATATAGGAGAAGTAGGATGGAAAGATCTACGGATGATGAGAGATGGATGATATGAAGGGATGAATGAGATTCATGCTATAGTGGTATAAGAAACCTTGATTTGATATTGCACTTGATGTTATACACCAAGGTATAAGGAATTAGGGTGATGATGTGTCAAGTACATGATCAAAAGGTCAAATGAAAACATATGCCTTATGATACCATGATATGGAAGACCATGATTCCCATGCAATAATACGGTGTAAATACCAAGCATGATGCAAACAATGATAACATGTATAAGCAAAAAAAAAAAAGGATTACACACCTCTAATCAAGTTGAAATTTTAATTGGTTGATGGATGGATTGGTGATGATGATAGCAATGTTAATGATAAGAACAACACATGTACCAAGGATTGGGAATGATATATCCATATGATGATAATTGAATTGAAGTGGATCAACAACCTAATAGCTGATTGGGGTTAAAATTGATGGATGCTTTGGGATGATGGGCTAGATTGTTGAATTGGATTGTATGGGTGAGGATTGATTGCATTTGGATGGAATAATTTAGGATGTTTGGATTGGAAGGAAAGAGAGGTAAAATATATTGGAAGGGATGGGACTATATTGAGGGTTAGGGAGAAGGGAATATAGTGTATATAATGGTTTAGATAGTGGAATGGATGGGAAAAATAAGAAGGGAGAACCAAGGCTTGGGACACAAATGGAATGATGGAGGGATTGCTTAGATAGGAGACATGGGGATTGAGTGGATGGATGGTGATAGGAGATAGTAGAATAGTAGATGGAGGATAGGAGAATTGAACTCCAAGGACTATGTTACAAATAATCAAGACACCCCATGTTATAGTGATATTGAGGATGGAAAGTGGTAATAGATGCATGAGATAGGATGGGACCAAGGAGATAGGATGAGGGATATTGGAGGATGTGGATAATATGTGATAGGTATGATCTAGCATGGATGAAGATTTCTCCTGAGTGTAGAGTGCGAGAGGATGGAGGATTACACATGATTCCTATTTTCCAATTTTTCGTCATGTTAAATGCCCAAGACATCACGAGAAGTGGTTTTAAACATTGGATAGATTATTTCTCTTTACTTTTATTTTATTTTTTGTTTTCTTGGAATAGTATGGATAGAGAGGGATTAGGATAATAATATGGATAAGTGGGTTTTGAATATAGTGGATAGGTGACAAGGCTATGAAATAAATACCCGAGCATGTAGTTCCATAGATGGTATCCCTTAAAGAAGCGCTACAATGAACCATGACAATTGGAGGTATACTCATAGATGTTGATGAAATGATGGCAATAGGGATGTAATAGATGGGGAAATGACAGAATGATGATTTTATGTTAAATCTTGGAGTAAGGAATGTGATGAGGAATGAATGTTGGAAAATGGATGGGGTGTTGGAATACTTGTGGGTGAGTGGATGGGAAGGTTGTTGAGATTAACATTGGTACACGACTTGAGGGGTGGTCCAGCGTTGTGGAGTAGAAATGTATTTTAATTTTGATATTTTGGTGAAGGTGTGGTGGTGGGTTTTTGGACATAAGGCCCCAAAATGGATTGAATAAATAATGAATAACTTAGGGTAATATATTTTGGGACATAGGGACCTAAATGGATTTTTAGGATGGGAGATTTTTAGATGGAGAATTGAAGGACTTACGAGTGGAGGAATTTTTTGAAGTAGCAATTTTGGATACCAATTTGGATTGTGATTTGTGATGCTTGATAAGTTTTTCTTCACATAAGCTCAATCCAAATAATAAGGCCTAAAACTTGACCTCACTACTTGTTACATTTGGCAGCTTCTTCAAAATAGCCCAAATAAACTCTCTTTTCATTTCTAGTAATACAACTCACACTAAATATTTTAGGGTTCCCATGAGTCGCACCATCGAAATTGAGCTTCAGATGAATACTTGGCGGTGGATTCCATTTAATTCTTGCTCTTTTCATTTTTTGAGGGATAGGGGCCACCAAAATTGTATGCTAGACTAGTGGAAATGGTAGGGATCTATGAGGTTGGATGATTTAGAGAATTTATGAATGAGATGCTTGAGAGAGGATGTTGGAAGGAATTCAAATATTTATGCCTTAGTTATTTTTTATTGGAGATTTGAGGTGGCAAATGAATAGGATGAAGGGATTTTAAGATAGGAGTGGTGGGGATAGTAGATTGAGGGTTGCAAGGACTCAAAATGGATGGGAGGATGAAGTATTCGGTTTTGGGACATAATGTCCCAAAATGGATGCAAATGAGGAAAGAGTGGACTTTGGAACATAAGGGCCCAAAATAGATTTGGAAGATGAGAGATGGGGATGTTTTCATTTGGAGAGGTTTAGGATTTAGGAGGAATACTAATATCTTGAGCATGAATTTTGTAGCCAATTCCATAAGAATTTGGATTTGGTTTGATATGAAGGGGTTCTAAAATTCCTTTTCTCATGAAGACCTAACCCTTTTCCTTAATAGTGCATGTTTTGACAAATCTGCTTATGAATGGAATACTTTGCTATTTTGGAAGCAAGACAGGAATCCATTTGATGGGGGTAGGAGGTGGAAGGGATTGTGAATTCTTGGAGGAAATCATATTGTATAAATACAAAGGAACCAAGTTGATAAGTGTGAGGTTCATGAGTGTGTCAGATGGGATTGATATGATCTTGAGAAGGATTAAGATCATGAGAAGGATTGGGAGAGGTGCTTGGATATTGAGATGAAAGGGGATTGTGAGATGGAGTGGAGGAGACACTTGGACCTTGAGATTGAAGGAAATCATGAGATGGATTGGAAGGGATGATTTTATCTTAAGATGGAATGAGATCATAATATGGAGCGGGAAGGACGCTTTGATCTTGAGATGGAAGGGGACTGTAAGATGGAGTGAAATTTATGGTGGCATGCTTTGATTAAGGAATTGACGTAGTTGGTTGTGTTTAGAGGAAATGGGGGATGATGGGAGCTTGGTGCTAGAAATGAGTGTATGGGTGGATTTTAGGAGTGGTGCACATGGATGGGGAAAGGATTTTGGATGTTTATGGATAAGGGACTTTATGTGCTTAAGGTATTGGAGGAATTTGGTAGATTTGGGAGCGGTGAGGTAAGGGGATGTAGGTGGATGAGTGATATGGTAAGATTTCATAACTTTGTTTGCACATGAGGATTTAGGCTCCTTTGTTATTAGTCCTCAAAGGAAATCACTAAATATATGAGATGAATTAGATTTGTATAATTGGGATGGTGTGGTTTGTAAGGATGTAGGAGATGAGGAAGTGGAATAATATTTGTCGATTGAGGATGAGGATGAGGATATTTAAAATAAGTTGGAGACAAGGATTTGGTATGCAAATGGGGTTTGAAGGGAATTTTTGATGAAGGGTTGGTTTCCCTTGTCAAAGGAAGGGGAAGTATGAGTGGTAGAAGATGAACTAGGATTTGATGTACGTGGGGAGGATGGAAGTTTGGCACCAATAATTAAGAGGTACCTAATCATGACATATTTATTTTGGTTGAAGTGATAGGTGAGGATGTAATATAAGAGATATTTAGGATTGGTTGTGGGATGGGTAGGTTCTTGGATTTGATGAATGGGGGATGGGGAGAGCTCATCTTGGTCCATGATAATTCCATTATCATCATAGATATCATATTCAAGTTGGTCAACAAGACTAACATCATCTTCATCAAAGATTGGTGGAGAGGTGTAAATGAATATGTGATGTTAGATTGGATTAGGATGGAATAAATTGGATTAGAAGAGATTATATGAGGTGAGTTGGATTGGATCATTGGACGAGATTGAGTATTGATTGATTAAATCTCATATTTTTTATTTGATTAAGCTCATATTTGGGGTAAGATGGTTAAGTTAGAAGAAGGATAGGATTGTTTGGAGATTAGGATATGGTTGATGTAGGATTAGAAGGTGAAGGGTGGTTAGATTTGGGATGTTAATCTATATCATGACTTAGATTAGAAGGATATAGATGGATGGATGGTTGATTGAGATTTAGATGAAGTTAGATGTAAAATTGGACTGTAAGAAAATTTTGATGAAGAAATTGTTGGGAATAAAAGATGAATATATTGGATTTGATTATGGGATAGCATTTAGAAGAGGAGACTTTGAGATCGATTTTGGATGAGGGTTGATATCAGAAGAATGGGATGATGAATGAAAGGATGATTAAGAAAGTTGGATTTTAATTTTGGAAGGGTACAATGGATTGGAATTTGATTGGAGATTAGAAGATTGGGACTTAAGAATTAAGATGAAGGATGAATTTTATATTTGGATTTAAAAGGGGGAGATTAGACTGGGATTTGGAGGGATGGATAAGGAAGAGGGTGTCAAAATGCAAAAGTGATGATCTACACATGTGCTAATTTTCTCATGTATGCGTTGATCCTCAAGGTGAAGGCACTAAACTAGAAAGATGAAGGGGAATTTTGATTTTGGATGGCTATATATTTGGGTTTAGGATGGAGGAGGTTGGATTGGAAAGATTGGGGTGATTTGGATGGATGAGGAATTAGATTGTTGGGATAAATAAAGGATTTGGAGGAAAATATTGGATGGTTAATTTATGATCAAAATTTGTTTGATTCAATAAGGGGTGGATTTGAAAGCCAACCAAACAAATAAATTGGATTATATGGATTGAGGTTGATAGGTATTCACTAATTTTGCAAGTGAATATTTGACAAAAACTTGTACAATCCTATATTTGTTAAGTGGGATTGACACCTCTTGTAGACTCATAGTATAAGAATCAATACCGTCTACTAAGGGTGTGGATATATAGGAAATTTAAGGTCATGTGCCACCTATGCACCCTTACCTTTGAGGTTGAAGCCTTTTCCAATGTCAGCTCTACCTCTACCACTCCAAAGTACATTGCAAGTAACTTCTCAACTAAATATTTATTTGATACACCATAAGAGGTCACCTAAAAGGTGTTAACTAAGATTTAGAAGCTTTGAAGGGTATCCTCTAAACACTACAAGGGTATGTGAAGCTTAGATCCATGGACACTAGCACATCTACAACAATGTAATAACTTAATGTCACTTCACCTTGTATCCTAACAAAATAAAGAACCTAAGGCTATTCCAAACATGATGTAGCTACAATGAGGTGTAGTGTAGGAAAAAGTATCCCTTTTTCACAATTAATTTGGGAAATATTAATAATAAAATGAGCTAAACTATGCCTTGATTTAGTGTTGTAATATGTATTTTACATATTCACATTAAGTTTAGGGCCCTATTAAATAAAGTAGACTTAATTGTGCCTTATTTTTGGTGTTGTAAGGTGTACCTTTACACTTTCACACTTATATAGGGATTTATTTATTAATTGAGGTTAATTTTCCTTAATTGGCCCCTTTAATTAAAATTCAAGCCTAATTAATTACAATTTTCAAAAAGGAAAACCTGAGATTTATCAATGCCATAACATAACACATCACTGGAGAATGTGTGTCCTAGGTAAGTGACCTAGGCTAGTACCTAAACTTTTATTATGTTTTTGGCAGTATTTCAATGATTTCAAATGTATATTCACATGTCGGCTTGTGTTATTTGAATTTTGGTTACAAGTCATAATAACCCGACCAAAATAACCCTGGATAGAATAACCCGGTCACAATAACCCAAGGATAAAATAACCCATGTTCATAATAACCCAAGCCAAAATAACCCATGGTCAGAATAACCCATGGACAAAATATCCCTGTACGAATATAGAGAAATTGTAAAATGACCACGGGTTATTTTGTCCATGGGTTATTTTGACCACGGGTTATTTTGTCCATGGGTTATTATGACCCTAGGTTATTTTGTCCTTGGGTTATTATGTCCAGGGTTATTTTGGTCGGGTTATTATGTCCCGATACCTTGAATTTTGATAAACAAATGTTACATATGTATAAATATAAGGTCATTTCACTATGTTTCACCTAATAAGAAAATTTTCAAGCTAGCAAGTTCAAGTTATCACAAGAGCATTTCAAGGCATTCAAGAGCAGATTTAGTGAAGGATTATTGCAGCAATCAAGATCCATCATCATGTCAAAGTCTTATTGTATCATGTATGTTATTGGAGCTAATATGTTGATGTAGAGTTCATGATCCATTCAAGCATTCAAGGCATTATTTCAAATCAAGTTTCAAGATCAAGATCGCATCCATTGGACCCATTTCATGCTAGCTGTAGATCTACATTCCAAGGTTCATACAAGGGTTTAGTGAGTTGTGACATCACTTTGTTCATTCATCATTCCTTCATGTTTCATTGTTACATTTAAAGGTTTAATTATCAAAATGGGGTTTGACCAAGGAAAACCCCCATTCACTGACAACAAAAACATTTTCCTCTTGATTTGTGTTTTCAAATTTTAGGTGGAAGATCTCTTGAAGAACAAAATTGCAAACTTGTCAAACTTGCATTTGTTGTCATCATTATTGAAATTTCACAAAAATTCACCTAGAGGATTTATTTATGGCTGTCTAACTGTGAAAATTAGGGATCTGGGAGCGTAGACACAGTAGAAGAGAACCCAAAAACCATTTTTACAGAACCCTAGCCAAGACCCATTCGCCATAGGGCGAATGAGTCCTCAATTAGCTTTGAAAAAACACTTTTGGTGACTGGTATACATCATTTTCCCTTTCTCATATTTTCATTTTGATTTATGGTTCCATTAGAATTGAGCTAAATCTAATGTTTTCCTCTTCTATGAACTTAAACAATGATTCTACTAATAAGAGTGTTGAACTTGGTGCTTGCCCTAGTTCGACACTTGATGTTGTCCCTTTGGTTAGTTGTCGTCATTCTATATATACTAAAGAAGATTGGGATGCAAATGACTTGCTATAGGTTGACTTGCATGTGCCTTACTAGTATTTTTCTTTGTTTTATTTTGCATGTCTCTTTGTGTGATTGCATGTGCGTAATGTGATCCCCCCATACTATTATGCTTGATGTATCTCTCTCTCTTTATGTGCATTCCTCTATTTGTATCTACATTCTTCTATATGTCGTAAACATTTATATTTTCATTTGTCTTGTGTTTTCCTTTCGGGGATGATGCAAGGCATCAAAACGTTTAGGTATCTTACATGTTGACTCGAAATATTTTTCTTTGTTTTCACTCTTTATGTGTCATTCTTCCTATTCAGTGAGTATTTGGGGAATGATGACATTTCCAAGCTCTATAATCACATTGTAGCAAATATATATTGACCTTGAATCCGTAGATTCCTTACACATTTTTGGGGGCAACCTCTTCCCCTTTCATGATGTAGCTTCATTCAGGAACATATGACTTGGCACAAGGCTTTCCGAATAAGCTCTCATGTCCTCCTTATGGTTAGCATTAAAATATTTGCTACTTTCATATATATATGTGTCTGTGTGTGTATGTATATATACATATATATGTATATACATAACACACCTTGCATGCCAATAGAGCCTTGCCCATGTTCATGAGTGCTTAGCATAACACAACTTGTTAGGCCTTGTGAAGCTCGAAGTTTCGTATTGTGGTGCCTTATTGAAGTTGTCAAGAGGATAGCTTTGATATGGTATGGGAGCCTAATAAGATTCTCTCATTTGCCACCCGTTGGGGGCTTACCTAGTGGATGGCCTGAGCTTCCATTAGCCCGTGTCAGCGTGTGTGTTGTTTGCATAGTGGATATCAAGTTCTACTTGTGAATGTATTGGACAAACAACCCAGACTTGATCCACATCGAGTTGGATGAACAGTCGAAGCTTGATCCACCTCCCTTTCTTCTAGGCTTCAATGATGTATGATTGAGTATCTTTGTCATTGTTGCATTGTCATGTCCTAATTGAGGTATGGTGATTTAATTAAATTATTTAATTAAGTTGTCCAAATTATTGATAATTTATGAGGATAGCTTAATTGATGATTTAATTAAATCAAGAGATGTTATTAAATTAATTATTTATTAAGTTATTCCCATAAAATAAAATATCAAAAGGGATGACTTATTATTTAATTAATTTAATAATAAAAAGTGACTTAATAATAAAATAATAAAATAATAAAGTCACTTAAGGAATAATCAAGAATCTTCTAGAAGTCTCTTGGTGATGAGGTTGAAAAAGTATAAAAAGAGGCTTGGGCTATGCATTTGGACATCTTGAGTTGAATACACTTTTCTACTACACTGCTGAAGCTGAATGCTTAGCTTATTGTTTTCCAGTCTTCGTTTGTGAAAGACCAAACCTAGCTGGTTAAGTGCCAATTTCGGTTGTGCAACACCAACCCTAGTTGGATAGTGGAGGAAGATACTTCAGTCTTTCTCATTGTGCTAATTGCAATCATTTTTGGAAGAGTTTGGGAAGTTATTTGAAGTCTGCAATTTTGTTTCAGTCTGCAGATCAGCCATGAGAGAAATTACATTTTCATTCGTTGCTCTTCAATAAGGAGATATAATTTTGTGGGCACTTGAGGGATTGCTTCCTTTGGTGTTGGCAATCATTTTCATAACAAATTCGAAGAGCTTAGAGGCTGCATTTATTTATCTAAAGTATTGCCAGGCAAGAACAAGGGCGGCTGGGTGAAAGCATCGATTGGGCCTAAGAGGAGTTCAATTTGCTTGGAATTTGATTGCTACTTCATCTTTCATCCAAGGCACTTCTTGAGGCCAGGTTCTTCACATTTCTATCATCTTCTAGCATTGCATTTAGCATAGTTATATTTGCAGCTGTAGGTGTGCATTATACCAGCATTATCATATTTTGTAATCAATGTAAATGCCAAGAGTCTTGGCCATATTTCATGAGCATTGTATTAGAAATTTCATTGCAATTAAGGAGATATAAATTGCTGGTGTCATTTGAGCAATTCAATATCATTTGTATTTAGTTTGTTAGTTTGCATACCAACTGTTTGTTAAAATACCAGTTGGCTGTAGGTGATCATTTCTCATGTTTAAATCATATATATGCATTGAATATTGTCAAAATAAGTTGCACATTCATGCTAGGGCATTGTTTAGTCAATTTAGAGTCATTTGCAAACATTCTTATTGATGTTAATTGGAGATAAGAGCCATAAAAACAATCTGGAATTTTATATCAGTCATATGACCCTTTAATGCAAAGTGTTTGATGAAATTCCTTGAGCCTTAAATCAGCATTTTGAGGTCAGATTTGAGCAGGGTCAGTACAGTGGTATCAGAGCCAAGAATCTTGCCAGCCTGTTGGGTAGATTGCACTTTGTTCAGCTACTTGATTGCAGATCAGAATTTCTGTTGGTTAAGAAATGGTCTCCAAAGAAGAAATAGAGATTGCTTTCCAAGAATACCATGCACTTCCACAATGGATCAAAAATGACCTTCCATTTGTTGAGTATATGGATGATCCAGAATATTATCGCAAGCAAGCAAGAAGTCCAATGACATGTGAGCAGTCAAGGATGAATGACATCTTGAATGCCTTGCTAGAACAACAAGAACAAAGCTTGAAAAGGATGAATAAAATAGCTGAAGAATGGAACAAGAGGATGAAGAAATATGGTGAGACATCTAAAAGTCTCCATGGTGAATTTTCAGCAGCTAGTGATCAGCTTGTTGTTGGTCCTAAGGAGAATCGCATAGTGGAAGATGCGGAGTACAAGACACTTCATGAGGACTTCAAGAGTAAAGAAGAGCAAGTGATGATGGAAGACAACTTGGAGCAGCTACATGAAGATAAGTTTTCTTGTGACGTTTCATTGAGTGAAGAATCAAATTGTGGTTTAATAAATGAAGATCCATTGAAGATTCAAAATGTAGAGGTGTTTGAAATAGTTGATCCTTTACTTAGTGGAGCAGCCACTAGTGATTCAACTATACATAATGAAGGTGACACTCTACAATGGCATGATATGATTACAGATTGGTTTGAAGACAGCAGCATGATGTCACATCATTCTCAAGAGATAGGAGCCTTGGTTCATGATCAAGCCAATGACATGATAGCAACCATGGATGGCAGCCATACACCAATTGTTGGACATGAAAACATCAAGCAAAAAAGGACTGATTTTGTTTATTTTGGCATCGAAGAAGTAAGGAGGTCTAAAGAGATGATCAAAGAATGGATGAGGAAAGCCCAAGAGGCTAAGTTGGTGGCTGCCAATGCAAGAAGACATCTTCAAGAAGTCAAAGCAAAGGTCACTCTCATTAACATTTCAAGGCAAGAAAGGATTGACAACATTAGAAGACTTTTTGAATCTAAAAATACATGTTCTTCTAAGGAGGATGATGAGATGTGCTTGGTTTCAGGCAAGAGGAAACAAGGACAAGTTGAGACTTCTTCATATGAGGTTGAAGTTGTTCGTAGCTTGGAGACTAAGCTGAAGATGAAGGAGGATGATATTATTGCAGCCCTATCTCATCATGACAAGATGCACAAAAGAATTGAGGAACATTTGTGGGCAGTTCAGTTAGAGAGAAGACAAAAGGGGATTGGAGCAAAGTCTTCTCTTGATGATTTGCAAGTTGTCAAAGAAGGTATGGAGATAATGAAGACAAATTATTTGAACCTTCTTTCAGATCGTGACCACCTTGTTAGCTTTGTTAAGGAGTTGATTTCTTCTAGGACATGCACATTGGATGTCAGTATGGGTTCAACTTCTTTTCAGGGAGTGGATGGCATTCATGGTAGTATCCTTCTCACTCCTGATAGTGAGTTAGGGAAATTGCAGTTGCTTTCCAAGGGAGGTCTTGATGACTTTGCACAGTGGAAGTCCATGGGTGTTGAGATGGAGGGACTTCCGGATATGACATTTGAGGCACACCAGCACAGTCTTTGGAGTCAACATGGTGAGTCAGATATACAGGTTTGGGATCCAGGTGGCTAGTGGACAGGTGCAGTGGATTCTCCATTCGGGCATCAGATGTTTTGGCAGTCGAGTTGGATTAGCAGTGCGGATTGCTTGAGGGCAAGCAATCTTTGGGAAGGGAGGACTGTCATGTCCCCGAATTGGAGGTATGGTGATTTAATTAAATTATTTAATTAAGTTGTCCAAATTATTGATAATTTATGAGGATAGCTTAATTGATGATTTAATTAAATCAAGAGATGTTATTAAATTAATTATTTATTAAGTTATTCCCATAAAATAAAATATCAAAAGGGATGACTTATTATTTAATTAATTTAATAATAAAAAGTGACTTAAGTGACTTAATAATAAAATAATAAAATAATAAAGTCACTTAAGGAATATTTCTGGAATCTTCTAGAAGTCTCTTGGTGATGAGGTTGAAAAAGTATAAAAAGAGGCTTGGGCTATGCATTTGGACATCTTGAGTTGAATACACTTTTCTACTACACTGCTGAAGCTGAATGCTTAGCTTATTGTTTTCCAGTCTTCGTTTGTGAAAGACCAAACCTAGCTGGTTAAGTGCCAATTTCGGTTGTGCAACACCAACCCTAGTTGGATAGTGGAGGAAGATACTTCAGTCTTTCTCATTGTGCTAATTGCAATCATTTTTGGAAGAGTTTGGGAAGTTATTTGAAGTCTGCAATTTTGTTTCAGTCTGCAGATCAGCCATGAGAGAAATTACATTTTCATTCGTTGCTCTTCAATAAGGAGATATAATTTTGTGGGCACTTGAGGGATTGCTTCCTTTGGTGTTGGCAATCATTTTCATAACAAATTCGAAGAGCTTAGAGGCTGCATTTATTTATCTAAAGTATTGCCAGGCAAGAACAAGGGCGGCTGGGTGAAAGCATCGATTGGGCCTAAGAGGAGTTCAATTTGCTTGGAATTTGATTGCTACTTCATCTTTCATCCAAGGCACTTCTTGAGGCCAGGTTCTTCACATTTCTATCATCTTCTAGCATTGCATTTAGCATAGTTATATTTGCAGCTGTAGGTGTGCATTATACCAGCATTATCATATTTTGTAATCAATGTAAATGCCAAGAGTCTTGGCCATATTTCATGAGCATTGTATTAGAAACTTCATTGCAATTAAGGAGATATAAATTGCTGGTGTCATTTGAGCAATTCAATATCATTTGTATTTAGTTTGTTAGTTTGCATACCAACTGTTTGTTAAAATACCAGTTGGCTGTAGGTGATCATTTCTCATGTTTAGATCATATATATGCATTGAATATTGTCAAAATAAGTTGCACATTCATGCTAGGGCATTGTTTAGTCAATTTAGAGTCATTTGCAAACATTCTTATTGATGTTAAGTGGAGATAAGAGCCATAAAAACAATCTGAAATTTTATATCAGTCATATGACCCTTGTATGCAAAGTGTTTGATGAAATTCCTTGAGCCTTCAATCAGCATTTTGAGGTCAGATTTGAGCAGGGTATTACATGCATACGTATGTGTCTTGAATGTCTAATTTAGTCTGAGTTTGCGCTTGTGCTCATCCTCTCACTAAAGTGGCCCTGGATAAATGTAGTGTAGGAAAAAGTATCCCCTTTTCACACTTAATTTGGGAAATATTAATAATAAAATGAGCTAAACTATGCTTTAATTTAGTGTTGTAATATGTATTTTACATATTCACATTAAGTTTAGGGACCTAATAAATAAAATGGACTTAATTGTGTCTTATTTGTGGTGTTGTAAGGTGTACCTTTACACTTTCACACTTATCTAGGGCTTTATTAATTAATTGAGGTTAATGTCCCCTTTAATTCAAATCCAAGCCTAATTAATTGTAATTTCTGAAGAGGAAAACCCAACATTCATTAATGCCATAACATAACACTTATCATTGGAGAATGTGTGTCCTAGGTAAGTGACCTAGGACCCATTTTCCCAAGGGTGAATAGGTCCTCACTTAGACCTAGGACCTAAATTTTTATTATTGTTTTGGAGGTATTTTAATGATTTCAAATGTATATTCACATGTCAGCTTGTGTTATTTTAATTTTGGGAAACTAATGTTACATATGTATAAATATAAGGTCATTTCACTATGTTTCACCTAACAAGAATATTTTCAAGCTACCAAGTTCAAGTTATCACAAGAGCATTTCAAGAGAATTTCAAGGCATTCAAGAGCATATTTAGTGAAGGATTATTACAGCAATCAAGATCCATTATCATGTCAAAGTCTTCTTGCATCATGCATGTTATTGGAGCCAATATGTTGATGCAGAGTTCATGATCCATTCAAGCATTCAAGGTGTTGTTTCAAATCAAGTTTCAAGATCAAGATCCACATACATTGAAACCATTTCATGCTAGTTGCAAATCTACATTCCAAGGTTCATACAAGGGTTTGGTGAGTTGTGACATCACTTTGTTCATTCATCATTCCTTCATGTTTCATTATTTCATTTCAAGGTTTAATTACCAAAATGGGGTTTGACCAAGGAAAACCCCCATTCACCAACAACAAAACATTTTTTCCTCTTGATTTGTGTTTACAAATTTTAGGTGGAAGATATTTTGAAGAGAAAAATTGCAAAGTTTTAAAAGTTGCATTTGTTATCATCATTGTTTCAATTTCACATAAACTCACCTACAAAATTTATTTCTGATTGCCCGATTGTGAAAATTAGGGATCTGAGAATGCAGACACAGTAGAAGAGAACCCAAAAACCATTTTTACAGAGTCCTAGCCAGGACCCATTCACCATAGGGCGAATGAGTCCTCAGTTAGCTTTGAAAAAGCACTTTTAGTGACTGTTACACATCATTTTCCCTTTCTCAAATTTGCATTTTGATTTATGGCTCCATCAAAATTGAGCTTTATTAGATGCATTTTGTAGATTGCATTTTGGAGTTTGTTTTCTTTCTCCTCAAAGTGTTGTTTAATCAGGACCCCCGTCCTTGCAAAAAAGGAAATCAACAAATTAATACTTCGACTTGACTCACCTGAGGTTAATAGTACTTTCATTGTGTGGATCTCATTTCCTAATGAAATAAAGGAGAATAGGTCTTTCTACTATCATTTTGGTGAACCCCCTTTTGGTTTTCAATCAACTCAACCTATTTTCCCTTGTTCTACGAGGTAAAAAAATTTATTATCCTCCTTTTATACACCCCACTAAATTCACGTGGTTGAGGTCATCTCTTAGGGTCATGAAATCCCCAAGTATGTCTCCTAATGGGAAATGAATGCTAGGTGTTTTTGGTCACCCAAGATCACATGAAGCACAAGGAGAGAGCATACACACAACTAGAACCCTTAGGTTATAATCTAAATTGAGAAGGAAAGTTTAAGAATTTTGATCCCCAAGATCACGCAAATTATAAGGAGAGAGCACACATAAACATGATAAGCAAGTTTTTTTACCCTCTAAACTAATTTATTATAAATAAACTAGTGGAAAATAACAATATTGGACAAAAAAATGAAAACAATACTTATTAGTTTTGTTTTAATGATTTTTCCAGGAGAAATTAATTGCACCACTAGATTAGTACACTGGTTATAAGAGAGGGTTATTTAAAAATGTGTGAACCCCAACCTTGGTACCTGCAAAACAACAAGAGTAAACAAGTTAGACAAGTGATTGCAAGCCAAAACAAGGATTCCCCATGAAATTCATTTACAACCTCAAACTAGGAAAGTAAATAACAAAGAACACAATGAAAATGATTAAACAAAGATCAAATCCTAATTATATGTGCAAACTCATGATCCCATGGGGGAATTGGTGCCAATTTGATGTAAAAATTGGCCCTTTCCCAATTCCTAAGATGCAAGCTTCGAATGTTGAAGAGATTGATCCACTTTGTTGATGAAGAATGAAGACTCCAAGCCAAAAATCTGCAAAACCTAGTTATGACTCAATGATAATAGATGGAATTCAAGAGATATTTGAGCATGGTAACTTTGCTTGGATTGTGGATGATCAAATGAGAATATGAGCATTTTACTTATAGGATTTCAAGATGGATGAAAGTCCAAATTTGAGCAATGTGGGACTAACATTCATCCAATGATATGATGCCACTTGTCAAGCTATGAATGGAGGGAGGATGTGGAAGATTTGGGTTTGTGTGATAAATGCCAATATTTGAAATTCAAATTTGTTGAAATGACATGCAAGAGGGAAGGGAAAATGCAATAAATGCCACTTGGCTCAAGGCAAAGGACATGACTAAGTTGGCTGCCCTCTTTGATGTACATAAGAATCCAGGTGACTCTCAACCCCAAACCCTAACTGAAATCACTGATTTTGTTTGTTTTGTAGTTTTTTCGTATTTTAATGGTTTTTTGCATAAAACAAGAAAGCTGCGATTTTGATCTAAAATTGCTTAAAAATTCATAACAAATCTTAAGGCAATGAATATACTTTGATAATGCTCAGAAGATGTAGGCGCATCAATTTATTAAGTTTCCAGAGCACATACAATATCAAAAATTGAACATATAATGGAAATACAACTTTATTTCAAAAGAACCTGATTGCTGTTGCAGCCACATGAAAGAATGAAAGAAGATAGTACGGCCAACTCAGGGACATGAATCTCCAAGCACAGAACAAGGAGAAATCTCCAGAAACCCAAGGCGCACTAGTTCCCACTGACAGAAACTGAAAGCTGAAGGCGTTTCCTCCTGAGAGAAGAAGTACGGCCCTGCTAGTACAGATCTGTACGGCCCAGCAGCTGTAATAAATATGGTACGGCCTTATTGAAAGTAGTGCCAGATCCCTGTGTAAAGATCTCTGAAAGGATCGCCCCAAATAACTGATGAATATCCTCTGCAAAACTCTGCCTGAATCGATCAATAAACTCAACTGCAACTTCTATGTGAAGTCACCAAGTAGACAATCTTCAACTGGTATTGCACAGTCTCAGTATGCCAGATCTTGAAGAGGTATCGTTCTTCAAAATCAATCGTCTG